>OX424557.1:27206456-27806456 GCA_949152475.1 Terebella lapidaria | reverse complement strand
CACGCACGAGCATGCGAGTGCGTCCGCGGCACAGACACGGCCGAGGGCCTCAAACACTGTATCCAGTCGATTAACTTATTATTATATGCCTCATCATGATATGCATACCCCTCAGGAGAGATATGATTACAAATGCTGACATATTCTAGCCATTTTAGACTCTGAAAGCAAATAATTTTATGGACATTCACATGCACTACAAAACCAAAACATAGCACCAAGGGTGCTGTAGCTTACCGGCAATCATGTGAATTGCATAGAATACTGAATAAATATAAATTGTTACACTGATATTAAAATCAATATGTTATAACATCTTCGTAAATGTTGATAGAAACACATTTTCTGTATGGACTATAATACGAAATCAAGTTACATCTTGAAAGATTTTTTTTGTTAATGACAAATTTTCACAGATAGTCGATTCAAAGGCAACAAAACTTATACTGCAGTACACATCACAAACGTACATAAGGATAATCTTATACATGATTTTGAGGAAAACTGTCTGAATAGATTTCTATAAAATGACCACCAAAAGCAAAATTCATCGTTTTTTCGACAAAAAAGGTCGCTTTGACCTTTCAAGGTCATTGAAGGTCAAATTCAAGGTCACCACTCAAACCGCAATATATGATTTCCCATTTGTATGTGCCAATACTTAGGCTCTATCTTGAAGTGTTCTATGAGATTACTCTGCATATCTCCCATTATGAAGGAAAAATTGGGTGAAATTTTCCAAGTCCAAACAAATTTTCAGAAGTCAAAAAAAAATTTTTTTTTTTTTTTGCTGGAAATGGCTCAAAACGAATAGTGACTTGATTTGGGACAAAAAAAATTTTTTTTGCCGACTCTTCAAAAAATCAAAATGGCGGCCCCACGCAGACCGTCATTTCAAAGGCAACAAAACTTATACACATCACAAAGGTACATGAAGAGAATCTTATACATGATTTTGAGGAAAACTGTCTGGATAGATTTCGAGAAAATGGCCACCAAAGGCAAAATTCATCGTTTTTTCGACAAAAAAGGTTGTTTTGACCTTTCAAGGTCATTGAAGGTCAAATTCAAGGTCACCACTCGAACCGCAATATATGATTTCCCATTTGAATGTGCCAATACTTAGGCTCTATCTTGAAGTGTTCTATGAGATCACTCTGCATAGCTCCCATTATGAAGGAAAATTAGGCCAAGGGCCAAAGATAGGTTACCGGACAATGTTTAATATTTTAGGTGTTAGCCAGGTCACTGGTTGAATTCAAGGTCAAGAGAATATTCAGCATATATAACATTAAGCATATATCATGTCCACAGTTGATTGCTAAGCTGTAAGTTCAATAATCAGAGAGATATTAGCAATTTTATGCTGTAGCCTTGAAAATGAAGGGGCAAAGGTCAAATTCAAGGTCATCAAAATATTCAGTGTATATCATTTTCTATATCATGTATATCATGTCCACAATTGATTCCCAAGCCATACAATCAATAGAGGAGCAAGATATGAGCAAGTTTGTCCTTGGACCTTGGAAATGAGGTCAGAGGTCAAATTCAAGGTCATGAGAATATTCAGCATATATCATTTCCTATATGTCCACAATTGATTCCTAAACTGTAAAATCGATAATAAGTGAGATATTAGCCATTTTGTCCTGTGACCTTGAAAATGAGGTCAAAGGTCAAATTCAAGGTCATGACAATAATCTGCATATATCATTTCCTACATGTTCATAATTGATTGCTAAGCTGTAAAGTCGATAACAAGCGAGATATTAGCCATTTTGTCCTGTGACCTTGAAAATGAGGTCGAAGGTCAAATTCAAGGTCATCAGAATATTCAGCATATATCATTTCCTATATGTCCACAATTGATTCCTAAGCTGTAGAGTCGATAATAAGCGTGATATAAGCCAATTTGTGCTCTGACCTTGAAACTGAGGTCAGAGGTCAAATTCAAGGTCACGAGAATATTCAGAATATATCATTTCCTATATGTCCACAATTGATTCCTAAGCTGTAGAGTCGATAATAAGCGAGATATAAGCCATTTTGTGCTCTGACCTTGAAAGTGAGGTCAGAGGTCAAATTCAAGGTCACAAGAATATTCAGCATATATCATTTCCTATAGGTCCACAATTGATTCCTAGTCCCTAATCTCAATATCAAGTGAGATATTAGGCATAATGTGTCCCATTATAAAGCATAGGAGAATTTAACATGGGAAAGTCCCATTTGAGCCGAGTTTGGGCCAAAATGGCCCACTTCGAGCGATTCAAGCGCAACGAAATTTATAGACATCATAGGAGTACATATGAGGAGTGTTATTTATCAAAAAGAAAAAAAGTTACTGAACAGATTTTGAGAAAATGGCCGCCAAAGTCCAAAATCAGGCATTTTTCGTCGAAAACGGCTGCCATTTTGAAAAAAATACAAAAATCAAAAAACTAAAAAATACCTCCTTCTTGAATTATTTTTAAGTATTTTTGTGCAAAATTTCAGAAAAATTCGCCTGTAAACAAAAAAGATAAAAATGTGGACGACGACGACGGACGACGACGGACGACGGACGCAACGCCATGCCAATAGGTTATCGGACCATAGGTCCGGTAACCTAAAAATTGGGTGAAGTCCAAAAAATTTTCAATGGCCAAAAAAAAGGGCCGGTAAGCTAAAAATCGAACATTTTTGGAGAAAAGATGGGGGCATGCTACTAATAGGGCACGTGCCACTATTAAGGCCAATACGGTAAATAGAAGTGGTATTTGAACACACAGTGTTATACTCATCCCAACCCTAACTGAGACAGTTGGGGAAAGGGGCAAATTTGACAACTCTTGGGGAGTTGTAAAATATGACAACAGTACCGAAATTCGACAACTGTGGGGATGGTAAATTTGGATTCATTTCAAATAAACTTATCTTGTTTCTCCAGAGTAATCAAAGTTTGGTGCATTATTTTTCCCATTTCAACTAAATATACTGGTCCAACACCTAATAATGACAGGAACGTCCCAGGTTTTTGGTGCAGCGTTGGATGCGCCTGAAGCTCAGAAATTTATTTGCTACTTCAAATGAGATAATCTTGCAGACAATATACACTTCATTTTGTCAACCTCATTAAATGTCCATTGATAATGATATAATTTAACATTTTTTTGGATATTGGTCCAATACCACGTACCCAAATTTACCAAACCTTGGTCCCCAAATTTGGATACTGTTGGTCCCCAAATTTGCCCCTTTCCCCAACTGAATGAGATTCCTTTTTGCCACCAGGATCGCCACCATGTGATTCAGGTATTGATAAACCATAGAAACAGTCTACTGTGCCAAATACATACAAAAACATAATACATGGAATTTTTGTCATGTTTGTTTTTGCATAATGCAGACAATGGACATGACGGTTTTTGTACTTCTTGGGCATAATAGACTGTTTTAGAGCCCCAAAAGCACATGGCATCAGCAGGTACCCAGTTGACCTATTGCCAAAGCCCCCAAAAGTTGTCCGAGTTTCACAAATTACGTGGACAAACTTCTCTTTGGCCAATAACAATGTTTTGCAGAATGTGTCGTAAATGGCATAAAAAGACTCGGACAAATTGGTTCGGCGATAGGTCAATTGAGACATCTCATCGAATGTCAAAAAATTAGCCCAAAGGCTAAGATAGGTTACCGGACAATTTTGGTTTGGCCATGGCAGCATTGGCAGGTAACAGACCTTGAGATTTACCAATCAAGGTTCGCAGTGTAAACATATGACCTTGAGATTTACCAATCAAGGTCATCCGTATGAACTTCGATGTAACCATTACATGTATGTGTGCGGCATTTGATATTCTATATGTTGGGTGGAATCGTTTAGGCCGCTCAGGTCAATTTACACATTCCAAGTCAGACATTTGGCACTCAAGGTCATCTGACGTCAAGTTCAAGGTCATCATTAGTTGTGCCATATATGTCTTCCTATATGCTCATAATGCAAACATGAGCTCTATCTGCAAGCATTTCATCTACAAAGGCAAATCTGGGCATTTTTTGACCCCAAAATGGCTGTTTTGACCTTTCAAGGTCATCCAAGGTCAAATTCAAGGTCACCACACAAGTCGCCATATATGACTTCCCATTTGAAAGTGCCAATTTCTAAGCTCTATCTTCAAGCGTTCTATGAGTACAGTCCTGACAGCTCCCATTATGAAGGAAAAAAGTGCCGAAAATTTTCCAAGTCCAAAATTTTTTTCAAAGGGTGAAACATTTTTTTTGCCTAGAAATGGCCCAAAATGGATAGTAATGTTATTTGGGGCGAAAAAAATTTTTTTCGCCGACTCGTCAAAAATTCAAAATGGCCGCCACACTGAGATCGGCGATTCAAGGGCAACAAAACTTATACACGTCACAGAGGTATATAAGAGGAATCTTTTTAAGCAAAAATCTCAAAACTGATCAGAGAGTTTTTGAGAAAATACAGACCAGGTGCAAATTTGAGCGTTTTTCGACCCAAAAATGGCTGTTTTGACCTTTCAAGGTCATCCAAGGTCAAATTCAAGGTCACCACACAAGTCGCCATATATGACTTCCCATTTGAAAGTGCCAATTTCTAAGCTCTATCTTCAAGCGTTCTATGAGTACAGTCCGGACAGCTCCCATTATGAAGGGAAAAAGTGCCGAAAATTTTCTAAGTCCGAAATTTTTTTCAAAGGGTGAAAATTTTTTTTTGCTCTAGAAATGGCCCAAAATGGATAGTAATGCGATCTGGGGCGAAAAATTTTTTTTTCGCCGACCCGCCAAAAATTCAAAATGGCCGCCACACGGAAACCGGCAGATTTAGGGCAACCAAACTTATACATATCACAGAGGTATATGAGGGGAATCTTTTGAAACCAAAAACTCAAAACTGATCAGACAGTTTTTGAGAAAATGGCCGTCAAAGTTCAAAATTGAGCGTTTTTCGACAAAAACGGCCGCCATTTTGAAAAAAACGCGAAAATCAAAAAACAAAAAAATACCTCCTTCTCAAAATATTTTTAGGCATTTTTGTGCAAAATTTCAGAAAGATTCGATCGTTAACTTTAAAGATAAAAATGTTAACGCCGGACGGACGGACGGACGGACGGACGGACGGACGACGGACGCAACGCCATGCCAATAGGTTATCGGACCAAAGGTCCGGTAACCTAAAAATTAGCCCAAAGGCTAAGATAGGTTACCGGACAATTTTGGTTTGGCCATGGCAGCATTGGCAGGTAACAGACCTTGAGATTTACCAATCAAGGTTCGCAGTGTAAACATATGACCTTGGGATTTACCAATCAAGGTCATCCGTATGAACTTCGATGTAACCATTACATGTATGTGTGCGGCATTTGATATTCTATATGTTGGGTGGAATCGTTTAGGCCGCTCAGGTCAATTTACACATTCCAAGTCAGACATTTGGCACTCAAGGTCATCTGACGTCAAGTTCAAGGTCATCATTAGTTGTGCCATATGTCTTCCTATATGTTCATAATGCAAACAGGAGCTCTATCTGCAAGCATTTCATCTACAAAGGCAAATCTGGGCATTTTTTTGACCCCAAAATGGCTGTTTTGACCTTTCAAGGTCATCCAAGGTCAAATTCAAGGTCACCACACAAGTCGCCATATATGACTTCCGATTTGAAAGTGCCAATTTCTAAGCTCTATCTTCAAGCGTTCTATGAGTACAGTCCTGACAGCTCCCATTATGAAGGAAAAAAGTGCCGAAAATTTTCCAAGTCCAAAATTTTTTTCAAACGGTGAAAAATTTTTTTTTGCCTAGAAATGGCCCAAAATGGATAGTAATGTTATTTGGGGCGAAAAATTTTTTTTTCGCCGACTCGTCAAAAATTCAAAATGGCCGCCACACTGAAATCGGCGATTCAAGGGCAACAAAACTTATACACATCGCAGAGGTATATAAGAGGAATCTTTTTAAGCAAAAATCTCAAAACTGATCAGAGAGTTTTTGAGAAAATACAGACCAGGTGCAAATTTGAGCGTTTTTCGACCCAAAAATGGCTGTTTTGACCTTTCAAGGTCATCCAAGGTCAAATTCAAGGTCACCACACAAGTCGCCATATATGACTTCCCATTTGAAAGTGCCCTAAAATTTTCGGCACTTTTTTCCAAAGGTCCGGTAACCTAAAAATTAGCCCAAAGGCTAAGATAGGTTACCGGACAATTTTGGTTTGGCCATGGCAGCATTGGCAGGTAACAGACCTTGAGATTTACCAATCAAGGTTCGCAGTGTAAACATATGACCTTGGGATTTACCAATCAAGGTCATCCGTATGAACTTCGATGTAACCATTACATGTATGTGTGCGGCATTTGATATTCTATATGTTGGGTGGAATCGTTTAGGCCGCTCAGGTCAATTTACACATTCCAAGTCAGACATTTGGCACTCAAGGTCATCTGACGTCAAGTTCAAGGTCATCATTAGTTGTGCCATATGTCTTCCTATATGTTCATAATGCAAACAGGAGCTCTATCTGCAAGCATTTCATCTACAAAGGCAAATCTGGGCATTTTTTTGACCCCAAAATGGCTGTTTTGACCTTTCAAGGTCGTCATCCAAGGTCAAATTCAAGGTCACCACACAAGTCGCCATATATGACTTCCGATTTGAAAGTGCCAATTTCTAAGCTCTATCTTCAAGCGTTCTATGAGTACAGTCCTGACAGCTCCCATTATGAAGGAAAAAAGTGCCGAAAATTTTCCAAGTCCAAAATTTTTTTCAAACGGTGAAAATTTTTTTTTGCCTAGAAATGGCCCAAAATGGATAGTAATGTTATTTGGGGCGAAAAAATTTTTTTTCGCCGACTCGTCAAAAATTCAAAATGGCCGCCACACTGAAATCGGCGATTCAAGGGCAACAAAACTTATACACATCGCAGAGGTATATAAGAGGAATCTTTTTAAGCAAAAATCTCAAAACTGATCAGAGAGTTTTTGAGAAAATACAGACCAGGTGCAAATTTGAGCGTTTTTCGACCCAAAAATGGCTGTTTTGACCTTTCAAGGTCATCCAAGGTCAAATTCAAGGTCACCACACAAGTCGCCATAAATGACTTCCCATTTGAAAGTGCCAATTTCTAAGCTCTATCTTCAAGCGTTCTATGAGTACAGTCCGGACAGCTCCCATTATGAAGGGAAAAAGTGCCGAAAATTTTCTAAGTCCAAAATTTTTTTCAAAGGGTGAAAATTTTTTTTTGCTCTAGAAATGGCCCAAAATGGATAGTAATGCGATCTGGTGCGAAAACAATTTTTTTCGCCGACCCGCCAAAAATTCAAAATGGCCGCCACACGAAAACCGGCAGATTTAGGGCAACCAAACTTATACATATCACAGAGGTATATGAGGGGAATCTTTTGAAACCAAAAACTCAAAACTGATCAGACAGTTTTTGAGAAAATGGCCGTCAAAGTCCAAAATTGAGCGTTTTTCGACAAAAACGGCCGCCATTTTGAAAAAAATGCGAAAATCAAAAAACAAAAAAATACCTCCTTCTCAAAATATTTTTAGGCATTTTTGTGCAAAATTTCAGAAAGATTCGATCGTTAACTTTAAAGATAAAAATGTTAACGCCGGACGGACGGACGGACGGACGGATGGACGGACGGACGGACGGACGGACGGACGGACGGACGGACGGACGGACGGACGGACGGACGGACGGACGACGGACGCAACGCCATGCCAATAGGTTATCGGACCAAAGGTCCGGTAACCTAAAATTAGCCTAAAGGCTAAGATAGGTTACCGGACAATTTTGGTTTGGCCATGGCAGCATTGGCAGGTAACAGACCTTGAGATTTACCAATCAAGGTTCGCAGTGTAAACATATGACCTTGGGATTTACCAATCAAGGTCATCCGTATGAACTTCGATGTAACCATTACATGTATGTGTGCGGCATTTGATATTCTATATGTTGGGTGGAATCGTTTAGGCCGCTCAGGTCAATTTACACATTCCAAGTCAGACATTTGGCACTCAAGGTCATCTGACGTCAAGTTCAACGTCATCATTAGTTGTGCCATATATGTCTTCCTATATGTTCATAATGCAAACATGAGCTCTATCTGCAAGCATTTCATCTACAAAGGCAAATCTGGGCATTTTTTGACCCCAAAATGGCTGTTTTGACCTTTCAAAGTCATCGAAGGTCAAATTCAAGGTCACCACACAAGTCGCCATATATGACTTCCCATTTGAAAGTGCCAATTTCTAAGCTCTATCTTCAAGCGTTCTATGAGTACAGTCCTGACAGCTCCCATTATGAAGGAAAAAAGTGCCGAAAATTTTCTAAGTCCAAAATTTTTTTCAAAGGGTGAAAATTTTTTTTTGCCTAGAAATGGCCCAAAATGGATAGTAATGTTATTTGGGGCGAAAATTTTTTTTTTCGCCGACTCGTCAAAAATTCAAAATGGCCGCCACACTGAGATCGGCGATTCAAGGGCAACAAAACTTATACACGTCACAGAGGTATATAAGAGGAATCTTTTTAAGCAAAAATCTCAAAACTGATCAGAGAGTTTTTGAGAAAATACAGACCAGGTGCAAATTTGAGCGTTTTTCGACCCAAAAATGGCTGTTTTGACCTTTCAAGGTCATCCAAGGTCAAATTCAAGGTCACCACACAAGTCGCCATATATGACTTCCCATTTGAAAGTG
Source organism: Terebella lapidaria (assembly GCA_949152475.1). Classification (NCBI taxonomy): domain Eukaryota; kingdom Metazoa; phylum Annelida; class Polychaeta; order Terebellida; family Terebellidae; genus Terebella; species Terebella lapidaria. Next base: position 27,797,759 of record OX424557.1, on the reverse strand, counting down.
CCAATTTCTAAGCTCTATCTTCAAGCGTTCTATGAGTACAGTCTGGACAGCTCCCATTATGAAGGGAAAAAGTACCGAAAATTTTCTAAGTCCAAAATTTTTTTCAAAGGGCGAAAATTTTTTTTTGCCCTAGAAATGGCCCAAAATGGATAGTAATGCGATTTGGGGCGAAAAAAATTTTTTTCGCCGACCCGCCAAAAATTCAAAATGGCCGCCACACGGAAACCGGCAGATTTAGGGCAACCAAACTTTTACATATCACAGAGGTATATGAGGGGAATCTTTTGAAACCAAAAACTCAAAACTGATCAGACAGTTTTTGAGAAAATGGCCGTCAAAGTCCAAAATTGAGCGTTTTTCGACAAAAACGGCCGCCATTTTGAAAAAAATGCGAAAATCAAAAAACAAAAAAATACCTCCTTCTCAAAATATTTTTAGGCATTTTTGTGCAAAATTTCAGAAAGATTCGATCGTTAACTTTAAAGATAAAAATGTTAACGCCGGACGGACGGACGGACGGCTGGACGGACGGACGGACGGACGGACGGACGGACGGACGGACGGACGGACGGACGGACGGACGGACGGACGGACGGACGTACGGACGGACGGACGGTCCGGTAACCTAAAATTACTCTTATCTCTGCGACCAGTCCCCAGACAAGGCTGGGAAATATATCAATAGCAGTATATAACGTCCAACTTCCAGCGAAGACTAGATCTAGATCAAACTGGTGTTATCATTATTTGGTGATTTTGCTATAAGGCAAGCAAAACTTGCCCTTGTTGGCCTCCATGTGCTCCCAGGAAAAAAAATTAGCCCAAGGGCTAAGATAGGTTACCGGACAATTTTGGTTTCAAGCATTGTAGGTGACATATGATTTTGAGATTTACCAGTCAAATTCATCTTTGTGAATCTCAATGTCACCATTAGGTATGCTGCATATGACTTCGTATGTTTATAATACAAACATATAAGTTTTATCAACAAGTATTTCGTGTGTATAGGCCAATTTCAGATTTTGAGATTCGCCCTTCAAAGTTAAGGTCAAGTTCAAGGTCACCAAAAAATGTGCCATTTATACATGACTTTTTTTACAGGCTTATACACAATCCTAACCTGTATGTGCAAAAGTTTATGCTTCAGAGGCCACTTTCAAGATTTCAAGTCAGACATTTAGCACTCAAGGTCATCCAAGGTCAAAATCAAGGTCATCATTAGTTGTTCCATATATGACTTCTTATATGTTCATAATGCAAACTGAAGCTCTATCTAAATGCATTTCATCTGTAGAGGCAAATTTGGGCATTTTTTCACTCAAAAATGGCTGTTTTGACCTTTCAAGGTCATCAAAGGTCAAATTCAAGGTCCCCTCCGAACTCGCTATATATGACTTCCTATTTGAAAGTGCCAATATCTAAGCTCTATCTTCAAGCGTACTATGAGTACAGTTCTGGCAGCTCCCATTATGAAGGAAAAAAGTGCCGAAAATTTTCCAAGTCCGAAATTTTTTTCAAAGGGTGAAAATTTTTTTTTTTGTCTAGAAATGACCCAAAATGAATAGTAACGCGATTTGGGGCAAACAAAATTTTTTTCGCCGACCCTTCAAAAATTCAAAATTGCCGCCACACGGAGACCGGCGATTCAAGGGCAACAAAACTTATAAACATCATAAAGGTACATAAGGAGAATATTTTGAAACAATAATCTCAAAACTGATCAGACAGTTTTTGAGAAAATGGCCGCCAAAGTCCAAAATTGGCCATTTTTCGTCAAAAATGGCCGCCATTTTGAGAAAAATGCGAAAATCAAAAAACTAAAAAAAAAAACCCTCTTGAAATATTTTTAGGCATTTTTGTGCAAAATTTCAGAAAAATCCGCCTGTAAACTTTAAAGATACAGCTGTGGACGGACGCCGGACGCCGGACGACGGACGCAACGTGACGGCAATAGGTTATCGGACCATAGGTCCGGTAACCTAAAAATTAGGCCAAGGGCCAAAGATAGGTTACCGGACAATGTTTAATATTTTAGATGTTAGCCAGGTCACTGGTCAAATTCAAGGTCAAGAGAATATTCAGCATATATAATATTAAGCATATATCATGTCCACAGTTGATTGCTAAGCTGTAAATTCAATAATCAGAGAGATATTAGCAATTTTGTGCTGTGGCCTTGGAAATGAAGGCAAAGGTCAAATTCAAAGTCATCAAAATATTCAGTGTATATCATGTTCTATATGTCCACAATTGATTCCCAAGCCATTCAGTCATTAGAGGAGCAAGATAAGAACCAGTTTGTCCTTGGACCTTGAAAATGAGGTCAGAGGTCAAATTCAAGGTCACGAGAATGTTCAGCATATATATCATGTCCACAATTGAGCCCTAAGCTGTAAAATCGATAATAAGTGAGATATTAACCATTTCGTCCTGTGACCTTGAAAATGAGGTCAAAGGTCAAATTCAAGGTCATGACAATAATTTGCATATATCATTTCCTATATGTTCATAACTGATTCCTAAGCTGTAAAGTCGATAACAAGCAAGATATTAGCCATTTTGTCCTATAACCTTGAAATTGGGGTCAAAGGTCAAATTTAAGGTCATCAAAATATTCAGCATATATCATTTCCTATATGTCCACAATTGATTTCTAAGCTGTAGAGTCGATAATAAGCAAGATGTAAGCCATTTTGTCTTGTGACCTTGAAAATGGGGTCAAAGGTCAAATTCAAGGTCACGAGAATATTCAGCATATATCATTTCCTATATGTCCACAATTGATTCCTAGTCTCTAATCTCATTATTAGGTGAGATATTAGGCATAATGTGTCCCATTATAAAGCATAGGAGAATTTAACATCAAGGGAAGTCCCATTTGGGCCGAGTTTGGGCCAAAATGGCCCACTTCGAGCGATTCAAGCGCAACGAAATTTATGGATATCATAGGAGTACATATGAGGAGTGTTATGTATCAAAAAGAAAAAAAGTTACTGAACAGATTTTGAGAAAATGGCCGCCAAAGTCCAAAATCAGGCATTTTTCGTCGAAAATGGCCGCCATTTTGAAAATAATGCGAAAATAAAAAAAATAAAAAATACCTGATAGGTCCGGTAACCTAAAATGACCACTTTATTCTACAATGTATATGTAAGCATCACATGCTGTCATCTGTTCATGCTCCAGATCTTCAACCATAAGCAACACTGCCACTGGCAGTGTACTAAATATAGTACCAGCCGACCGAGTCGAGAAACTCACCGATTTTCTGATTTGACAGGTCAAGAAACTCGCAACCGGGCAAGGGCTTCTGTGCCCTGGATCTCAACAACTGAAATTAACAACAGACAAATATTTTCTGGATTCATAACTTAAGTTTCTCATACAAGCTGATATTTGTTGTTTTATTCCACACCTGAGTTGTTATTTTCATCCCTCAAAACTTTGTCATTTTGACTTTTGTGTGATTTGTTTTGACCGAATCACGCTCTGTGCAAAAACACACACTCTCCTCTATAAAAGTAGACCTTCAACAGTGTTAAATGACAGTGTTAAATTTATATCCAACACACCATTTCATTTTATTTTATTAGCTGTGTATTGTGTAATAAAACAATTAAGTGCACGATTGTTCCTGTGACAAAACATGTCACACGAGAAAATAAATGGAAATGTAAACAAAAATCACTGCGCGTAGAAATACATTCTGAAACAAGAAAACGCTTCTGCAAAAAGAACCACAGCCAGAGCCGTCTAGACGGCTCTGACCACAGCCGGTCCCGATTGATAATAAAAATATAGAAAGAACCAGAAACGATATAAAATTAAAAGGATACAAATCTGGGTTTATAATAACCCATATAATCCTACAGCTGTATTGACGGTGGTTTCTAATTGCCACGTTGTTGTTGGTCCAGTCGACTGCCGTGGATCTTGCTCAGGGAGCGGAGGGAGGTCTTAGATGCTGCACTTCTTCTTCAAGTCTGTTGGTCCAGAAGAATCAGATCGTCTTTTTAGTATGTCGAGACGAGGGCCATGGCTGCTGATAATATCAAGTGGGTTGATTTAGTAACGAGATAATCTCCTTCCGAGGGCCTGCATAGACAAACCATAATATATTTGTGATGCTAAATGGTATCATTCTATAATTTGGTATACTTCACTTGGGAGTCAAACGGCAATTATGCACGAAATTTCAGACTCCTATCGCGAAAATTGGAAAAGTTGGCAATCTACCTCAATATTAAATTTAGCCCTGTCATTTATTTTCTGAGTCCGCACACAATTTTGTGCATTTGTTCGGTTTTGTAGCGGTGCAATCTTTCATAATAAACATGTGTGGCGATTTTGCCCTAAGCACGCGGCAGGTGATTGTAAACATAAATGCCATTTATGTGGCCTTTTCGTACTTGGCCTTGTTTTGACATGCTCCGTTCGAGCGTGCGTTGCCACGGCGACGTATTGTAATTTACGCTCCAGTAAACTATAATAATGGATCGATTAAACCTCGCGTGCGCCCTACAGTTTCTGGTGTATTATATATACACTGGAAGCGACTCGATCGAGGAGATGGTCCAAGATCGAGAGACAGGACGCACGCAAGGCTCGCCATGAGCTTTGTGTTCCCTGTTTGTGAGTAGTGGGCTCCTAGAGCCCTGGGGACGATTTCCATGGGGAGGCCCGGGCTGGGAGAGACAAGTTGCTGACTCGGGGGCCTTCGGCCCTGTGGATCGCCAGCTCTCTCCCTTCCCGGGACGTGTGACAGAGGCTCTGGCCAGCATGTCGGACTGTACGGGGTTCCGTCCCCGAGGCAGACCGCGGCTCGCCAGGCCCCGCCAGTTAACACCGTAGGGATGAACTAGTTTCTGAACGGTGTCCGTAGGCCTGGGAGTGTCGGGTGGGCTGTTACCTGGTTACCGTTAATGTTGAGGTAGTTACCGTGTCCGCCGCGACCTCCGGTGAGCGGCCCTGCCGCAAGGATCCGGAATAGCGGATGCGCGTCCGCAAGGACTCGGATGAGAGAGGACTATCCTCGAGGATCCCGAAGAGCGGACGGTAGTCAATAACTTTACACATGTTTGTGTAGAATACATCCCAATGTGTCTTCTCGTCCCAAATCACAAGAATACTCCAAATTCTAGTGGATATAAATGTAAAGTTATTGACTACCGTCCGCTCTTCGGGATCCTCGAGGATAGTCCTCTCTCATCCGAGTCCTTGCGGACGCGCATCCGCTATTCCGGATCCTCGCGGCAGGGCCGCTCACCGGAGGTCGCGGCGGACACGGTAACTACTTCATCATTAACGGTAACCAGGTAACAGCCCACCCGACACTCCCAGGCCTACGGACACCGTTCAGAAACTAGTTCATCCCTACGGTGTTAACTGGCGGGGCCTGGCGAGCCGCGGTCTGCCTCGGGGACGGAACCCCGTACAGTCCGACATGCTGGCCAGAGCCTCTGTCACATGTCCCGGGAAGGGAGAGAGCTGGCGATCCACAGGGCCGAAGGCCCCCGAGTCAGCAACTCGTCTCTCCCAGCCCGGGCCTCCCCACGGAAATCGTCCCCAGGGCTCTAGGAGCCCACTACTCAGACCCAGGGAACGCAAAGCTCATGGCGAGCCTTGCGTGCGTCCTGTTCACTCTCTCTCGGACAATCTCCTCGATCGAGTCGCTTCCAGTGTATATATAATACACCACAAGCTGTAGGACGCACGCGAGGTCTAATCGATCCATTGTTATAGTTTACTGGAGCGTAAATTACAATACGTCGCCGTGGCAACGCACGCTCGAACGGAGCATGTCAAAACAAGGCCAAGTACGAAAAGGCCACATAAATGGCATTTATGTTTACAATCACCTGCCGCGTGCTTAGGGCAAAATCGCCACATTACCCCCTTCTTACAATGTTGGTCCCCAACATGTTCCGCCCGCGCCCAAAACAGCCAAAACCCGACGAAGGCTTCGCATGACGGGGTCCGGAAGAAGGCAAGATGGCAACGCCCGGAAGTCACGGCGCAAGACACTAGGACTTTAAGAGTCCCTTTTGGAAGAATGGGGAACTACCCCCGGACTTACGGAGTAAACTATAACGCGCTTTGCAATTTTGAATAAACCCTCATAAACAAGCTAAAATTTTGACCGAGGTGGTCCAAAACCGAGTGATGACCTTGGAAGGTCATCCGTTATAAAAGGACGGTGTGTCGAGTCTTTGGAATATCTTTAAGGTTAAACTTTAAATTTAGAAATTTTGTAAAACGACACACCGAGTGATCAAAAGTGATAGTACCTCTAAAAAGTGTTGCCGACCGCCCTGCCGGCCGGCTCCTCAGATCCGCAGAACGGGTCTGAGGCAGGGCGGAGCCGCGGGAGCGACTCCGGCACGCCCGCATGACATATGTACATCTAGCAGACACACATACACCTGCGGACAGCTGTCGCAGACAGCTATCAAAGCCAACGCGGCAAGCCGCATCGACTGCCAGTACCTGTATACTGCAACCCGCACAGGCCTGTGTAAAGACACGCAGATGGACGGACGTCTGCACTAACATGCAGCCGCCCGCCCGCCCGCACATCTCCAGCACGGCCCGCCTGGGGAATTTACAACTGGCAAAATCACCCGCATCTCGAACACCGGACACGCGGATCCCGCGGGATCCAGCGCGGCATCAGCGGACGAACTGCGAGTGGCACAAAACACATGTGCTACACATCTGGAGATTAATAAATAATCCGGGTACGACATTTTTACATATATATACATGTAACAAATGACAGCTATACTACACGTGCAGCAATGCACGCGGTGTCGCTGCAAAACTCTGTCCCCGGTCATACTGACACACGCCCGAACCAAAATACATGCACCATTAGCTCATGCGGGTGCAATCATTTCCCTCCGGTGACTCCAAATCAAACCATGTATACGGGTAGAAAATAAATTTCTATCCCGGGGGACCTTGCAAATATCATACAGTAATTAAGATTAGTCATTCGCTTTTGCGTCCGCACCGGCGGTAAATGACGTAAAATTAATCACCCCAGCAAGGTAGAAATTGGGCATAAAATTGACAGTAACCACTAACTTGTGGCTTGTACGAATATGTCAGACGAAAACAACAATAAATTGCCGTTCTCCAGTCTTTTCAAATATCACAGCAATCCGTCACTGTCAAAATTAGCGCAATCCCTTACACCCCTCTAGCGAAAGCAGAAATCTCCCGATTTCTTACTCTCTATTGCACCGGAAAGGAAATTTCACATACTTTTCTCACTTTGTATCAGTAAATGAGCAAGAACAGAATTCTCCAGAGACATGCCGCACACTTGTGGCTTATAATCCTCCCAATAAATAATAACTGAGATGGAAAATAAACAAAGTCACTCCCCATAGCCGCTGGTACGCTTACAAGGCGATCGGACAAGCCCATGACAGGCGGACAGACAATTGGGCGCCCTGTGGGCGTTCATGACGCGCCCACTAGCAACCCCAACGTACAGCCCGGCCGCGGAGCAAGCCCGGTCCAACCTAGAGCCCAAACGAACGACTACCGGAGCGCGGAGCCAATAGATTAGACGCGGAGCCGGCATGGTCCATAACCTCAATGGTTAGGGGGCGAACCCTTCATACCGGCGCCCAATCTAGAGGCGCCCAAAGATGGTGAAAGCAATAGCCGGCGGACGTCCGGAGCTGCCCGCGGACGGAGTCCAGACCGGACGCCTACCATTGTACGGCGTATTGCCCTTATCCAATGTATATGAAATTGGAATTAAAAGCCACCACAAGTGTTGCGCATGTAATATACGACCCCTTCTTAGAAGGAGGCCGGGGTTCCGGTCATTCCGGCCGGACCGCGTATTGTAAGGTACGATCCGGACGAGAATGAGCGTCACCCGCTGCCGCGGCTGGTCCGCACACGCGGACTTAACAACCGCTCCATTATCATAATGGATAGTCGGTTTCCTGCCATAAGAAACCTTAATTACCATAACCGTAATTATAGTAATGGCTCACGGGGGATAACTACACCGAAGTGCGTCATCTTAAAGCGCCGCGGACGCCGGACGAGTCACGCGGACGAACCGCGGACGTCAGTCCTAACGTGCGGACACTATCCCCGCGTCCAGAGCCAGCTCCCCAAATCCGTGGGAAGGCGCTTCTCCCGCAGCGGACGTAAATCCCAACCTCAGTCTGGCCATATAAGAGGTTGTCCCGGGACCAGGGGCGTCCGGCCGGATCAGTAAATTCGTCCGGCCAGCGCAACCGTTGTGCGGATTACGCCGGACAGCCGTCCACAATGTGCGGACAGGCCATCTGCACGTCCCTGGCGCTGGAAACTACAGGAGGGCGGATGCGGAGCAGCGGCGTTACAACATGAAAGTCTCCGCGGACCTCAACTCCGAAGATAGCCACAAAGTAGCCACCCGCGGAGGTAAGTCGTGCGGACTCTCACGGAACGACCTAAAACCCGTCCGTAGTATGATAGACGGGTACCGCAGACGCATCCGCATGGGCGGAAGGTTATTCCCACCCATACCGGGCTGGCGCACGTGGTTTCCGGCGTGGCCGCCCGTCATCCGCAGGTACTGGAGGGAGTGGGGGTACCTGCGGATCGCCGTCATCGGGCTGATAGCCACCCAGTCCATCATCTGACGGGTCAGAGAGGTCCGGGAGGCCCACCATACGGCGCACACGCTCGTCCGGAGTCCGCGGATGCTGACCGGACGGATCCCATACGGGAGCATCATCCGGTTCCGCATCTTGAACGAGCGGATCCATGACAAGCGGGCCCTCGTACTTCTTCAGATTATCGATGTGGACAACCAGAACCCTGTCCGGATCGGAATCCCTCCGGATCCGGTAGTCCACATCTGTCACCTGTTTCAGTACCGTAAACGGGCCTATCCACGGCTTAGCAAATTTATTACCTTGCTTAAGCGGCGGATAATAGTAGCGCACCTTGTCGCCTTCCGCAAAAGCTGGCCTACCCTTAGCATGGGCGTCATAGCCTCGCTTCTGCCGGATGGCAGACTTGTCCAGGCGCGCGCGCGCGAAATCATGGGCGTTCGCCAGGGCGCGGCGAATCCACTCCACGTATTCCGGACCGCACTGGGGTACTGCGCCGGTCTCTGCCGCAGTTGGATACATAATATCCACGGGCAAATTTAGCTCCCGGCCGTACAACATCGCGTGCGGAGTAACTCCGGTCGAAGAGTGGACCGACGACCTGTACGCCATTAAGACATACGGGAGGTGGTCATCCCAATCATTCGCACGATCGTTCACAAAGTCCGCCAGCATATTGAGGACCGATCGATTAAAGCGTTCGACCTGGCCATCAGAATGGGGCCTGTAGGGGGTGGTCCGCACCTTGGTACTGCCTAGCATCTGTGCTAGGTTTCGGAACAGGTTGCTCTCAAATTGCGTGCCCTGATCTGAATGTACCTGTTTAGGTACCCCATGGTACACCACCCATCTATTCACCAATAACCGAGCTACCTCGTCCGCAGTCTGGCGGCGCAGTGGGTAGGCGTCGGTATACTTGGTAAAATAGTCGGAAATCACCAGGATGTACCGGAAACCGCGCGGGGTGACCCGGTGGGTATCCAGTATATCCAAAGCTATCCGATCGAACGGCGCGCCCGCCTTAACCGTGGTTAAGGGGTGGCGGCCAGGAGTCGGAACTCCCTTGCGAGCTTGACACCGAGGGCAGGCTGCGCACCACCGTTGCACGTCCAAGCTGCTACCAGGCCAATGAAAGCGCTGTTGTAGCCTATGGACGGTCCTCCGGATTCCCAAGTGACCGGTCACCCGGAGGTCATGCAACTGGTGGAGTACTTCTTTCCGCAGCTCCGCCGGAAGCACCAACTGCCATATTGGAGGCAGTGGGGTCGGTGGCTCATAGCGCCGGTATAAGAGGCCATCCCTCAAGAAGAGTCTTTCCCACTGGGATACTAGAGACAAAGTCTCCTCCCTGTAGGTCTTCCGCTCATCCTTCGAGGGCTTCTGGCCGGCCTCAAGGGCTGTGATTACCGGTGCCAGAGCTCTGTCAGCTCTTTGCGTCGCAACTATCTGCGCCGGAGAGTAGCCACCCAAGTAATTAGGCTCCTCATCCGTCGCGTCCGGCTGCGCCGCAGCGGCCATCACCACAGGGGGCAAGGACCGCTCATACTCAGACTCTCCAGAGGACGAGGGTACCCACGAGGAGTACACCGCCGGACTCGAGGAGGACTCGCTGGAGCTGAGCCGCACCTCCGCTTCGTATGCGGGACGCCCTCGCCGATAACGGCGGGTCCGCGTGCGGAGATTAGCCCTAAACGCTCCGGCCGCCGTGTTGTTAGAGGGGGCGGCGGCCTGCGGTCTCCCCGGAACGTCCAATTCCGAGTCTGAGGACGAATCCGCGGCTTGCTGGAATGGCGCCATCCCTGCACAACCCGGATTCTTGCACTTATGACAACGGGACAGGCCGTCCGCGTTGCCGTGCAACTTACCAGCGCGATGCTCTATCTGCATGTCATACTCCTGGAGTTTGACGAGCCACCGCGCCACCAAGCCATCGGCCTCACTATAGTTGAGGAGCCATCTCAGCGAACTATGATCAGTCCGCAAGCGGAAATGGCGTCCCAACAAATAGTGCCGGAAGCGCTTGGTCATCGAAACCACCGCGAGCAACTCGCGATGAGTGGTACAGTAGTTCATTTGAGAGCGGCTCAAGGCCACACTCGCATAAGCTACTACCCGCTCTTGCCCGTCCACGATCTGCGAGAGGACACCGCCGAGTGCAAAGTTACTCGCGTCAGTGTCCAGGATGAACTCGCAGTCCGGACGAGGGTGCCGCAGCACCGGGGCCACTACCAAGGCCTGCCGGAGTCCCGAGAAGGCGTCAGCCTGCTCGACGGACCAAACAAAATCGGCGCCCTTTTCCGTGAGGATAGTAAGGGGACGCGCGATCTCCGCAAAGCCGCGGATAAACCTGCGGTGGTAGCTCGCGAAGCCCAAGAAGGACCTCACGTCCGCCACGTTACATGGCGGAGGCCATTTCTGTACGGCCGCCACCTTTGCGGGGTCTGGTCTCACTCCGGTGCCCGTTACCATGAAGCCCAAGTACAGGATTTCCTGCGCGAATAGTTCGCACTTACTTGGCTTCAATTTAAGCCCTGCTCCGCGGATGCGATGGAGCACCATCTGGAGGTTGGTGAGGGTTTCCTCGAACGACCGGCCATACACGACGACATCGTCGATGTAGACCATACATCGCTTCCAGAGGAACCCTTTAAGTACCATCTCCATGAGGCGCTCGAACGTCGCTGGTGCGTTACAGAGCCCGAACGGCATTACCTTGAATTGGTAGAGCCCGTTCTTGGTAACGAAGGCAGTCTTCGCCCGATCCCTCTCCTCCATCTCCACCTGCCAATACCCGGAGGCCAGATCCAAAGCACAGAAATAGTGCGACCCGGCCAGGGCATCGAAGGTATCTTCAATGTGCGGGAGAGGATATGAGTCCTTCCGCGTGGCATCGTTGAGTTTCCGATAGTCCACGCAGAACCTCCACGAGCCGTCCTTCTTCTTCACCATAACCACAGGACTGGCCCAAGGGCTGTCACTGGGTTCGATGATGTCCAAGTCGAGCATCTTTTGCACCTCCTGGTCTATGACCTCTTGGTGCACTATCGCTGCCCGACGAAGACGCTGCTTGAGAGGACGCTCGTCCACGAGGTCGATGCGGTGTTTGGCGACGTCAGTCTTGCCAACCGCACCATCAGGACCCATGAACACATCCGCATACTGCCGCAGCAGTCTGCGGAGCGCTTGGCGCTGCTCTTCATCCAACCGGTCCTTCGGAACCCGAGATTCCAAATGGTCCGGCAGGGTGAACGGGTCATCTCCGGCGGCCGCTGCCGCGCACGCAGCGCGGCAGACAGGATCGTCGGGGAGGACACGACTCGACGACGCGGGCGTAGCAGTAGCTGCCACGCAGCCGCGCCACAGTACAACGGGAGCATCCGTAGGATTCACCACAAGGATGGGCATCGAGCGGGCGTCGGACTTGACCAGAGCCCCATCCAACACGAGTCCAGTTCCCTTGGCGAAACTGCTCACCGGTTGCACTATGCACGGACGACCATCGAGGGGCATGCGGGGACGACGCGGCCTCGCCTCAATGATCATCTCGCTCATCGGCGGCACAACCGTAGTGCGCGCCGCCCGCAATTGAAATGAATGCGCCGGACCCGTGCGGAAGAGGAAATGTGTGTCCTCTCCCATCCGGAATTCGCCAGCATTGAAATTGGCGGTCACCCGGTGGGTCCGGAGAAAATTCATCCCAATAATCCCGGCCGCTCCGACATCCACAACGATTGCCTCTGTTAGGTACACCTTGTCCCCAAGGGTAATAGGCAGATCGATGATGCCATGGATGCGGATGCGGTCATTACCCGCTCCGTAGAGCTTGTAAGGTCCGGGATCCCGCAACTCTAGGTTGCGGAGCGCGGGCTCCTTCTTAAACGTTCCGGCGGCCACGAGGGTCACCTCCGAGCCTGAGTCTATGAGGAACCGGACCGGCTCCCGTCCGAAGGACAGGGGCAGGTACCAGCAGGGGTCCCTCACCAGCGCGCAGGTCGGGCGATACCTTTCGCACGCGCTGGGCTCATCTACGGAGTCCTCGCCATCCGCCTCAGCCGCGGAGGAGCTAGACTGGTCTCCAAGGACTACTTCCGGAGAAGTCATATCTACTTGGGGTCCGTCCTGCTCATCAGCGGGTGGGGCGGCATCGTTTGCCACCGAACAACTATCCCCGGACGCAGTGTTGGTCGCCACCACGTCCGGATCTAGTTTCCCTGCCGCGGGTTCCGATTCTGCTGTCCCGGAGGACCAGACCGGAAGGAATTCCTCCGTTGCGGGCCAGGGAGAGCTCCCTGGTATCCGCGCGACCGCAGGCGTTCCAACAACTCCGGACACTTCAGCCAAAAGTGTCCCTGCTTTCCGCAGAAGTAGCAGGGACGGTTCTGAGCTGGTCCGGAGGTGAACGCGCAACATTCTGCGGCTCCCGGAGCTTCGAGCCCGGCGCAGTGCGCAATCATCTGCGCGGCGCCGAGGTCGTATTCCTCTATGTCACACTCGTCCGAAGGCGAGCGCGGCGCGGCGACCGGTGCCGCATGTGCGGGCGCCCCTGTAGAGGGTGCCGACGCACTAACCCACTGCTGGGTAGGTTCCCTGGCGGGTTCCCGGACGACCGGGTCCTGCCACGGGGTTACCTGCGATGCCTTGACCGGAGGAGGAGTCGCCACCTGCGCGGGTACAGCCGAGGCCGGAGCCGAGGCTGGAGGCAACTGTCTAGGACGGACAGCCATCTCAAGCGCAAGCGCGGAGTCTATCGCCTCCTCCATCGATCGCTTTTCATGGGTGGCCAGCCCGTACGCTAGGTGGTAAGGCTGGCCATCGATGAACTGATCGATCAGCATCGTCTCAAACCGTCTGGAGTCCATGTCCGGAAAAGCTCTCCGGCCGAGTATGCGTAAGCTGTACGCATAGTCTGTCACGGACTCAGTCGGCTGGCGGATACGCGCCTTGAACTCTCGTTCAGACTGCCGCCGATTGGTCGTCGGCGGGAACAGCAGGCGAAGTTGACGAGCCACCTCGCCGAACGTCACTGTTCCTACCGGCAGACACGGCATCACGCGGAGAGCTTTCCCTTCCAGGCTCCCCGCGAGGACGTGTCCAGCTTCAGGCTGGGACCATCCTTCGTACACGGCGGTATGCCATACCTGGAGCAAGTAGTCCTCCAAGTCGGCGTTATCCCCGTTGAACCGTTTCCGCCACGAAGAGTGGTCGGGCCCGTCATCGCGTTTGCTACGCGCCCGACGTGCGGTCCCGGCTCCGGGGTCGTCCGTGTACTGCGGCAAGTTCCGCGCGCTTCCCGCGCCTGCGGCGGAGTCTGCCGGAGCAAACATCGACGCCGCGGACATAGGAGCAGGGAAGCTCACGCTTGCCGCCGGGATCATTCCCGCTGAAAACCCACTCTGGCTAGGTGCGGGCGGGGCTCCCATCGAACCTACTGGGTAGGCTCCAGAAGGGGCGGCAAAGCTTGGGGCCGAAGCCGCCTGTTGCCACTGCCCGTCCGACACACTGTACGTGCCAGGGTAAGTCGACCACGCGGCTTGCGCTCCAACCGTCGGAACGGTCGACGCGGTCGCCAACGTGGTGCCTCCGAGCCGCGGGGCAGGCGCGGGTCCCATTGCGGGGGCCACTGGCGCCTGCGGACTCGGCAGGACTTGGGGAGGGGCTACTGGCCCAGACATCCCCGGACTTAGGGTGACCGACGGGTCAACGCTCGAATGCAGCTGATTCCGCTTGAACAGTACAAGCGCCTCGGATATCAGCCACCTCTCCCTCTCCGTCAAAGGCCCCGAGTTGCCTTGTGACAGCGGAGAAGGGGAGCGGTTCCGCCGGTCTGATCGTCCCTGATGGGGCGACCGGGCGCGGTCATAGCGCCCGAGGGGGGCCAGCTCGCCAAGTGCGTCGGTGAGCTGATCCACCACACTGCCCGGTGCGGACCGACCAGAACCCATGCCGGAGGCTCGCGAGGGAGCCCACCCGGCCGGGTGCGGCATCTGGTATGACTGGTCCGCTCGTCCAGAAGGACCCGCATGCATTGGCGCTCGATTCCGGACGCTCGAAGGCGTCTTAGGGAAGGGTGCCATTTGCCACGGATCTGTTCTGGGCACGGGCGGGCGCGGCGTAGAGCCGTTGCCAGCTCCACCCACCGCGCCTAACACGTCAAGGTCCGGCCTTGACGGCAACTCCTGTTGCGGCCCCGCGGGGCCCGACTCTACGTCCGAAGACGGAGCCAGGGACGCCGGAGTCGTCTCCGCGGACGGGGTCTTGTCCACGGAGGTTTCCGCGCGTTCCTTCCGGCCGCCGGAGTCGTCCGGAGACGTCTCACGGTGGCTGTCGCGCGACCGGGTGTGGTCCGCGACATTTCCACCCTTATCCCTCCCCTTGGATTCATCGGCCTTATCTTTGGCCTTCTCTTTCGCTTTTGTCATTCTTTGAGACGTCCTTGAGGAGCGGGCGATCGCCAGGGACTAAGGAGGCTACAACACTGTGACGGTAGGCTGCGATGGAACACTGTCGGACTGATCCTGGTCACGGCACCAATGTAAAGTTATTGACTACCGTCCGCTCTTCGGGATCCTCGAGGATAGTCCTCTCTCATCCGAGTCCTTGCGGACGCGCATCCGCTATTCCGGATCCTCGCGGCAGGGCCGCTCACCGGAGGTCGCGGCGGACACGGTAACTACTTCATCATTAACGGTAACCAGGTAACAGCCCACCCGACACTCCCAGGCCTACGGACACCGTTCAGAAACTAGTTCATCCCTACGGTGTTAACTGGCGGGGCCTGGCGAGCCGCGGTCTGCCTCGGGGACGGAACCCCGTACAGTCCGACATGCTGGCCAGAGCCTCTGTCACATGTCCCGGGAAGGGAGAGAGCTGGCGATCCACAGGGCCGAAGGCCCCCGAGTCAGCAACTCGTCTCTCCCAGCCCGGGCCTCCCCACGGAAATCGTCCCCAGGGCTCTAGGAGCCCACTACTCAGACCCAGGGAACGCAAAGCTCATGGCGAGCCTTGCGTGCGTCCTGTTCACTCTCTCTCGGACAATCTCCTCGATCGAGTCGCTTCCAGTGTATATATAATACACCACAAGCTGTAGGACGCACGCGAGGTCTAATCGATCCATTGTTATAGTTTACTGGAGCGTAAATTACAATACGTCGCCGTGGCAACGCACGCTCGAACGGAGCATGTCAAAACAAGGCCAAGTACGAAAAGGCCACATAAATGGCATTTATGTTTACAATCACCTGCCGCGTGCTTAGGGCAAAATCGCCACATAAACAAGGCTAAATCTTCGAAAATGCTCATATTCTCAAGATCCCGTTTTCACCTAAAATTTAACATTGGGGTAGATTGCCAAATTCTTCAATTTTTGCGATAGAAGACTGAAATTTGGTAGAAAATTGCCGTTTGACTCCTGAGTGAAGTATGCGAAGTTATAGAACTATAACATTTAGCATCGCAATGTTATCACAGAAAAACAGTGTAACCTTTCTATATTGTACTGCCCGGTTACTGTGTACAGCGCTGTATGGACTCAATACATCGCTGTGCCGACTCGACTGTCTGTGGCTGGCCGGGGAAAGTGAGAAATTTGATCAAAGTATTTGAGGCATAATTATCGTGCAGTGCATTCCAAAAACTGTGCGGACTGTTCCAGCTAGCGTGCAGCGACATCGCTGCAGTCTTAGTTGGGCGATTTCTATGAAAAAATACAATGCAAATGTCCATTTATTTCAGCACTCATTTATCGAGTTTCCGTTGATATCTCAGGTCGCCATATGCCATTGTGCGCATGTGCAGGTCAGAGGTCAGCTAAATATTTGCATACTAGGTCGAGGTCACATCATCTGCCCATGCGCACGAACATGCGCAGATAATGTGACCTCGACCTAGTATGCAAATATTCAGTTGACCTCTGACATGCGTACACAAAACAGCCCAGAATATGGCGGCAGATGTCAACAAAAACTTCACGAAATCGTGCGGAAATAAAGAGTGAATTTTGTTTGGAATTTGGTAGAAATCGCCCAACTAAGACTGCAGCGATGTCGCTGCAAGCTAACTGAGAAGGACTGTGCAGTTTTCGGGGTGCGCTGCATGGTAAATATGCCCCAAATACTCAGATCAAATTTCTCACTTTCCCCGGCCAGCCACAGACAGTCGAGTCGGCACAGCGATGTATTGAGTCCATACAGCGCTGTACACAGTAACTGCCCGGTGACTTAGTCTAAACCTGCACTTTGTAATTTGGAAATATTGCATATATTTTGTGAGTGATTATCGTCGTTTATTGGTAATAAAACTGGTGTGTTGGAATTTATGTCTTCAGCACGGCACGGTAAATTCAGTGCGGTTACCATTCGAACAAGTAGATCTACCACGAATTCATCACTAAACAATTTCCATAGGGCGTTTCTTTGGAAGACATAGGCTGCTCTTCAAAAACGAGTTCACAAACTTTCTGTAAGATCTCCACTTCCGGTGCACGAATAAAAAGTTGAGAAGCTACAGACAAACTTCACACGGGGGTTTGGGATTTAAGACTGCTTACAGTTCAGCAATAGATATATAGTAACAACAACTATTGTGACCAACTTGCACCACTATGCACCACTGTCAATTTCACGTGGGATTTGTTTAGTTCAGCCCAGTTAAGTGTTAGGCCTACTAGATCCAGCACGTCAGTAACTTCCCTCACTACTCTGTGGGTGCAGAGTCTCCATCAAAGGTCTTCCTTCACCCTCGCTTTAGGGACAGCACAAGTACTCGAGTACTCGTCAACGAGTCGAGTCACAGCGAGAACCGAGTTTTAAATTGATAACCGAGTACTCGTTGAACGAAACTGAGACTTTTTTTCAGAAAATATCATGAAATGAGCGCTCAAAACCATGACAAAATGTTGAAAAAATTTGAGTTCTTGTTGACATTGTTTCGAACAAGAACTAGCTGCACCACCTGGCGGATCACTTGTGCTGCCTCTGGGCTCTAGCGAGTGCACTGTGAAATAAGTCACGTGATGCAAACAAGATGTCTTCGCCCATCTGAGAAGGACTGCAACTTAGCTGTTCAGTAATTTAGTGAATATATTTCCCAATATTTGATTCTAAACTGCTTGGCAACGTACGATTTTACCTGGCAGTCCCAGTACTGGCAGTCCCAGTGCATTACATGGTGAATTGACGATCTATTCGAAAAATTTGACTAGGCAATATACATTTGGTAATTTTTTACGAGTACTCGGTTACGAGTCGAGTCACAACACCCGAGTACTCGAGTTACGAAATCTGTACTTGTGCTGACCCTACCTCGCTTGCACTTTGTAATTTGGAAATATTGCATATATTTTGTGAGTGATTATCGTCGTTTATTGGTAATAAAACTCGTGTGTTGGAATTCATGTCTTCAGCACGGTACTACTGCAATGATAAATTTTCCCTGAAATCCTGTCGTTTGCATGTCAACAAATATTGTTTTCCTTTGGCACGTGATGGGCGATTCCGTTCGGATAATTTGCATAGGGGCGAGAGTTAGGATTCGGGACCGCCCACGCAGGTAAACTGATTCGAAATGACTCGCACCTGCAGGCACCTTGACGACAACTGACAACCCGATCCCCCTATTATGACTAATTTGAACTTGTCCAGTTGGATTCCATCATCTGTTGTTGAGAATCAAGCAATATGTCGGCGCCCATGGTTCAAGCAAATCCTCGCTTGAATAAAACTTTTGCGTTTTGAAAGAAACAGATAGCGTTCCGGAAGGCAGGTTTGCATGAATTAATTGCCGTTTGTACCACAGATATGCAAAATTCAGTTGAATAGTTCGCTCGAAGTAACTTGACTGAACTAAAGGCAAAAAACGGTGTAAACGAGTTAAAAAAATCAGAGTATAGTCCCTTGCTGAGCCGACAACGGTTTCCGTCTGACACCCTGTCACAATGGGTAAGGATTTGTGAGCTTGTTTCAGAAGAAAACATGTTCTGAATGCATGAAATACACACCGTGTATCATTTTCTTCCCCGCTCAGTTGTTTCCAACAATTCATGTCCCTCAATTTTAAGTTTATTCCATACTTTGTCACTTGACAGCAGTTTGTTTGGTAACAGGAAGATTCGTACCCGAGAGGATTCGTACCCGCTCAAAAAGGAAGATTCGTACCCATTCTCGAGAAGATTCGTACCCTGTTCAATTGGAAGATTTGTACCCAATGGAAACAGTAGGCCTATTTGACCAATTGACTAGGGCTGGAGTATTCGTACCCATACGAGCTCTAATAAACAATGGATATACTAACACTGATATGACATGTGATGTATGTATGTATTAAGTAACGACACATGGCATGTATGCCTATGTATTACGTGACTTTAAGTAAATGAATATGAAATTAAAATATATCTTAGATTATGATCAATGCACATACCTAGGACGTATTTATAGCAGTCAAAAGTTATCACGCGTAAGAAATTAAATGTGGCTTCATCCCAGTATAATTACTTATGTGACACGGGAAATCTACTCCTTTTGTCCCGGATTATAAGTAGACTGCTATATACTACTCCACGCCTCGTTGCACAGAACACCGGCTTATCAATGGTTATCACCAATTAGTTCACACACATTCTTAAGGTTCTTTAAATAACATTGTCACTTCCCAGAAAAACACACCAGCCTAGACTACTAGAATAACACTGTACATAGCTATACCAGAGAGTATAGCTCTATACCAGTGAAATTTCACTGGAATAATTGTCGTGAAATAAGGCCTATATGTTAATTATGAATCACTAGATTTATTCTTCATAAAATGTTCAATTATTTGCCGAACTCAACATTTATTCATTGTTTGTAAAATTCGTTTAACTTGTCTGGTTGTAAATTGATTGTATCGGAAATGCCTCAAACGGATGACTGATATGTATTTCAAATTCAGCTATCTTGCAATTTGCTTCGGTAATTCCCGGTTCTGATATTTGGGATAGTGCAAAAATATCACTTTGAGTGATCATGAACCATCACACAGACAAAACAAAACATATAAAACAATATATTTATTGGGGACGAATCTTCCCTGTTATGGGTACGAATCTTCCCGGCCTTGGGTACGAATTTTCTCATCAGGGTACGAATCTTCTTGGGTACGAATCTTCTAGAAGCCGTTTGTTTACATTGTCATCATGGTGCAGTTTTGTCATGCTACAAAGCTGCCACTCAAATTAGCCAATCAGGGATCATGCAATCAGCTGATGATGGGTGTGATGTCATAATCCAGGAAATATCCCCTTTTGGGACTTTTGGCGCCAAACCTTAGATTGATACATTTTAGCCTGTGGTTGTATAGGGCTCTGCCCGTGAATAGTGCTAGGATTTGTTACAGTAGATCTAGATTCTAGAGTCAGTAGATCTACTGTAACTGACGTACGGAGCCCTAAATAGGACACTGTTCCAGGACTATTTACTAATTGACCTAGTACATGTAGCATGGATTCCGGTAATCCTGCACACCTGAAAAAATTATATTACAAGTGGTTAGAATAAAATATGTGCAAAAAATAAATGTTGGAAGTTTACTGCAAGAATTTTCAAGATTGTAGGGCTTTTTCCTCGAAAGCAGAATGATTGTAATAGATGGGTTTGAGGTGTACGTCATTCTAACCTGTGCCGGTAATGCTGCGCACGCATTTATGGCAATGGCAGGCCATGTATATATTTTGTTTAAAATAGTCATTTGGAATAAATATCCTTCATTAACGTTTTAAATGAACAAAATCCCTTTAACACCTACCCGTCTCATGGTTGATCCCGGCTGTTACCAGCAGCTACACCTTGAGAAAACCTAATTCACATGAGACGCCGGCCATAGCCAGCTTCTACACTGTGACCATCCAGATAATTACCTCCCCCTTACAACCAGTACAACCGCATCCATGGCTTTGCAGCAGCCTTTCTCAGTTCTTGGGCTAATTTTAGGTTACCGGACCTTTGGTCCGATAACCTATTGGCATGGCGTTGAAAATCTGGAGGCCTTAATTAGGGCATTTCGGCCCGAAATGCCCTTATGGTTTTGTCTGGGTTTTTTTTTTTTTAGGTTACCGGACCTTTGGTCCGATAACCTATTGGCATGGCGTTGCGTCCGTCGTCCGTCCGTCCGTCCGTCCGTCCGGGCGGACGAGAGTATGGTTGTGTGACTAGAAAAGGCACACAACCATAAGTTGTGAGGAAATTTCTTCTTGTGTGCCTATTTTGGGGAGTTGTGTGCCTATTTTAGATAGGAAATTTAACATGTAAAAGGCACACAAGAAGGTCTCGTCCGCACGTCCGTCCGTCCGTCCGTCCGTCCGTCCGGCGTTAACATTTTTATCTTTAAAGTTAACGATCGAATCTTTCTGAAATTTTGCACAAAAATGCCTAAAAATATTTTGAGAAGGAGGTATTTTTTTGTTTTTTGATTTTCGCATTTTTTTCAAAATGGCGGCCGTTTTTGTCGAAAAACGCTGAATTTTGGACTTTGACGGCCATTTTCTCAAAAACTGTCTGATCAGTTTTGAGTTTTTGGTTTCAAAAGATTCCCCTCATATACCTCTGTGATATGTATAAGTTTGGTTGCCCTAAATCTGCCGGTTTTCGTGTGGCGGCCATTTTGAATTTTTGGCGGGTCGGCGAAAAAAATTTTTTTCGCCCCAGATCGCATTACTATCCATTTTGGGCCATTTCTAGAGCAAAAAAAAATTTTCACCCTTTGAAAAAAATTTTGGACTTAGAAAATTTTCGGCACTTTTTCCCTTCATAATGGGAGCTGTCCGGACTGTACTCATAGAACGCTTGAAGATAGAGCTTAGAAATTGGCACTTTCAAATCGGAAGTCATATATGGCGACTTGTGTGGTGACCTTGAATTTGACCTTGGATGACCTTGAAAGGTCAAAACAGCCATTTTGGGGTCAAAAAATGCCCAGATTTGCCTTTGTAGATGAAATGCTTGCAGATAGAGCTCATGTTTGCATTATGAACATATAGGAAGACATATATGGCACAACTAATGATGACCTTGAACTTGACGTCAGATGACCTTGAGTGCCAAATGTCTGACTTGGAATGTGTAAATTGACCTGAGCGGCCTAAACGATTCCACCCAACATATAGAATATCAAATGCCGCACACATACATGTAATGGTTACATCGAAGTTCATACGGATGACCTTGATTGGTAAATCCCAACGTCATATGTTTACACTGCGAACCTTGATTGGTAAATCTCAAGGTCTGTTACCTGCCAATGCTGCCATGGCCAAACCAAAATTGTCCGGTAACCTATCTTAGCCTTTGGGCTAATTTTTTTTTTTTTTTTTTTTTTTTTTTTTTACTTTCCGCCGTTTTGGTTTCCGATCAATAACTCGGGAACGCCTGAACGGATCTTGTCCAAATTTACACCACTGGTCAGAAATATTACATGGAAGACCCCTATTGTTTTGGAGGCGGCTCCGGGGTCCGTGAGGTCCGTGAGGATGAAATCAAGGTTGATTTGGAGACTTGGTTTCCGATCGATAACTCAAAAAGTATTCATGCAATGGCAAGTATTCTCTGCATGGGAGTTCATATACCACCAAGGAAGAACCCTATTGATTTTGGGATCACTCCGTCGAACGACCTTTGACCTAGAGCTAGGAAGAATTTTTGCTGATTCATCCTTGAGGCTTTCATGCATATCTCGGAAACGGTGCGTCGTAGAGCGAAACGGAGCTCAATTTCGGCCTCCTGGCACTAGACAAACTAGTCTAGGGGGTATCTTGGGAGAGACGTCCCCTGGTGTCGAATTTTTTTTTCGCCGACTCGGCACTTCCTGTTTGGCCGTATCTCGGAAACGGTGCATCGTAGAGCGAAACGGAGCTCAATTTCGGCCTCCTGGCACTAGACAAACTAGTCTAGTGTGTATCTTGGGTCGAAACGACCCCTGGTGTCGAAATTTTTTTTTGTCGACTCGGCACTTCCTGTTTGGCCGTATCTCGGAAACGGTACGTCGTAGAGCGAAACGGAGCTCAATTTCGGCCTCCTGGCACTAGACAAACTAGTCTAGGGGGTATTTTGGGTCGAAACGACCCCTGGTGTTGATTTTTTTTTTCGCCGACTCGGCACTTCCTGTTTGGCCGTATCTCGGAAACGGTGCGTCGTAGAGTGAAACGGAGCTCAATTTCGGCCTCCTGGCACTAGACAAACTAGTCTAGTGTGTATCTTCGGTCGAGACGACCCCTGGTGTCGAATTTTTTTTTCGCCGACTTGGCACTTCCTGTTTGGCCGTATCTCGGAAACGGTGCGTCGTAGAGCGAAGCGGAGCTCAATTTCGGCCTTTTGGCACTAGACAAACTAGTCTAGTGTGTATCTTGGGTCGAGACGACCCCTGGTGTCGAATTTTTTTTTCGCCGACTCGGCACTTCCTGTTTGGCCGTATCTCGGAAACGGTGCGTCGTAAAGCGAAACGGAGCTCAATTTCGGCCTCCTGGCACTAGACAAACTAGTCTAGTGTGTATCTTCGGTCGAGACGACCTCTGGTGTCGAATTTTTTTTTCGCCGACTCAGCACTTCCTGTTTGGCCGTATCTCGGAAACGGTGCGTCGTAGAGAGAAACGGAGCTCAATTTCGGCCTACTGGCACTAGACAAACTAGTCTAGTGTGTATCTTGAGTCGAAACGACCCCTGGTGTCGAATTTTTTTTTGTCGACTCGGCACTTCCTGTTTGGCCGTATCTCGGAAACGGTACGTCGTAGAGCGAAACGGAGCTCAATTTCGGCCTCCTGGCACTAGACAAACTAGTCTAGGGGGTATGTTGGGTCGAAACGACCCCTGGTGTCGAATTTTTTTTTCGCCGACTCGGCACTTCCTGTTTGGCCGTATCTCGGAAACGGTACGTCGTAGAGCGAAACGGAGCTCAATTTCGGCCTTCTGGCACTAGACAAACTAGTCTAGGGGGTATCTTGGGTCGAAACGACCCCTGGTGTCGATATTTTTTTTCGCCGACTCGGCACTTCCTGTTTGGCCGTATCTCGGAAACGGTGCGTCGTAGAGCGAAACGGAGCTCAATTTCGGCCTTTTGGCACTAGACAAACTAGTCTAGTGTGTATCTGGGGTCGAGACGACCCCTGGTGTCGAATTTTTTTTTCGCCGACTCGGCACTTCC
Source organism: Terebella lapidaria (assembly GCA_949152475.1). Lineage (NCBI taxonomy): Eukaryota > Metazoa > Annelida > Polychaeta > Terebellida > Terebellidae > Terebella > Terebella lapidaria. Next base: position 27,773,967 of record OX424557.1, on the reverse strand, counting down.
TGTTTGGCCGTATCTCGGAAACGGTGCGTCGTAGAGAGAAACGGAGCTCAATTTCGGCCTCCTGGCACTAGACAAACTAGTCTAGGGGGTATCTTGGGTCGAGACGATCCCTGGTGTCGAATTTTTTTTTCGCCGACTCGGCACTTCCTGTTTGGCCGTATCTCGGAAACGGTGCGTCGTAGAGAGAAACGGAGCTCAATTTCGGCCTCCTGGCACTAGACAAACTAGTCTAGGGGGTATCTTGGGTCGAAACGACCCCTGGTGTCAATTTTTTTTTTCGCCGACTCGGCACTTCCTGTTTGGCCGTTTCTCGGAAACGATGCGTCGTAGAGCGAAACGGAGCTCAATTTCGGCCTCCTGGCACTAGACAAACTAGTCTAGTGTGTATCTTCGGTCGAGACGACCCCTGGTGTCGAATTTTTTTTTCGCCGACTCGGCACTTCCTGTTTGGCCGTATCTCGGAAACGGTGCGTCGTAGAGCGAAACGGAGCTCAATTTCGGCCTTTTGGCACTAGACAAACTAGTCTAGTGTGTATCTGGGGTCGAGACGACCTCTGGTGTCGAATTTTTTTTTCGCCGACTCGGCACTTCCTGTTTGGCCGTATCTCGGAAACGGTGCGTCGTAGAGTGAAACGGAGCTCAATTTCGGCCTTTTGGCACTAGACAAACTAGTCTAGTGTGTATCTGGGGTCGAGACGACCCCTGGTGTCGAATTTTTTTTTCGCCGACTCGGCACTTCCTGTTTGGCCGTATCTCGGAAACGGTGCGTCGTAGAGAGAAACGGAGCTCAATTTCGGCCTCCTGGCACTAGACAAACTAGTCTAGGGGGTATCTTGGGTCGAAACGACCCCTGGTGTCGATTTTTTTTTTCGCCGACTCGGCACTTCCTGTTTGGCCGTTTCTCGGAAACGATGCGTCGTAGAGCGAAACGGAGCTCAATTTCGGCCTCCTGGCACTAGACAAACTAGTCTAGTGTGTATCTTCGGTCGAGACGACCCCTGGTGTCGAATTTTTTTTTCGCCGACTCGGCACTTCCTGTTTGGCCGTATCTCGGAAACGGTGCGTCGTAGAGCGAAACGGAGCTCAATTTCGGCCTTTTGGCACTAGACAAACTAGTCTAGTTTGTATCTTGGGTCGAGACGACCCCTGGTGTCGAATTTTTTTTTCGCCGACTCGGCACTTCCTGTTTGGCCGTATCTCGGAAATGGTGCGTCGTAGAGCGAAACGGAGCTCAATTCCGGCCTCCTGGCACTAGACTAACTAGTCTAGAGGGTATCTTGCGTCGAGACGTCTTCTGGTGTCGAATTTGTTTTTGCCGACTCAGCACTTCATGTTTGCCATATCTCAGAAACGGTCCGTCGTAGAGCAAAACGCAAAAATGCCTAAGGACGGGGTATGTCACTTAAACTTTGACCACGGACAGATTCAGAGTCATTATGGTTCTACCCGGTCTCTTAGGTAAATGTTAGGTAGGAATAGAACTCACACGAAATGCCCCAAGGCATCTTCAGGCCTTGACGTCTAGTTTCAACTTGAAACCAAGTTTGGCACATATTATGAGTTAAAATATAACTTATGATGAAAAGTTCGATCTGGCTCCAATTTCTTCATCTTGAAATGCAGTTTTGGTAAACTTTTAGCTTGAATTTCAACTTGAAACCAAGTTTGGCACATATTATGAGTTAAAATATAACTTATGATGAAAAGTTCTATCTGGCTCCAATTTCGTCATCTTGAAATGCAGTTTTGGTCAACTTTTACATTGAATTTCAACTTAATACCAAGTTTGGCACATATTATGAGTTGAAATATAATTCATGGCGAAAAGTTTGATCTGGGTCCAATTTCGTCATCTTGAAATGCAGTTTTGGTCAACTTTTATTAAGGCATTTCGGCAGAAATGCCTTTATGGTTTTGGCAGAATTTTTTTTTTTTTTTTTTTTTTTTTTTTTTTTCTTCTTCCGCCACTTTTGGTTTCCGGACGATAACTTTAGATTGCCTTGACGGATTCTAGTCAAATTTTCACCACAAGTCAGAAATGATATGTGGAAGAACCCTATTCTTTTTGAGCCGGATCCGAGGTCCGTGAGGTCCGTGAGGATGAAATCAAGGCTAATTTTGAGACTTGGTTTCCGGACGATAACTGGAAAAATATTTACGCAATAGTTGCAGAACTCTGCATGGAGGTTCATATGCCACCAGGGAAGAACCCTATTGATTTTGGGATCGATCCGTCAAACGACCTTTGACCTAGAGGTCGAAATAATTTTTTGCTGATTCATCGTTGAGGCTTCCTGCATATCTCAGAAACCGTGCATCGTAGAGCGAAACGGACGTTATTTTCGGACTCGTCGCTCTAGACAAACATCTCTAGGGTGTATAATTTTTTTTGATCCGGCTCCGAGGTCCGTGAGGTCCTTGAGGACGAAATCGAGGCTGATCTTGAAACTTGGTTTCCGGACGATAACTCGAAAAATATTCAGGCAATAGTTGCAGAATTTTGCACAGAGGTTTATATATCAACAGGGAAGAACCCTATTGATTTTGGGATCGATACGTCAAACGACCTTTGACCTAGAGGTCGAAATAATTTTTTGCTGAGTCATCCTTGAGGCATCCTGCATATCTCTGGTGCGTCGTAGAGCGAAACGGACGTTATTTTCGGACTCGTCGCCCTAGACAAACTTGGTTTCCGGACGATAACTCGAAAAATATTCAGGCAATAGTTGCAGAATTTTGCACAGAGGTTTATATATCAACAGGGAAGAACCCTATTGATTTTGGGATCGATACGTCAAACGACCTTTGACCTAGAGGTCGAAATAATTTTTTGCTGAGTCATCCTTGAGGCATCCTGCATATCTCTGGTGCGTCGTAGAGCGAAACGGACGTTATTTTCGGACTCGTCGCCCTAGACAAACTTGGTTTCCGGACGATAACTCGAAAAATATTCAGGCAATAGTTGCAGAATTTTGCACAGAGGTTTATATATCAACAGGGAAGAACCCTATTGATTTTGGGATCGATACGTCAAACGACCTTTGACCTAGAGGTCGAAATAATTTTTTGCTGAGTCATCCTTGAGGCATCCTGCATATCTCTGGTGCGTCGTAGAGCGAAACGGACGTTATTTTCGGACTCGTCGCCCTAGACAAACATGTCTAAGGGGTATTATGGATGAACTTTGACCTTGACCCCAAATTTTTTTGCCGAGTCGGCATTTTTCGTTTTCGTCGATATCTCGGAAACGGTGCGTCGTAGAGCGAAACGGACGTTATTTTCGGACTCGTCGCCCTAGACAAACATGTCTAAGGGGTATTATAGATGAACTTTGACCTTGACCCTTTTTAGGCATCCCGATTGAAAATCGGGAAGCCTTATGTTTTTGTCTGTTTTTTTTTTTTTTTTTTTCTTTTTTTTTTTTTTTTTTTTTTTTTTTTTTCTTCCGCCGTTCGGTTTCCGGATCATAACTCTTGAACGCCTTAATCTATCTTTCCGAAATTTTCACAGCTCATCCGAAATACTTTGCTCCTAACCCCTATTGTTTTTCGTCGAGACCCGAAATCCAAGATGGCCGCCAGCAGCCATTTTGGAAAAAAAAATCGGGCGATTCCTGTCAATGTCATAATTTGATTCAGGCAATTTCCAGGGGGAAAAAATTTTTTGGGTGTATTTTTTTTTGGACTTAGAATTTTTCCCTCACCTGCCCCCATGCAGATGTAATACTGTGACTGAGCCATGCTACTGTATTCACTGACTGCAGCCTGCATGTCCAGCATGAGGCTAGGCTCTGCCCTCTCAGCCAGTGCAGTATATGAGAGCCCTGCTCAGTAATGCCTGTGATAAGGCAATACCCCCCCCCCCCCCCTCTCCCTCCCCCACCTCCACTGTCAGCCAGTCTAATCTGCATATGAATGTAGCAATGTATCAGTGACTTGTATGCACTGCCCCTCTTCCCCCCCCCCCCCTCTCCTGTCCCCTCACCCCAGTTTACTATACTAACACCAACAAGTTGAAACAATGCCCTCCTTCCCTTTCTAAAGAAAACAATAGGTGGTTATATAATGATGACCCAAACTGAAGATAACAGCTTTGAAGGTCTGCCTGGGCCTTGCTTGCCGGTCAATTGTTCATTGTATTCAGTTAAAACAGCACTGTGTTTATCTGGATGAAACTACATGCATTGTTTTGTTTTCTAGCTGTATTTCACATGCAGTGACCAAATTATCATTGTTTTACTTAGTCAGAACCCAGAATAATTTCCTTTTTGCTTGTATTATGAATGTCTGTCATGTCTGTACATTTAATACCTATTGAGATTAAAACAAATATCTGATGGACATTTGTCTAGTGAGCAACTGCTATAATTTGAACTCTCACTCCCACCTGTGTTCAATAATCCTGGTATATGTATTATAATAACAGTCAAGTTTCACCATTAGAAAAGAAAAGAAAAATTGGGGGATGCCACAAAGCCTATAGGCTTTTATGTCTAGTTTTTTTTGCCGAGTCGGCATTTTTCGTTTTCGTCGATATCTCGGGAGCGGTGTGTCGTAGAGCGAAACGGACGTTATTTTCGGACTCGTCGCCCTAGACAAACATGTCTTAAGGGTATTATGGATGAACTTTGACCTTGACCCAAAATTTTTTTGCCGAGTCGGCATTTTTCGTTTTCGTCGATATCTCGGAAACGGTGCTTCGTAGAGCGAAACGGACGTTATTTTCGGACTCGTCGCCCTAAACAAACATGCCTAAGGGTTATTATGGATAAACTTTGACCTTGACCCGAAATTTTTTTGCCGAGTCGGCATTTTTCGTTTTCGTCGATATCTCGGAAACGGTGCATCGTAGAGCGAAACGGACGTTATTTTCGGACTCGTCGCCCTAGACAAACATGTCTAAGGGGTATTATTGATGAACTTTGACCTTGACCCGAAATTTTTTTGCCGAGTTGGTATTTTTCGTTTTCGTCGATATCTCGGAAACGGTGCGTCGTAGAGCGAAACGGACGTTATTTTCGGACTTGTCGCCCTAGACAAACATGTCTAAGGGGTATTATTGATGAACTTTGACCTTGACCCAAAATTTTTTTGCCGAGTCGGCATTTTTCGTTTTCGTCGATATCTCGGAAACGGTGCGTCGTAGAGCGAAACGGACGTTATTTTCGGACTCGTCGCCCTAGACAAACATGTCTAAGGGGTATTATTGATGAACTTTGATCTTGACCCGAAATTTTTTTGCCGAGTCGGCATTTTTCGTTTTCGTCGATATCTCGGAAACGGTGCTTCGTAGAGCGAAACGGACGTTATTTTCGGACTCGTCGCCCTAGACAAACATGTCTTAAGGGTATTATGGATGAACTTTGACCTTGACACGAATTTTTTTGCCGAGTCGGCATTTTTCGTTTTCGTCGATATCTCGGAAACGGTGTGTCGTAGAGCGAAACGGACATTATTTTCGGACTCGTCGCCTTAGACAAACATGTCTAAGGGGTATTATGGATGAACTTTGACCTTGACGCGAAATTTTTTTGCCGGATCGGCATTTTTCGTTTTCGTCGATATCTCGGGAACGGTGTGTCGTAGAGCGAAACGGACATTATTTTCGGACTCGGCGCCCTAGACAAACATGTCTAAGGGGTATTATGGATGGACTTTGACCTTGACCCCAAATTTTTTTTCCGAGTCGGCATTTCTCGTTTTCGTCGATATCTTGGGGACGGTGTGTCGTAGAGCGAAACGGACGTTATTATCGGACTCGTCGCCCCAGACAAACATGTCTAAGGGGTATTATGGATGAACTTTGACCTTGACCCGAAATTTTTTTGCCGAGTCGGCATTTCTCGTTTTCGTCGATATCTCGGAAACGGTGAGTCGTAGAGCGAAACGGACTTTTTTTTCGGACTCGTCGCCCTAGACAAACATGTCTAAGGGGTATTATTTTAACGGTCAATTTTTTTGCGGAGTCGACATTTTTCATTTTCGTCGATATCTAGTAGATATTATAAATTAATCATCACACCGAAATGCCTCCAAGGCATCTTTAGGCCTTGACGTCTAGTTTGAATTTCAACTTGAAATCAAGTTGGGCAGGTATTATGAGTTAAAATATAACTCATGACGAAAAGTTTGATTTGGCTCCAATTTTGTCATCTTGAAATGCAGTTTTGATTAACTTTTACTTTGAATTTCAACTTGAAACCATGTTTGGCACATACATGTATTATGAATCGAAATATAACTTATGGTGAGAAGTTCAATCTAGCTCCAATTTCGTCATCTTGAAATGCATTTTTGGTCAAATTTTACTTTGAATTTCAACTTGGAACCAAGTTTGTAAAATATTCTGAGTTGAAATATAAATAGGTGAAAAGATTGATCTATCTGTATTTTCGTTATTTTATCAAACATGTCGAATGGAAATTCATATAAAGAGATTCCAGTGGTGATTTCGAATTCGACCTTCAATAACCTCGGAAAATCAGTGCAGCAATTTTGGTGGGGAAAAGAAAACAGTTGTAACTTGAGATTTAACATTTCTCTGGTAATCTTTTTTAGCCCTTGCTCTAGTTTTTCACACTTGACAGTGATATATTTGGGGCAACAGAGATGATAGGGCTACGGGGGATACACCCAAGCGGTCGTAGGCGACCGGAAGCGTCTAGTTAGCTGGGATATTGTAGCTATTGTACAAGTTTTGAAATCACAATATTGGCCAAGATGACACAGCATTCTTTTAGCCACATATCATTTTACATTTGACAGGAGCACTTGAAAAATATCACGAACATCCTGATTAAATAGACTAGTACTCTGAATAATATTGGCTGGGTAATTGTTCATTTTGGGTGGCAAATGTCTGGTGGGCCAAGTTGTCAAGATGATAGAAAGCTGTTCTGGTAAGAAACTGTCTGATGAACTCTCACTCTTACCCATATACAATAGCCTATGTATCCTTTTTTCTCAGTCCAGTATGACCATTTGATATGATAAGAACAAATTGGGGGATGCCACAAAGCCTATAGGCTTTTATGTCTAGTTCGTTCAAATATGATAAATTATCTACCACTATTAACGGAAAATGATACGTGGTGCACATGAATATTGGAGAAATTGCACCACATGGCTTGCGATGTATGAACATTGACATGTCTGTTGAGTGTTCGTGTCAAAGGGAATTATCTGAAATCAATAGCATAGTTTGTCCTTCAAAGTTTGAGCTTGATAGAACATATTCCTTTCAGTGATAGGTTTTATAAGGGCAATGCAAAAAAATTGTAAGCAATATGAAAATTGTTGTGTGGTCACACCTGTTTCATGCATTATCAAATACATCTGTGTGGTTAGGATTTAAAGGCCTCCACCGCACATAGTTTGCTCATAATAGGATGTGCAGTATACATGCAGAGGACGTGCACTTTATCTGTATATAGTATACACACCTTCTCATTGTTTGCCAACCTTCTAATTGGATACTAAAGGTGGGAGTATGCTTTGTAGTTGTAGTTATTCCTCATTGTATGTTTTATTTTCTGAAGTGTTGAAAAAAGAAAGAATTGTTACATGAAGTAAATGTTAGTCGAACTTACATTATTTCACATATTTGATCATTGATAGCGAATTGACATGATTGAATGGGACCAAGTTACACATCATTTGTAGATTTGGAATCTTCTATGAACAATACTGTAAGTACATGTGGACTAATATGAACTACAGTGAGTATATGTAGATCTGTGTTTGTTTACAGGTTTCCAGCCTGTCCAGAACCAGTGGAGCGTGAGGTGGAAGTTTTCTGCAACAGATGATCTTCATTAATACGGCTACCTAAATTTCCTGGTCTCAACAGACAACGGCCGCAAAATGATCGCGACACAAGAAAAGCCAAAATATAGCAAGCCGTTCATAACTTTCTGCTTGGGCTTGAACATTGTCTTCTCCATATCAATCGTCTTTCTGAACAAGACAGTCTACACGTACTACAAGTTCCCGAACATAACGATGACCTGCATCCACTTCATCTTCACTTCAATAGGAATGTTTCTGTGCAGACTGATGGGTATTTTCACTCCTAAACAACTCCCGCTGCTACAAATGGTGCCAGTCGCGATGACGTCTTGTGGCTTTGTGGTGCTGACGAATCTCTCGCTACAGTCCAATACCGTGGGCACATATCAGCTGATCAAGTCGATGACCACACCGTGCATCATCATCCTGCAGACCTACATCTACTCCAGAACATTCTCTCTGCCTGTCAAACTGACTTTGGTAAGTCTTCAAGAATCAAATATACAAGTAGATAATGTAATGCCAGTTTGCGACTCTGAAGATTGCCGATACACTGTATTTCCAAACAGTTCTTCTCATGAGTATGAAATACCAGGTACATATAATTTTGAATATTGTATGTTACACACATAGTGCACATGGCCATTTTTTCTGTGGGATTGTTCGTCCTTGAGAGCTACAGTACATCATGACCTGGATATATCAGGCACATGTACTTATACATCTACTATGTCTTTAGAGTATATATATACAAATTTTATGTAGTTTGTTGCCTGCTAAAAATCAATCGTCTGAATATTTATTGGCTGCATTTATTATCTTCAAGTACATATGTTTAACACACCACAAATGTCATGCATGATACGTACATGTAGTGTTAAAATGCATGTACCATACTTCTCAATAGCTACATGTAGAACTGCAATTCAATATCCTTTCATAGGAAATCAATGAATATATAATTAATAGCTTCCCGTGGCATTTGAGTTTCTGTATATATAACAGCAGTTCACAAACCAAAAGTTGTCGATTCATGCAATTGATGTTTTGACAATGTGATCATTGAATTAAGTGGCAGTCATTATGGATTGTGTAGAATTCGACAAATAGTGGTATCGGAATCATCTACCAGTACATGACCGACTGTCATCATGATCATTACCAAAATCTGCGGCAAATTTTCAGAACAATATACTTGGTGCATTCATTATAGTGGGTAAGGGGTTCAGAAAGCTATAAAATCATTGAAATTCCTCGGGGTACGGTATCATTGGTGAAAAGAGTTCGTCCTGATGAAGCCAAACTACAGGGTCATAATATGACAGGCAGGGCCCATCAACTCAGCATCCAGCAATACTGAAATTCATGTTGCATAAAGTTCAATGCAGTTCTTCTTCACTCTACCGGCCCGGATGGGATGGAAAAATAATATGATATCAACGAAATTCATGGAATTTACTAATTTATGAAATCAATACTCACAATTATACATCAGAACTCACATCAATCACAGCTATCAATATTTTGTGCTCTTTATCGTGTTTGAATCGATGTTCACTCTCCGGTCACAAAGGCCAAGAGATAATTGCAGTTCTAGAAAATTCAATTTATGTCCATATGTTGATGAATATGTTGCACCTGCATATTCAGCATTCACATCATACATTTCTCTATTTGATATGTTTCTCATCTACCATATCTACATGCTCTTTGTATTCACAGATACCAATCACAATGGGTGTTTTCTTGAACTCGATGTTTGATCTTCAATTCAACATCGTGGGCATCATGTTTGCGTCTGCCGGTGTGCTTGTAACTTCCATGTATCAAGTGGTAAGAGTTTGCAAGCCATCTATACAATGTAATACAAAGCTCTACAATATTTACCTCTAGCCATACAAGTAGAGGTACATTCACTCAATGATAGCTTGACCACAATAATGACCACTGATTGCTCTGCCGTGTGTTGTATGTGTTTGACAGTTTCTCGCTGAGAAGCAGAAGGAGTTCCAGGTGAACTCCATGCAGCTATTGTACTACCAGGCGCCGATGTCCGCTCTCTTTGTCGCCCTTGTCGTCCCGTTCTTCGAGCCGGTCTTCGGCGAGGGCGGCCTATTCGGGCCCTGGTCCACGGGAGCTTTAGTGAGTAGGGCATTTGTATAAAACATATTTCTTTCTGCTGGTGCATGCAGAATAATCTAATTACCATACTTGAACCTAAATCACCATCATACGTGCGTCGTGTACCGTATAGCAGCACCGAGCTACATGTATAATACAATGACTGATTGTGTCGTGTGACAGTTGATGGTGAGCGCAACTGGTGTGGTGGCTTTCTGCGTCAACCTCAGCATCTTTTGGATCATCGGCAACACATCACCTCTCACGTATGCTTCTGACATGCAAATGCAGTTTTCTGTTGTCACAAATATTTTTAAAAAAGAAAACCCAAGACATACTCTGTATAATTCCTTGACTGTTTACTACAGATATAACATGGTGGGCCACACCAAGTTCTGTCTGACATTGGCTGGAGGTTATCTGCTGTTCCATGACAACGTTCAAGCCCTGCAGCTCTGTGGAATCCTCCTTACATTCTCGGGTATGTTACTGTTGAGACACCCTGTAGCACTTGTAGTGCTGCTGCTCTTGTGTCATGTATCATATGTGAAAACAACCTTTACGTCATACCATTTTATGTAATATTTCTGAATGTTTGTAGCACAGTAATTTCTATTAAGAATGGACTGCACTTGTACAAAGCCCAACCAGCTGCCCTAGTTTGTGTGTCAAACTTGGAAAAGTGAACGAGTTCTGCAGTGTTTCATATTTTTGTGTTCTCCCCTACTGTCTTTTGATTTTTGTGTACAGATTGTCATTTGCAATATTCTAACTACAGTATTTATCTAAATGTAACGTGAAGAGAGCAGAATGAAATTATGCAGAAATGAGCCATAAATCCTGCATATATTTTTCACTGTATTAGTCATCATGTTCCTCTGTTTTGTAATTTTTAAACTTTTTTTTTGCTGATATTGCATGCATATTGTAATGCTTCATGTGCGCTTCAAGCATAACAACATGACAGGGAATTTCTTAAATATTGTTTAATCCAAGGTGATCACAGAATGTACAAGTACATTGACTTCTGTGTACATAATATAAATGTAATATGTACATGTAGATATTGACCATATAGTACACTTATGTTCATTGTATTCAACTAGAATAGTAATCATAATCATGATAAATGGAGTTTCTAAGATTCATTTGGGTCTGCTTTGCTTACGTTGTCAATAACCTTTCTCTTCTGTCCAGGTATCGTTGCATACAGTATATTAAAACTTAACCAAGCAAGATAGAATCAGGACCAACAATAGTAAGAGTCATCAACTGCTTACAGCTGCCTCCTTGTTGTTCTAACATACATGTACATGTGTATGGTAGCTCTCCCTCACCTAAGACTGTGTAGACCTTCGGGTATTTTCCTGGTTGTCTGTGCTGTTCAAGCTGTTGTGCTGTTCAACTGATGAACTTGTCTGCATGTTTATATCAAGGCATGTTAGTTATTCTGGAAGTAATGTACCTTACGATTGTTGGAATGTGCCTAAATGTTTTTTGCCAGCAACTAACATTCTTTTGCAGTCATAACTACTTGTACATGTAGATTTGTTACCTATCCAGGTATTGTGTATGAGCATGATACATGTACTGGTCATCAGGTTCACTAGACTACATTTTAAACAATTTAGATGCAGGATTTTATTCGACTTTTGTGAAGAGTTAATTTCTGACTCTAACGTGAGTTAATGAGATTATTGAACTGATAATGTGGAATGCTGGTGCTGCTGTTGTCATGTTTCAATCTTCATTTCACTTTACTGATCCTGCTGAAGATTCTACAAAACTTCCGGTCAGAAACTTTTTTGCTATCAACCAGACTAAAATTTTCTTTCGGAAATTTGTCATGGTCACAGCACATGTTGGAGACACTATTTTAACTGGAGATATTTCCACCAGTAGTTTCCCGTCCCTATTATGGTGTGCCTTTAAAAGCTGTAATGAAGTATTTTTGCATACTTTTTCCACAGCTTTCCTCGATGCATGTGCTTTGTGTCATTTGTGTGTAATTTTGTGTCACTCACACAAATTCACATCAATCCATGTATATATGTATAAACTCATTACACAAATTCTAATATGCTGTAAATATCAATGCATAAATTTCTGGCATCTGTCCAACAAACTTCCTAGACTAGTCCATTGTCATTTGAGTAGAGCAGCTTTGCAGGGAGATGAATTGAAATGCAATGGTGACTAACTGCTGTGTTTTTATGTTGCAGGTATTGTAGGGTACACACATTTCAAACTGAAGGAACAAAGTCAGACTCCAGCGGCCCCCGCTGCTGAAGATGAAGAGAAGGGCAACAACACCAGCGACAAGCCTGAAAAAGTCCCATTGGCATAGGTCATCTGTAGCTGTTGTTTAGTTAGAGCTGTTATAGTATTGTTTATATAGTACTAGGAACAATCATGTTTGTTGAATTTTGATTTTTTTGAAGTGATACTGTTGAGAAATTGTGTAATTGTCAGTCAAGTGAATGATACAAAGTATCTTGCTGTTAAATATGTTGAAGTCCAGATTCTGGTGAATCATTCTGAATTGATGGTGAGGTTCACAAGATCTCAGAAAATATAGGAATTAGGAACATTTTAAAGCATTCAATGTTGTAGTTAACAAAAATCTACACTGCCAGAAGACATGAGCTGATGTAAGGTGGACCACTCGTCATGTGTATGGAACCATCTCTTATTTATGGCATATATAAATGTACGTACATTATGGCATGAAGGCGAAATAATTAATTTCAATAGTTGTACACGGACCGATATTAGCATTTATGCTTTATTCAGCTATTCATATTTTGTATGTTTATATTGACTTTACAACGTTAACTCAACCATTCGAGTGCCAATGTAGTTTGAGTTTTACACAGTTAATGTTGTGCAAATGAGAGGTTACTTTATCATATCCTGCAAATAATTTTGACTTCTATTCCACTTTCACAATACTGTTAAAACATTACATGACAAGTCTTCTCATACAGACAAGAGCACTGATCATGATTGTGTAATATAGTTTTTGATTACACACAGTGTGTTGGACATTGTTATTTGTGATCTGTTGTTTTTTTGTTTCTGGGGGTCCATACCCGGTAATCTGTATACCGGTAGTTGATTTATACAAGGGCTTTATACTGACTGGTAAGGTGTTGGGAAAACTAGTTTGTTTGATATAATCTTATAGGAAATTTAATGCTTTTGTTATTGTTCTGTTTGCACGATATTGTCAGTCCTATTCCACAGTAGGTTTATTTATGAATAGCATAATTATGTATTGTTCAAATTTTGGTGCATAGCATAATATATATATTGTTCAAATTTTGGTGTAATAAAATAAAAAATGAAAATAGGAGTGTTACAATTGTATAAATTAGATTTCCATGACAGCATTATTGTATCATCTTGTAATATGAGTTGTTAATATGATTGCAACTGTATGTCTACTTTACAAAATGGCTGATTTTTGGTGATTTTCAGTCTTCATTTTGCAAGTACCTACTACCCACCTTTTGTTTTTGCATTTGACCATTCATGTATATATATTTTCATGCTCTATTGAACAGTAATCCACCTGGCGGGACCTAGCAAACATACAGACGCTACAGCAAACCCAGAACACGTAGCTTACATTTTGTAGAGACATTTTTGCAAAAATTACAGTGAAATTGTATATTTTTACCCTGATGCAGAGATTACACATCAACGATAGTTCTCAATATCATGAAAATAAAAAAACACCACCCAAATTTTAAGATACAATCTTCAATATAAGAGTATTGAAACCACTTTGTTCGATAAGATTTGTTCCATTTCATACCCGGTAATTCTCCGTATTTCGTCGGTATATTGTCGATGTTTCTGTAGCCCCTACCCACCTCCTCCTACATGTACGTAATGTAGTAAGAGCCATGGCTAGCATCCACCATGAATAAATTATTACCCCAGGTACATGAACCTGCAGTAAACCAAGAGACCACCACTTGTATATTCCTGCCATCATTTGTGGTCCTAGCTGTTTTCTTTGTGTATTAATGTCAAATATTGTGAATGTCATGCTCAGAAATATATCAACTGCAACAATGAGGGTGAAGATGACAACTCGTATCGGATGAATGCTTTAGAAACATGAATATTTTAATTTTTTACTCTACATGTATTTATATAATAGTTTCACTAATTACCGGATCACCTCAATGTTGTCCTTACAAGACAAGACAAGGTACACACTCAATTGTTAATTCATTGGTCACCTTTCAATGTTTTACTTTCCTGCGAATGTATGCCATAAAGTGAAGGGTGTTCAGTTGTTTGACATGTGATACACTTGTGAGGTGTGTATATGTGCGTGCATCAAGAGAGGTGTTATCTTAGCAATATTGTTTGGGGGAATATATTTTTGTACAAGGAACAAATATTGCGAAGGTGATACTTTGTGGAATAAAATACGGTTGAAAAACAGAGGAATTATGTTTTCTTTGGAAATTATTTGGAAATATGTACATTCGTGTTCATGTAATGATACCATATATTTCAGTGCCCATTCATTCCAACACGAAGATCTACCTATTGACAGTTTTGTAAATATGTTCTGTATACCTACATGTACCACTGTCACAGTCAGTCCAAGGGCTGAAGAGGGATTTTTCCACTAAGGGTCGTTTTGACATTTTAAAGCTAATCGACAGTCAAATTCAAGGTCACCATTGAAATATCCATAGATGATTTCCAAGTTCAATGTTCCACCTCAAACTTCATGGTAATAGCAATATCAACAACTGTAATGAAAAGAAGTGACTGAAAATTTCCACTCAAAAATATTTCTGAGGCTGTTTTATTTCTAAGGCTAGAAATTGCTCAAACTTGGGGTTCTGATGTGTCAACATCCGAAATGTACACGGAATCCAGTGCATTTATTCAATAAATTCACCAGTTTTAGATATAAGTGCCCACCTAAATACAAGATGGTAAAGTATGAGTTCCGCCTCAGGCCCATAGGATTTCAGATGAGTTCAGATGACCTCGAGTGGTTATTCAGGCTAAGAGGGTCTGTCAAACGTTACTTTGGTGCCGTGACCAGGATCAGTGCGACGGCGTCCCATTGCAGCCTATGCGCAGTATCTTCATCCCTGGGGACCGCCCGTTCTCCTCCGAGATTTACTCAGCAAAATATGAATGAAGACGGAAATATTTCCAACTGAACCTGCTCACAGACCGGCCGCAAGCCGGCCCGCCATGGCTCCGGCGCCGCGGAAGGTCATATGGGACATGTCCTCCGGGTTATTCGGATGACCAGGCGTAGAATTGAACCCTGCGGGGTTGCAACATGTGTTGCAACCGGAGTTCGTCTCCAGTTTACCAGGCGAGAGTGGCGGGTCCGGGGCACGGGCTCACCCGGTGTCCTCCACTGTCCGGACCGACCAACCGGCCAGTGCTTTACCCTCCGACGCCTCTTGGTGCAGGCGACGGTGCCCAGCCTGGGACAGTTTGATAGGCTGTACCGGCTTCCTCACCCAGCTGGGTCGATCCCCTCGAGGACCCCCAGTCCGCTCAATGAGCTGGCCCCCTCCATCCGGTATGACTGCGGCTGGTCGCCTCACTCAGGGCGACCTGACCATAGGACGCGCTTGCATTCTCCACGTCATCAGCCCTCTGTGGAGCGGCTGACAGAGAGGGAGCGGTGTTTGATCCAGATTGTGCTGGAGGAGTATAAACGCAGTCAGCCCGCCGTGCCGTGTCTGGAGTCTGGACCCTATGGTCCCTTATTGCCCAGGGATGGCCGGTCCGCCGGCCCCGCCCCAGGTTATCCCGAATCCGCAGGTGTCGGTTGCCCCGCATCTGTTCGCCTGTTCTGCGGCTTGGAGGCACCACGTTGGCTATGGCCTCCGCTGTTCTGGCAGCGGGATCTGTGGCCGAACTTCCCTGCTCCAACCAGTGCTCCGGGAGCTAGCTGGCAACCACCGGCTTCGGCCTCTAGTTGTGCCGGCTACCCTGCCTTGCCTGCATTTTATCCATTAGGATCGGCGGGGGCTCCCTCCACCCTTAGTAGGAGTGGGGTGCCCATATGCGCCTACCCGTCTGCAGCCCAGACCTATCTTCTGCCTACGTCCGCGACATACAGATCCACTCTCGCTGGTCAGCGCTCCCAGTGCGACCAGAAGCCGGACGACAACATCCAGGGATGGACGCTGGCTGAGGCAGGATACGTCCTCGCTGGCAGCCTGGAGGGCAAGGCTCTTCAGGTTATGTCCTGTATCCCACCGGGGCCTGCGACGTTAGCCTTGTCACTGCAGAAACGCGGTGACGTCGCTGGAGTCGCTTTCCGCGACTCTGCCCTGCCTCGGATCCTCGCGGGACCATAGCACTGGTGGGCGAGGGCAACCGGCAACCCTTTTTAGAGGTACTACCATTTTCGGTCACCGGTGTGTCATTTTATAAAATTTTTTAATTTAAAGTTTAATTGTAATTATATTCCAAAGACTCGGCACACTGTCCCTTTCGGCGGATGACCTTCCTAGGTCATCAACCTTTCTGGAACACCTCGTTCAAAAATTTAGCTTGTTTATTAGGGTTTACTCAAATTTTGGAGCCTTTCAGTTTAGTTCGTAAGCCCTGAGGTCGACCCTCATTCTTCCAAAACAGACCCTTGAAGTCTGAGTCTTTTGTGTCGTATCTTTCGGGTACCGCTCACCTTGCTTCCTTGTGATCCGCCATATGATACTTAGGTCATGTTTGCAGGTTTTGGGCCGAGGTGGAACATGTTGAGGACCAACATTATAAGAAGGGGTAATGTGGCGATTTTGTCCAATGATTGCGATAGGAGTTTGGTCGATATCGTACACCATAACTAACCTGTTTAGACCATTTCGAGTGTGAAGCTGTCTCGCCTAGTGACGCATTGTCTTTGTTCACTCCACTATACTGTAACAATGGTCTGACGTTACGCCCTTGATATATAAGCTAGCAGCCCGTCTTGCTTCAGTTGTCTCAGAGCATTCAAGGCGAGAGAACGATGGCAGGCACGGCCATTTGCTCCGAGTCCCCTTTCCCTGGCTAAGAGGGTCCGCCAGGACCCAGGGGGCAATTTTCAATCGGGGGCTCAGGAGGGAGGCTACATCGATCCGGGGGCGCACGCCTTGTGGAACGGTAATCTCTCGCCCTGCGATGGTGCGACACAGGCTCTGGCAGACCGTCAGGCTGTCCGGGTTCTATCTCCATGGCAGGGTCATCGGCGAGGCCGGCCAGCAACACGCCCACATGTGCGGGTTCCGGGTGCTGCTCCCATGGCTCCCGGGCTCGTCACACCGGGTTACATTACCATGATGATGTAATATCTGAGTGATGTATGAAGGCCGGACCAATTACTGCGCCCGCCGTGAATGTGCCCCAGTGCGGGGCACTTGCGCCTTAGGATGAACATTATGATCATAGTTCGTATTAGGAGTCATATATGGCAGGTCTTTTGGTGACCTTGAACTTGACCTAGGTTTACCTGGAGTGATTCATTTCAAAGTAAGTTCTATCTGAGATGTGTAAATTGACTTCAGCATACGAAACAATTGCAGATTAGCTTAGTAGTTCAAAATAATAATCATGAAACATAAATTGCAGAGCGTTCCTGGTTGCACATAAAGCATCTGTTAGGCTGAAGCCCGTGCATGACTGTTTAATCATTGAATTTGAAAATTCATTGACATTTGAACAGGTTTATTTTTGCTAACCCTGATTTCATTTGGGACATATAGGACATAAAGCTTACATAGATACTAGTAAGCCAGTTCATATTGGTGTTGAACTGTGGATACTTCCAAGTCATGATATGACGACTTCTAAAACGAACGGTCTCGACCATGACAGGTTGTTCGCTTATTTTCAATCATTATTCTGTCAGATGTCATGACATTGGAGCCTTGATAAGGGGCGTGATAAGGAGATACATATAACCCTGGCGGGTGTGTCCAAAACTGAATTGCAAGTCAGCGATCATGGTAATAGCCTCAGACATGATGAACAACAATACATGGGGTGGGGGTATTCGAAGCATTTCTACACGTACACAAATCAGAACCATGGATATACATGCACCTGAATAATTGATGTATCATTCACACAGAAGAACAAAGCCATGCAACAAGGACAAAGAACTACGGGATTCAACCCGTGCATTCAAAGGGTGTACCCCTTTGAAATCCCATACGTATCGTATACATGCACATCCGTGGAATTCACTGGGTCTAGCTGGGCTCATATCAATATTTGTTTCAAAGTTCATTCCGTCTGGTTGTCTAACTTCTCTAACACGTGTTCACTGCATGAACAGCTATGAAATTATATAATAATTCACGGACCATATATCGGTAGGTCTATTGTAAAGTCGGGCATATGTTAACTGATATACTTGTAATCAATTGATGTGAGTAGGCCTATCGTGCTTTTTACATTAGTGGTGACAGGGACAGGTGGCTGGAGTGATGTGATAGCTGCTTCCAGTACTTGTACCTGTTGTGGACATGTGTTGCTGGTTCTAGTCACATTTGACCATTGTTTTCTGATGACAATACAATAGCACACGGGACGTGCCAATCAGCAAACGTGCCAATTCACACAATAGTAAAATACCAGTAACGTCGAGCTATCATGAACGTACACATTAAGTTGCCAACTCAACAGGTAATTGGGAATTCCAGCACGGAATTTTATAACAATCATAAAACAATATTCGTCGATGCACATTTAATGTTCCGAATCCTCAGAATATACATTATGGAAGAAATTATGGAGAGCACTATGAACGAAATTAGGAATATATAATGACATTTAAACTCCAAAAATGAAGTTGCTGAAAGATTTACACTTCAGAAAATATGGGAAACTCCTCGTTGGCTGCTTATTTATGGTGTCACTTCTCAAGTGGTATGCAACAATCTTGGGGAAGCCATACTCGTTACGACTTGGACGATCCACTGCAATCCCGCAACGTGAGACCTCGGCCAAGTTGAGGATGCTGGACGACATTGTTCAAAAGGCTAATGTGACTTTAAACCTGCACTCTAACTGTGGACTATTAGTAGGATTACTCGTGGACAGAATCACTCCGGGACTTTGGATATCCCTTGATTCTCTTGTCCAGTGGCAAGACTCCTATGAGAGAGTCTGCGTCATTCTCCAGATTTCCAGTTTTGGGGATGACTTCATTGGACGAAAAAGGGGATATTTCTATCGTTCATTACGAAATAAATACAATGATTCAAAAGAAAATCGCAGCTTATTTGTTGTGATTCCAAATCCGCAATTGTATTCAATTGATGCCGATTTTGGATTCAGTAAAGAACTCCTTCTGCAAGAAGCTTGGGAAATTCGTGTACGAAACCTGAACATTTTACATCTCTTGCAGTTTTCTAAAAGCATTTCACCATATTTCCTACACATCAGTCAAAATGTGTCGGCCACGAGTAATTACGGGAAGCAAATCGAATCGTTTATAGCCAACATACAATGGCCAAACTGGATAGTGCTGAAGTTCTCGGGTATACCAGATGAAGCCAATCTGTTCCGTGGAGAGGCCATTGAGGGCTTCACGGAACACATGGTTAACAACTTGAGAGGCGAAACATATTATGCCATACTTACAAAATATGTTGATATATTGGTCAATAAATGTCAGGACGAGAGAATAAAATCGCCACACAACCATGGCCTGTGTAATCGGTTTCTGGAGTATGCAATAATGATGCATTTACCATCAGTTTTCGTTCCCATAACTGTGGGTTCTTTGGACAATGTGTCTCGAACTCGTGAAAACTTCCTCGCGACGAAGCGGACAGAATCACACGGACCCACGTTTGACCCACTCATTCCTATCCGACATGAATACTGGCCATTCCATGAAGTCCCTGTCCACATAAACTCCCCGGCACTGGTGGTGACAAGCCTAGATAGCGACGACTCGTGCATGCTCCAGCACCTGTACTCGTTCAAATGTCGCTTGTTCCAGGCACATCGCCTGTCTCCTAGAGACCACATCGACTTCTGGTTCCACCCTCCTGTCCAACTCGAGGAGTACTACTTCAGGAGCGGGCACCCGGCTCACGCGAACTCCGAATTTCCCACCAGTACATCAATAGAAGTGCTGCCCTTGAAAGGGAACACAAATGGCCCAACTTTGACCAACGATTCGGCTTTTCAATCCGTCGGACGCTTCAGTTCCAGAGGCGTGGCCCAGGGTCCAATTGGGTCTCAACCTCTAGGGAAGCTCCGAGCGATTAGAGTGAAATTCATGGAGTTCATTTCCAGAACGATCACACTAAGGGAAATAGTTCTGAAAACCGAATTAGTGCCAAAGGACAGGACTCGTTGCTGTGAGCCCATGTGGCCGGACCCTATACAAGGATCTGATTAAGCAATTACGTACACATAATGTACATGTAGACATAATCTTCACGTGTATGCTTACTGCTTTTAATTATGCATTTCTTCTGGTATGTATGTAGATTAACGTATCGATGTACTGAATAAATTGTCCCAACACCAAGGCTCGATTTGTTTGTGCGACTGCCACTGTGATAAGGTGACCTAAAATATAGTCTTATGTAGATTCTACTCTACTACCGTCGAGAATGTGCAATTTACGATTCACGTTGACGTTTGCTTGCCAGGAAAGAGCTCCATGTAGTTGCATGCACTGTATGTGAAGTATTTAAGGTTGCGTTGTACAGAAATTATATATTACACTGAAACCGGTTTACATGCTGATCGATATTCATTGGTTGTACGGATACAAAGTACGGGCTGTATTTATCCCTGGCAGCTGTAGTCGGGAGTTTATGTAATGCTTCCTTTGTTAATGGGAATAGATCGATTGATTGATTCCCTCAGCCCATCCCTAATACCTGATTACACGGTCTCACGGTACCATTATAGGCATTCCCTGTATGTCCATGCTCACATGCAATGCCAGTTGCTCACGCAATACATTATACAATATAGCCTACGTTTGATTGTGGTTACGATAAAGCAAGGTCAATACATATTATTTCGTGATTTCCAGTTATCAACTTCACTACTAGTATAGGCATTCACCATCTTCAATGCCGAAAAGTTATGTTTCAACTAATAATCTAATGAACATCAAATAAGTAGCGGTGACATTTTTGAGATGACAAAACTAACCTATGTTCACCTTGTTCCCCTGGCATTCGATCAAAGTTGAATAGTATAGTTTATTACCCCTATGGGTGCTCAACTTGCAGAACCACAGAAATCCCATGTACAATTAATTTTGTTAACTTGTATGTTTCAGAACATACGTTATATGCTAGTAGTCTAAAGGTAGCCTGCCAGCTAGTGCAGACAGCCTTTATTATATCGGTATATCCACATGGCTGACGTTGAGTGCACATAGTAACCCGAGGTCAAGCTCGATGTGCACTGCCAAAACGATCCGATTAACTGTACACGAAGTGAGGTAGACAGACAGGAACTTCCAAGTTTGACCATCAAGTTCATGGGCACCACTATAGATACACCACATAACTACTAGTAGTTTGCGCACTGGATGTCACCTGGTGCCACGTTCAATGTAAAAAAAAAAATCCCCATATACGACTGACTATATGCTCAGAACATAACTTTTAGATAGGTTCTTACGTAAGATACGTTCGTCACTAATCATTGAATACAGTAAACTCCCGTTATAACAAAGTCGATGGGACCCATGTTAGTACTTCGTTATAAAAGAAGTTTGTAATAAAAGAAGTTACATATTTAAATGTTGTTTCTCATTCATTTTTCCATGTGGTTTCTCTCAAAACAGGAACAAAATTTGAATAGTTCGTGGTTCAATGGATACATGTTTCCGTTTAGTAGCCATGATGGCTTTTGATATATCTGTTCATAATTTGCTCTATTCATACCGTCCGCCCTGTAAAACGTGCTCAACATTTTATTGGTACATAATCTACTCAATATATTATGACAAAATCTGCTCGGTATCGTGTAAAAAGAAGACTGTAATTGCTTCGTGAAACAACATTGCCTGCCTGATTGCAATCGACCAGTGACACGTGCAGACAGCCGACAACTAAAATCACAACATGCAATGCACCAATAGCCAATGTATTTAGCCACGATTTCTTTCTAATGGGCGATTGTCAAAAACCAGTGGGGCGTGAAATTGACCGGCTTCGATGACTTCGCTTCAAACCGTAGTAATTTCAATGAATTTGATGGGATTGGGACCAGCTCATGTGTTTTATATAAGCGAAATTTCGATATATCCATTTCGTTATATCCGGCTTCGTTTGTAATGTAATTGAATGGGGAATGGGCAGGACCACCAACCTGCTTCGTTATAAGTGGGTGCTTCGATATATCCGACTTTGAAATAACGGGAGTTTACTGTACATTCAAATGGATTGGGATACTCATTTTGAAACATTCATTGTACTTCAGTGTTTTATTGGCATTGTTTATTAATCAAATTTGATTAATTTAGGCCTTGTCCATGAGGCACAGTGATCAGTGCAGCACTGATGTAGCACTGATTGAATGGAGACATAATTGGAGGCACAAACTCCAAAACTTGAATGAAGGCACAAACTGGATTTGGGATAGGTCAATTCGCATAGACGTTTTAGGCTGAGGGGGGGGGGGGGGGGGGGCACATACCGGCCCTTTAACTATTAAATATACCGTACATGTACATCTATCATCTTTCTGGTGGCCCTCCACACCCCACCCCCATGAGAGCATGGGTCCCACTGTGTCCTCACATCCTTATCACAAATGATAATAGGTGGTTATCAGTGAGTCCAGGTCCATAGTCTGTCCAGTCCGGCTGACCTTGTGAGCACTCCGTCAGTGTTCAAGATCACAGCCACAAGGGTACAGGGTGACACCAGGGAGACTGCCCAGTTGGAGTAGCAGCAAACGTGGATACCGGTACATAATTAGTAGTACAAATTCACAATTCAAGATGAAGTATACTGTGGCAGTACTGGTGCTCATGCACGCCTTCCTCATGGCCGCCGCCCAAGAAAGTGAGTCCACGCTAGTGATATAAGAGTATTAATTACATGTATAACTATCGATTGTTGGAATTGACAATGCAGTTTATGTACAGAAGTTTGTGTTCAGCTGGACATTTTATCACCAGTATCTTGAACCTCGGTCATGGGCAAAATCTATTTTACGAGATGTCAATAACGACCGAAATTTCTCACTCAGTCACCAATTCATAGACCTAATTATTATAAGCGATAACTTTGCATTCGTTACCTACTAATACCTAGAGTCTAATGGTACAATTTATCAAAATGTGAACAAGATCAGTTCCTAAAACCCACAAAATCAATGTGCATGTGCATTCTTTTCCAGAATTCTAGCCTAAGCGTGCTAAGTTGTACCAGTAACTGATCACCAACATCTGTAATATTGATCTGAGATTTATCTCTACAGGCATAGACGTCCGCGAGAACATGAACGTTGGGGTGCATGCTGGCCTCTCAATCGCTGTATGCTTCGGAATACTCGCAGCCTGCGCCGTGTCAGTGAACATCATCACCAAGAAGTGTGTCAAAGACTCTCCCAGGAACAGATGAAATGTGACATAATACAGTTATACAACTATGGACGACCATGCACCATCAGTCTAGGATATTCCGTTCAGGAAATCAGATACACAGATTCGCTTTGTTCCGGAATGGGCATGTTTCCAATAGTTGTCCCCGTACGTAACTCTACACCATGACCATCACTCAGCTAATGAATAAATTTTTTTTTAGTTATTCGTAGCAATATAACAGGTTTATCAACTTTATTAACTTCGAAAAGGTTACCAAAGATAAAACTAAGAAATTGAATATCCCACCATAGCCGATATTTGTATTTAATATGGTTTTGAGAAAGTCATGAGAAAAATGTACAACAATCAAAGTGACTTGGATACACTGTACTTTATACATTATTTCACAACTACTTTTGTATAACAAACTATATGCCATGTTTTATCATTAGATTTTATTCAAACTCATTTCTAAAAATTTGGACAGGTAAACACAAAACGGAATTATTACATCACAAAACAAATTTTCATGTTATTTTTCATTTTGATCCATTTCTACTCTACATACACACACTCAAGTGCCCAAATGGCACACACAACCTACAATGTGCTAAAAGAATTACCTGAAATCACAAGGTGCAATTATCTTCTTGGTTGTTACTGATTGACACAAATGTTGCTGTCAGATATGTTAGGATGAAGTGACGAGCTACGTAAATGAAATCTAACAAGTAAACAGACAAATGCCTGATGAATTTCACACAAGAGGCATGATAAATAATTTCAACAGGGACACCAGCAATATTATTCTAAAATCTTATGTGCACAGACAAAATCTATCATTGTTAACCATGTACTTGTTTACTCTGTTCAATAAATCTCTATTTGTGGTTTGATAGGCCTATACCGCTCTTCTTTTTAAAAGTACATTGACACAAATATGGTATACATTTTGGGCTAAAACATCAGATCTCTTAAACCATAAAACATGAAAGAAAACATGTGTCTTTGTTATATACAAATTATAATATATAAACATATAACAAGAATCAGGGATTAAGAACAGACACAAGGCAGTGACCGCAATTACGAACTATTGCATTGAATGGTTGTGTGAAAAGAAATTATTATCCGTACGATTGAAAGGAGTTGTAGTACATGAACACTATACCACTGATATATGAATATCGTATATGAAATAGGTTTTCACAAGTATATGGAATTTATACTGAGTCATATGTGTTAAAATTTTTTAACTTTAGCCTGTAAGCCTAACATTCAAATGATTCTATTGTACATAAAAATGGAACATGTCTGGAAATGTAAAAACATTGTGTGTAGATCTGCAGTACGAGAACACAGCTGAATGACGCACAGTAGACTCGGAAGAGACTCCACTCATCATTCCCAGTGTCTCGATGTGGCTTTAAAACTGGTGCTCAATCTCTTGATAGCCTCTTGGCGCACACTCTCGTGAGAACGTTGATTCCAATAGCGCACGAGCCAAGGATACCAAAGCTGATTAAGAGTGAAAGTCCAGCGTGTAGACCAACATTCATTCCTTCATGGACGTTTATACCTGAATGGAACAATAAAAAGCACAACAATGAAATCATAATTGTCAAATCGCAAAAAAATACCTTAACTTTCTTCACATTCCATGACACTTTAGAAATTTTGTAATAATATCTCATCCCTGCACAGAACTGCTCCATTAGCTTTCTGTTCTGGCTTTTCCGTTAAGGCTTCAACAACTTTGTACAAAATTTTGTAATCGATCAGCTATTTACAGGTCTCATAACAATCAGTAATGACAAATTACTCAATTCCTATGTTAAGAACTTTTTTTCAACTGAAAAGAAATGGAAACCAAAATTCTAGATCTATCTAAAAGTTGAATTTTCTAAACCCTCTCAATTTTTCTTCTCAACTTTTGGAGTGCATATACATGTAGTAGGGCTTCAACGAGTACAAAATATTGTGACCAGTTACTCGTTAGCTCGTAACCGAACTGTAACCGGTTACTCGTGCAAAAATATAGAGCTAAATATTGTCCAAAGTAACAACAATTTTTTTCGCAGTTCACATTTTATCAAATCTCCGTGTCAAAAAGCCGCCTAAAACTTGACATTAGACGTCATTTTCACGTGGAAATATGCCATATCATGATAAATTCTATTTGAATTGGAGTGTGATAAATCACTTCAATGGACCTTTTCATAGACTTTCCCGCCAAAATTTCCCGAATGCTGTCATTTGCCGACCAATCACAAGTGCTCGCATTCGTGTCATTTAACGGTCGTAAACAAAATCTTTGTAGCGGAAATGAAGCCGATTTTCACATCAAAATGTGCAAAATATGAAGTATTTTCATAAGTGCAGTTATCATATTGGCCATTTGTGCTTATTTTATCAATCTGAATCGAAAATAGTACGCATTTCGTGAGGCGGGTTTAAAACGGTTGTTTGACATAATGCTAAAACCACGTGCGGCTGGCGCGTGCAATCTTAAGAATAAACTGGTCAACAGGCTATCCTCCGTGGTGCCCAATTACCGTAATGCAGCATCACGTACGGTAATAGTCAACACGATATATGTTTGCAAGTTTTATATCGTAAATTAAGAAGTCAGCTAGTTCTTCACGTTAAAAATGTACAATATTCCACATGGCGTGAGACAGCGCATGAGAAGAGATAACTCTGGCAATGACCGAAGTTTGGGTTGTACCACAGATTCATTCACGCTATCATTACATAGATCTTTATCGTACATAAAATTACCTACTTTAACATAGATAGGCTTTTCGATATTATACTTAATGAATCAAGTTAATACAAAATGAAATGAAATTATTCACAAATAAATATTATAGTCTCTTTCTTTATATTTTGCGAATTTGCTAGACAAAATAACTAAAATTATGGCAATAGTGTACATAGTTTTTCTGCGATGTTTTCACGTCATTATTCACGAAATACTAGTAGTACACGAAAATTAGAAGAACAAATAGGCTAGTATCAGGAAAAAATGTTGAATCTGCTGTGTAACGATGATTTGTAGCCTATTTTCCACACGTGAATGAACGAGAAGGCTTATTCGAGGTTACGGAGCATTGTATATTTGTATTGAATGTTTTAAATTCAGTATCATCAAAATTCTGATACGCAATAGGTGCATTTGATTTACAAATTTTCATGCCCAAACATCTAAGGCGCTATTTTGAATTATGTAATATATCCACGTGCTAGTATAATGCACGCCTACATTCTTTACGGTGGTAGGGGTTCAAAGGGTGGTCAGAAGCCACGGAGTTTCACGAACGTGGTTTTACGTTGCCATAACACGCACGTGCGAGCGAGCAGCCTTTAGTGGTTAGTTTGAATTGACGGAATAACCCGACGATTGCCGAATATTCATTGTCTCCGAGAGGCCTCTGTGAAAAGGTCCATTCTGCGCGTTTGGGCGGAAATTTGACCGATATGAAGTGTTTTAGGCTGAATTACGAGGTTGCAAAATTAGTTCACGATTAACTGGTCACAAAATCTGTAACCGGTTACACTCTGTAACTGAACCGTAACCGGTGAACCGAGTACTCGTTGAAGCCCTAGCATATAGTCATATATATAGCACTAGCACCGCAGCAAATGCTTTTTCCCCTGTAGATTTAGATTCTATTGAGTAATCGACTGAACGGAACCGAAATCAGTTTTAAAACTTGTTGAAGCCCCATCGTTCTAGTTCACCAACCAAGCCCAGACCAGAGCATATGAAGAGCATATGAAATGAATCTATTGAGAATTGTAGATACTATAAATTAAATATTTGTTTGTCTAGAATATATATAGTCTAGATCTAGATCTTTATCTACATTAAAGCTGTACATCTACTGGTAATCTTCATTCAGTACAGCCTGAGCGACTCGGACTTTAGGCTGCATTCAGAATCATGCCATTCAGATTCACTGACAGAAAGGGCGACGCGGAACCTGCGTCGCTTTGGCTGATTCACTGACTTCCGTCAGTGACTGAGTGAATGATAGAATCTAGATCTATGAACTTACTCTCCTGTCCTAACACAGCGACGATTGCTGATAACAAAACGACCACTTTCATTAGAAGCTCCATGGTAATATCTTATCGTATGTACGAGAGGTGCAAAGATAAACAATAGATAAAGATCAATCAATGCCCTTTCGCTAGCCTCGTCCTCCAAAAATGGCGATTGCGACCTCTGAGAAGACGCAACGACGTCACCGATATATGTGTACATGTGTATCGTACTTACGCGCATAAATCTCAGATTCAACTTGTAGCCTCAAAGAGTGGAAATTATTGCATACTTTTTAAGGAAATATTATTGCCGAAAAGTGTGCAAAAACCTGCGTTTTCATGCATGTACGTGTATTGCAAAAGCAAGTTAAACTTTGCGTATCCAGATGTTAATTACAATATGTAATCTTGTATATTCGGGGATTTGGTCGAGTTTACTTTCATCATGATTCAGAATAGGGGGTGTATTCTACACAAATGTACGTGTTGATTCAAAAAAATTTACACCATAAAAAAAGCAAGCAGGTTCACAAAATCGTGTGTGGACCCAGAAATTCAATCAATGACGTGGTTATACTCTGTTTGTTATAACTTGTTTACACTGTTTTTTAGCCGATATTTTTGCGATGCTAAATGGTGTTGTTCTATTACTCGGCATATTTCACCTGAGAGTCAAACGGCAATTGTGCACCAAATTGCAGACTTCTATCGCGAAAATTGCAAAAGTTGGCAATCTACCCCAATGTTAAATTTAACCCTGTCAGTTTCTGGATCGGCACATAATATTGTGCATATCCCCGGTTTTCTAGCGGTGCAATCTTTGGAAATAAACATGTTTGTGCCGAATACACCCCATTGTGTCTTTGTGTCCAAAATCACAAAAAAATACTTCGAATCCTGATAGATGTCATCCTCGAATATGCTCATATTCTCGAGATCCTTCGGGCTGAAATTTAACATTGGGGTAGATTGCCAACTTCTTCGAGTTTTGCGATATAAGTCTGAAATTTGGTAGAAAATTGCCGATTACCTCCCAGGTGAAATATGTCAAGTTATAGAACGATAACATTAAGCATCACAAAGAATATTGTCAAAAACTGGTGTAAACAAGTTAGAAAAATCAGAGTATATATAATTTTAACATTGGGGTAGATTGCCATTTTTTTCATGTTTTTGCGATAAAAGTGTGAAATTCGGTAGAAAGTTGCCATTTGATTATCAGATATTATTACATGTAACCCCCCCCCCCCCCCCACACACACACACACAAGCACCTACTCCCACAACCCACAATATTACGCACAATTCAGTAAACATTTTTAGCAATATGTTTATTTACCACAGAAACAACGCTTGCGGTTTCCCACCTTAATGTGTGCTCAGAATGTTTCGCGTGTACACAAATCACATACCGATGTATATTTTCCAAGGTCAGTATATATTGGACATGGTATTTTCTTTAAGGATGTTTGCTTCAGTTAGAGAACCTTAAAGTTGAAATACCATTGATCATTTTAGGACTTTTAAACATTCATCATCATGACATTGTGCATTCGAAAACCTAAATTTGGAATAAAATAGTCTGCTTAATGTTGAATCATGAGGACTTGTGGGCATATTATATCGGTGTACTATTGACAGCCTCTGATTAGATGTTGAGGGCAAGAAACAAAACATCCCCAAGACATCTATGTCTAGGATCACGTTCCCCAGGATGCTGGAGTCTTTTCTTTCACTCCAGATCCGACGTTACCAAGCCTTCTTGAAACACTCGAGACCTGGGTTGAAGGCCATTCAGTTCATTCATTGACTCATTCATTGGAGGAATCCATGAATCTAATTAATGAATCCATTAATCTAATTAATCTAATGAATCTTCCTTACTTACTAATTGGACCCCAGAGCGAACTCGGAAAAATTATGACTCTGCCACGTATCATTGATGAATCAGGCCATCCTGGAATGGTACTTTTCTGACCTTGAATCAAATCTATGTTGGCTCCATGATGGGTTCATAATGTTCCGTGATTATCCGCTATTGTCTATCAATGTCCTGGCCACCGAGAAATCCAGGCACATCAGATTCACTATAGCGTCATCCGGGATGATCCAGGACTATTTTGCAATCCTGGGTGGAAAGGTACATGTTTTGTTCATGGCGGTCCAGGACAGTCCTGAGCTCATCGAGGATTATCCTCAGTAGCTGGGGGTCATGTGTTGACAACGTGGAAAATCGGTCTGTGGTTTTGACATGCGGGTTCGGGGTCATTGGATGTTATGACATGTTGGTCAGCATGGTATGGGCTGGGTTTCCATTGTTAGTATGTGACAGTGCCCTGCATGTTGATCATCATGACTGGCACCGTATTTCGCTACAGTGCTTCTGTGTTCTACTAGGGGGTCATAGTTGATCCTTGGTGACAATGTTTCAGTCTAGGGGTGATGCGCGGCTGTCGATTCACATGTATCACGACATTTCCTGATTTCCGGTGTTCCTGGATGGTCCTTCCTAGGATCAAATTTCGGCGGAACTGTAGTTTTACTGATTACGTGACAAAAGGATGAATTCCACATTGTTGTTTACTCCAATGAACCATCAGTTGAGTGGATTGTTTTCACCTAATTCACTATTTCAACATACAGATTTTCTCAAATTAACTAAAATTCAAACTCCGACCCCCCCCCCCCCACCCCAGTTCCATTGAAAATAAAAGTATAACCCCCCTCCCCCTCCGCCAATAATGTTGAAAATGGAAGTGTGACCTCCTCCCCACAGTTTTAATCCAACCCTCCACCTGATGAATAATGACCGGCCCCTAAATGCCGTTCTTGGCGACGAGTGTGGTTTTCGCCTTATCATCCTTTTCCATATGGACCTGCCACTACTGCAAGGCCAGATCGGGTGTCCTCAAATTGCGGAAGAAGGTATAAGAGTCCTTGCGCGTGGTATTGTCAGCTTCAGATAGTCCAAGCAGAACCTCGATCACGAGTCGTCTTTTTTCTCTTCACTGTAACCACAGAGCTCATCCGAGCTAATGTGGGTTCGATGATTTCTACTTCAAGAACTTTTTGACACCTTCTTGTCAATTACTTCTTGGTGCAAGGAAGCTGCCTGTCACAGATGCTGTTTGAGTGTAAGCTCGCCAAGGAGGTTGACATGGCAGATCACCACGGTGCTTGTAAGACAACGCTGACGTGCATGTGGCAATAATTAACCTGAGGTGCAGTACAATACTGCAGCAGATATGTGCCAAATATGAGAAGGATTGTGGGTTTGGTGGTAAAAGCACCAAAATTGGTACAATTCAGGCTGAGTACATATATATTGATTTTAGCTACGATACCAAGCCAGATTTTGCCCGAATTCAGAAATATGGCCATAAATCCAAGATGGCCGCCATCGTTCATGTAAAAATGTTGAAATGGTCATAACTTCCGTGATATTTAACATATCAATACAAATAAGGTGTCTACACCTATGTTTTCTTACATGAGGAAGCCAACCAGACCATTCGATTTTGCATACAGTGACCTGCAAGGTGCAAATACCCCCCCCCCCATCCCTTAAAAACCACTAAGACTAGGACTCGGAATCAGCAGTCAAAACTGAACAAATCGATATAATCTAGGTGAACTGATGTTTTACTTGAAATTACAGTTGTAACAGATCATTTTTTCCGGATACATTCTCTCTTTTAATTCGTATCTTGTGAAAACCATGTTATAACATTTGCATCAATACAACATGACCGTCAAATATTGCTTATTTCTTGGGGCCAAATTTAAAAACTCACTGATTTAAATTGTCAAAATCATACTTTTAGCACTGCTAATTCATCAGAAATAACCTCGAAATAAATATATAGAAATACCCATCACATCAATCCAACATGGTTGCCTAAATGACCCACAATAATGAGTCACTGTGACAATAAAACAAATAAAATGCAGTGAAATTAAAATAGACATGTTTTTTTGGAACAATATGTTTGAATCGAAGGAACAAATTGATATGGGGCGTGTTTTGATGCCATAGACATAAACATATCGTTTCATACCCGATGAGTGAGAATGAACATATGCAATGAACCAGTTGAAAGAGTTCAGGTCATATGGGATCGTGATCACCAAGTGACAAGTCGACACTTCTGAGCTGGTAAAGCTTATACCATGATACTATCTGCATAACTCTGTGTAGCACAGGCTATTTTTCCTGTTGGTCTCTACTTGAAGACATTGGTATATCATGTCATCCTCGGTCGCCTCGGTTGGCAGTTAACAGTATGGTACTCGGCTGTGATGCTGCAACACTAGGCAGTACAAAATGTATTATTTGTAATTCTGATGCAGAAGTGCTCTCTGCAACTTTGTCACAAAACCGCTGGTATTTGAAGCTGCAATCTCCCAATCTTCAGTACTAGTACTTCCGAACAATGATACCAATGCTTTCTCCCCAATGTCTTTTTGTGTCTGGTTCAGAATGGTGAACATTTTCGCTTGCTCACAGAAGATGCCATGGTGTTCTTCGTTCCTTGACTGCAAAAACCTTCTTTAATCCAAAACGGTGGCAGGTTGTTGATTGATTGATTGATCGGATGAACAACAAATGGTCGCATACATGTTGTTGGACCCAGCAACTCTCGAGACTTTTTCATGGACCGGAGTCATTTCTTCTCTGCTGACTACTTGGGTTCTGGTATCATGAGATCATCTGAGTCCATTTCAAGATGACGACGAAGAAGAAACAACAAATCATTGTAAACATTGCTGTGTCCCTCCGAGCTTTGGGTTGATCAATCAGTGTACATGTATATCTGCATGGTGAGAGTCATACAACAACCAACTCTCTGCTATTGTATACTATTGGTTGAAAGGATCTTTCAGGTATGCCTCATTTTTCGACTGGTTGATTATTCCTTTATCAAAATACACTGACACGGCAGATGATGAGTATCAGCTTCAGTTGCTGATACTGAATTCAAAGACCATCAAATGTGGAACCTCGAGGCCTGGGTAAACGACGGAGTACAACACCTTTTAGTTCGGTTCATCGATTCAATAATCACGGGTCCTGATCAGTGTGAAGACCTCTGATGTCAGATTTGGGTCAGGTGTAACAACAAGACCCAACACTTACTGGGGGGGGGGGGGGGGGGGGTTGAAACGTTATGTTCAAGTCAGATTGTGTAACAATCCATTCAGTCAATTCAGCAGTAACCATTTGAAACTAGTGATCAACACAAGGACACTCCAGATACAGGACAAAGACAATGTCAGAGGTTCTTTGGACATCATTGGTCTCAGAGACAGGGATTTGTTTACTAACAATCAATGTATACTATTGTTTAATATTGGTATAGGATAACAGCTCGAGATGGAGTCAATGTTGAAAAATTGATAGAAATTGGTCATAAATGTCTGAAGTCGATGGTTTAGGGAGTCAGTGAGAAGCAAAACGGTGATCAAGCCAGGACACTTGCATCTTGAACAACCATGAAGAGCAAGTATGGAATCAGAGACTGATTACTTGGGAGAATGCACAGCAGCTCAGGCAACAAGCAGTGCTTCATATGTCTCCTGAGTAGCACATGGGTAGCTGGTTGCAATCCACGATGCAAATACACTGATAACTGAAACAGTAATGTCTTCAGCTCCAGGGAATAGTAGGAAACAGTACTGACAGGGGAAGGCACCAACTTGTTGATTCCCCTGCTTCATTATGCTGAAATATGCTTGAAATAGACTTGATGATATTGTACATGACTTATTCATGATACCAGAACCCAACAAACCAACACAGAAGGGATGATTCAATATATTGTCGAGAGTTACCGGGCCAATGTATGCAGCCATCTGTGCCATCATCTCAATACAAGGATGTGACAAGGTTTTCTGACAAGGTAACGAAAAACAGCTCTGCATCAGGACCACTAATGCTACCACCAATTGCTACATCTATATGTCCCACAGCTTTCCTGTTCACTATCAGGTAATGCAAAGGGCAGGAACTTGCAACAACGTGAGGCCAGCTGACTGGGAATGGTATATCATCAACGTCTTCAAATACAGACCGACTTTCCAGCAGGCCCTTCAAATCCACTGGATGTCATCTTGTGTCACTGCAATAAAGAATGCAGTCCGAGGAGGTGGACCCGCAGGAAATATGATATATCATGCAGTGCATAGACGTGTGCAAACGTTGACATGATACACGCTTTACAAGCTCCAAAGTGCCTGACTTATCACTTGAGGATGATAACATATAAACCGAACCCTGTGAACTGTCAACTGGCTGGCTGCAGGTGTTTATTCCTTTGCTGCAAACACATTGTTTGGAAAGAGTGTCGACTTTTATTTTACTGCATTTAATTTTACTGTTTTGTTGTCTCCAGATTAGCCAGGCATTCCTATTTGATTTACGCAAATGAGCATGGTAACAGTAAAATATTTTTTTTCAATCAATCAGCATTCTCAATTATTCCACATTTTGAAATAAGTTGCCTATATCATCTCGGACTCGGGAAATGGGCAGAAACTAAATTTTCACGGCCATCCTGTAAGTCTGGCTTGGTATTGTAGCTAAAATCAATATATGTACTCAGCTTGATTTGTACCAATTTTGGTGCTTTTACCACCAAACCCACAATTATTCCACATATCTGCTGCACTACAACCGGAGTGTATGTGGGGTTCACCAGGACGACGGGGATTCCTCTGCGGATTTTCCTAGGCCCCATAAACAGTGAATCCCTTGTTCGGGGCGAATGTGCTCACAGGTTACCTAAACAATGGTCAAGCTGTAGGGTAGCACGATTGTGGTGTGCTTCACTTTGAATTAGAGAGAACGCCGGAGCTGGGCCCGTTCAGAATAGGAAGTAAAGCACCCCTAAACATACTAAAATCGTGGTCATCCGATGTTTCTGGAGGAAGTTCATTCCTAAAATCCCAGCTTTGGTGATATCAGCGACTGTCATATAGTACGTCCAGAGTCACACAACTTGAGAACCCAAATTTCTGTTTAAAAGTACCGGTCGCCACAAAAGTGTCTTCTGAACAGGAATTCACCAGGAATCATACAAAAACCAGGGACCTGTAATGTTTGCCATTACCTGGGGTGCAAGCACCCTGCACTGCGGCACGTTTATGGCAGGCGCCGTGATTACTCAACTATGACCAGGTACTAGTCCGCCGGACAGAATTCGGCTCAATACATAACATCAGAAATACATCATCATGATTATGTATCTCGGTGTGTCGAGCCTTAGAGCCATGGGAGCGGCATCCTGGAACATGGGCAGGTGGGCGTGCTGCTGGGCGGCCTTGCCGATGGTCCACCATGGGGATAGAACCCCGGAGAGCCCGACAGTCTGCCAGAACCTGTATGCACCATCTCAGAGTAAGAGACTACCATTCCAGGGTGCGTGAGCACCTGGATCAAAGTAGCCCCCTCCTGGGCCCCCAATTGAAATTGTCTCTGGGGTCCTAGGACCCTCTAGGACCCTCTAGGGACTGGAGAACATGGCGTGCTAAACCATCGTCCACTCGCTTTGGCAACTCTGAGACAACTCAAAGAAACCAAAATGGACTGGCTGTTTTTTATAGCAGCCAGTGCACGAGAACCCAGGTGTGACTTCATGACCAATGAATTTGTGCAGTTTACCGATAAATGACATGTGTCTCCAGGGAGACATGAGCTTCGAACGTGAAGCAGCCAGAATATTGTGTACGAAAAAGGCTGGATACCTATCGCGATTTTTGGGCAAAATCGCCACAGACATAATATCAGCAAGACTCCCGGACATGTACTCAGATCAGCTCAGACCCAGAGGGCTCCGGCTGTAGTGTGCATCTCTGTAGCTGAATCCTCGTCATCTGCATCAGCAGTGGAGGAGCTCAACAGTTCCGCGGGGACCATTCCTGAAGGAGTCAGCAGACGTATGTGCAGGACGTTGGACAAGTCTTGGAGGCTGTATTGGTCCTCATGTGTCCTGAGATCAATTTTTTAAAATGTGGTTGTTGTCTGTTGGACCCCGAATGGGAGGGCGGATGCTGGATGCTTGTCCCGGTGTGGCTCAGACGTGTTGCCTTGGTAGCCACTAGTTCGTCGCCTGGCCAATAGGTAGAGACACTGGAGCCAGGAGTGGCTTTGCATCGAGCAATAGAAGAAGGGTCAGTTAGCACCAGGGCCGAAAGAGAAGGCACAGAACCATAACTGGGATGTCCATCTTGATGCAATGTGCAATCATCTGCACTGCATCAAGATAATACTCCTCCTCTTTGTATGATTCTTTCTGGGAGTCATACAGAACGTACCGGAGTCTGCATCGCACCCAGGTAATGGTAGGGAGATGGACTATATAGCTGCTTGCACTCAAATCACTCAAATTGCACCTTGGTGTTCAATCTGGTCGGCAAATACGGGATTTGAGGACCGTTCTGGCCGGACATATAGTGTCAAGAGCAGTTTCAGGAGTAGCCACAGATGACTGCTACAACTTGGGCAGGCCCGAAGTGTCACCTGCGTGCTCTCCCACGGGGCCGGAGGTCTCGCGGGTAACTAGTCTGGAGACAGGTACGTCTCCCGGGGACGAGGGGCTGCAGTGAGCATCAGGTAGACTGCAATGTGGTCATCGTCAGAATGATCCTGGTCATGGCACCAATGTAACGTGGAAAGGCGGCATTTTGGAGTTATTATTTCACACTTACATTTCTTCCAATATTGCTAATAAATATTTCGGAACCATTTGATTATAGACCGGGGATAGAATATCTTGTAGGGTGCTGCTGAAGAAATCACAAAAATTCAGCGAGAATGTGACCACGTGGCAATTTTGATCCCCAAAAGACTAGCTGTATGAGGTCATGTTAACTTCATTGACGGGTGTGTGCTGGACAAGACTTAATTTCCAGCGTTATCACCAGAGAGTGTAGAACACTAAATTTGATGTTGACTTCAAGCTGGCCTTTAAATACGCGTCAAATACGGTATTTCGGTCACATGATCAAAAAGTATGGCGACCGAAGAAGAACCCGTGGAAGCTGACAATGAAGCAGCGGCTGCTGCGAAAAATAAAAAAGTAGCAAAACATGATTCAGGCGCTGCAGATTTAGAGAAAGTCACGGACTATGTGGAGGAAGCAGAAATTACCTCACAAAGCATCAACGATGTGAGTTATCAACAATAACCTCCATTATCGCCCAGGCCAGTCGCCCGAGTGAGTACTCGGGGTAGGACCAGTTCAACCGCAGGGCAAGTTCAACCGCCAGCAGGACAAATTCAACCGCCCATGTAATCTTGCATAAACACAGGCAATCAAGCATGATACATGTTATCACAACATACAAACACATACAAAATGTTGATAATTTTTTGCTGGATGCAATTCAATGACTTTGTTAATTCCTTTCAAATAAAGTGTGTTTGGGTAAGGTTTGGTGTGGTGGGTTTTCGTAGCTGGTTAGTAAACTCTACTAAACATGCTAAAGGGTATTGAACAAACACACTTGACATCTCTGCCAGGGAACATGATCAGTCTGCTTGGGAGAAATGACCCATCTGCCCACATTAATTGCCATTAACACTCTTTTGACCTGAGGGTTTTCACAGTGGAAACTGGTGACATTTCTATTTGCATCCAGGATTATGATGGTGTCAATTGCTCAGGTCCATGTTTTAGATTATTGAAACCATGGCCCATGGTACATGAGATATCATGTATCATGCTTGATTGCCTGTGTTTATGCAAGATTACATGGGCGGTTGATTTTGGCCTGCTGGCGGTTGAATTTGACCTGCGGTTGAACTGGACCTGCTCCGAGTGCTCTGTCTCGCGCTCACAAGCAGACTTGTCACTTGAATATGACTGTTGAACCGTAAGAGGCCAGTTCATCCATAATTTGAAACTATCTCACTGGAATGAAAAAGGCGAAATTCTCCCTTGGAACTATTATTGTGAAAGATTCAGTTATGTTTCAAAATACTTTTATCTTCTTGACAGGCAATGAAAGTGGTAAATGACAGAAAAACAAAGGAAGCAACAGAGAAACAACAAAAAGAAAAAGAATTATCAAGAGTTAAAATTAGCAAAGAGGATGTGGATTTAATGGTAGGTTGACACCTCTTTACTAAAAAAAAAAAAAAATACTAGTAGAGAACTAAAGATGTGATTTATATCAAATAATAAACCTATTAAAATTCTACTTATGGAATGATAAATGATAGAATTCTTTTAATTTTTGTATTGTGTCGAATGGAAGTGAGAATGATTTGATACACAAATTTTCAGGTGCAGGAGATGGAAATATCGCAGCAGCTGGCAGAGAGGAAACTACGAGAACATCAAGGGAATGTTGTACAGGCTTTGATTGAACTCACAAATTAATAAATATTTTATAACGATTATTTTTGTTGATAATCATTGGTGCATATGTAGAATACAGTGTGCAATTTTGATTGCCATGTATATGAGCCATCCGTCCTAAATTCGCCGCTTTCCCAAATTCGGCAACAGCAAAAGACAGCTTCTATGCGTTGCTAATATGCAGTTGGCGAACTTAGGGATGCGGCGAATTTAGGACGGATGGCTCGTATAACATAGCCAAATAATAATGTTTCAATACAATTCAACATAAATTGATCACTATTCAATGTGTAAGTCTAACTGTTGGAACCCCCAAATATGGGTTCCCTTGCGAGATCTCTTGAGCACTCCACGAGCCAACTTATTGCGAGCATGTGAAATATCTACTCGACATACGTACTATAAAAGCAAATGGCACCAGATTCTTGTTCAGTATACAGAACTGGTGTTCTTGGTAAGAACAGTATCACTTTGATAAGTTAACTTTCTTATCCCTAGTTATGTCTATCATGATACGCCTAGATGCAAGTCGTCACATTGTTCAGTAATAATTGCTGTATTGGAACATAACGGTCAAGTATTTATTGCACAGCATATCTGTGGCAATGCACCCAGCAACCAACAATATACTATATTTACGTTTATATTCATGTGCTGATAACATGATGTTTCTTTGTGTATTGCGTGGAAATGGTTAAAAAATTTTGAATTGAAGATGTTGTAAATTTTTTTTAGGGTTTCCCTATCTGTTTTCGCTTTCTTCCCTCGGTCGGGAAACTCTTTGACCATGCTGGTCAATCAATCCGAACATGATTGACCGTGTTGATATGATTGGAGATTTCCACCTTATTTTTTTAAAACTACCATATTCTTGTTACGTTTATATTCATATGCTGATGTCAGGACATTTTTTAGGTACATGATATCAACATCATAGTATGTTGCGTGAAGTACATTGTAGATATCAAAATAGATCTTTATTTTTTCATAAACTTCACCACACATAACAGAAATAGACTGGTCAGAATAGTGAACAAAAGAACCAAAAAATATGTAAAATTGGCTCACTTAGGCAGGTACTTAGTGTAGTGTGGTTCCAAGAGAAATATATACACATTCACAGAGTTTGATTGAGTGCTTTCAAGTTTCCAATAGTACAATGTTATTTTCCATACACATGATTATATACATGTATTTGCACTTTTGTGATATTATATACTGGGAAGTATTCAATGATCCATAGAACAAAATATTCGAATAACAGAGTATTAATTCACATTAAACAATCGGGAGAACCAGGAGTTCCAGACCGTAAACTTTGAGAATAGTCACAATGCTGATGACAGATTAAAGCATAAGATTTGTCAACATATTCCCCAAATGAAATAAATATCAAAGAAAGTATGTACAAGAACAGTAGAGACATTTTGTACCTATCCACCCAAAACCATTCACCAGTGAAGAGAATGAGAATACACATGTATCATGATTTTCTTTAACCTTGCATGAATGAACTTGCCCAAATATGAATTCGGCACAAATATCATATCCTGCGCTTTCCCCTATATTCAAACAGGATTAAAGAGGTAGAGGGGTGAGTAGTATTAAGGCATAGCGTATGATAATTGGGCCAAACATTTTGTGTATAAGTGACCATTGATCACAGTATATAGCCTGTCTGGAATATGTTTAAATACAACAGAAGTTATCCTGTAAAATTTTTGGGGCAGAAACAGTACCACAAAATAAAGTAAGTATGGACTATGGCGTATAGGGCAACTGTCATTCAGTCTTCAGTATGAAACTGCAAATCTAGATTGCAAATTCTTTCACAATCTAGTATGTTATGCAGAAGATTCAGCGGAGAATCCCACCAGTCTTCCATCTCAACAGTTTCCTTTATTCATAGACCAGTATTTCGATAGCATTTCAACATGTTTTTCAGAGTCATGCCAGTTTTGAATGTAAATTGTCTTACACTTCAATAATACTGAGAATTCCACACACTACAGGCAAGAAATAAACAGCAGTACAGCTGATGGAATATTCCGTGCATATTTTCGTACACGTGTAGCACATATCAACAATGGAATACATAGTCTGTTTAGATTTGCTAGTCTTGGAAACAAACATTTTTTATAACCTTTATGGCGGAGTTGAAGTTTAGATCTACAACATTTTTGCCAGATAAGTTATGATCAAACTCAACTAGAAGATCGGTCATCAGATGACCTCATACAATACATACTCATACAATATCACAGCAAACAATTTATATTAGCACTTTTGAAAATTCACCAAACACTATGACACATATTCTAGACGCAATATACTAGAAGCATAGAATTTATCACCTAATGAAGTACATGTATTAGACGGCTGATTTAACCATAGCACACAATGCCCTTGAACCTGCACATACATAAATGTTGGTACAATGAACTCGTAACCTCATGGTTTAACCAAACATCCATGAAACAAGAATACATGATCAAAACTTAACTAACACGTATTACAAACATAAACACTTTATCATTTTACTAGTAATGTCAACATTGGTTAGTTTCGTTTTTGATAAACTACTATGATTATCTGCTCCTGGGCAAAAACTTCGTTGTGTTCAAGGCTTGATCTTCAAGCACATTGAAAATGGTGAGATCAAATGAACTGGTTTTCTGCAAATGCATCACGATTAACATACTACATCATCAACTTACATGCCAGGTAATTGTACCCATTAAAAGCACACTCATACCTCTGAAATGGCTCATACAGCATACACTGAAAGTAAACATATCTAAGACTTCGTACATGAACAATTTCTGAGCATGACAGGATAAGTATGAATGTGACAAACATTCAGATGAGCATAAACATTTACAATTTCTCATGAATATTGCTCCTGAAAAAGGAATCCTGACAACAAAATGTATGACTACAATATGCTTCAACAAAAATATCAGCAACACTTACAAACATTTAAATGATAAAACCATAAAGGTATTTCTGCTGAAATGCCTTAATTATGCTCTGTCCATTGATCACAGACTGGCTACGACGTTTTTAACTTGTATGCTTTGATTTCCATGACTGGGACTTGCACTGTTGCTGACGCTTCTAGCTGGCTGTGGTCGTGGATCAGGTTTAGAGATGTGGACTCCACCGATGAAATTGACAGGGTTTGGAACAGGTCTCCAAATGATACCTGCATAGGAAATTTGAAAACCGTTTAACATTATTCTAAGTTTTGACAATACTGATTATGATATTGATTTCTCAATAATTGTGATGTCTGCAACACGTGGACAATAAAATTGACTTATCAATGGTGAGCTGACCTTGCCATTATCCTGAGGACAGAGCATGGCCCTAGCTGGGAAGCTGCAATCGACGCCAAGCCTGTGCAGGATCAGAGCCATGGAGTCCTGTGGTCTATATCGACGCTGGGTGTCACTCTCGCTGTGCTGCATGGTCCGCAGGTTGACTGTGTGCAGGTCGCAGGAGAGGTCCCGCTGCAGGGGATGGTACTCTGGCAGCAGGGCCAGTGGGTGGGAGAGGACGGACTGCGGCAGCACCATCACTGGGTGGATGAACTCCTGTGAGGCCAGGTGAGACACCAGCGACTGGTAACCCACTGGCTGTGTGGGTAGTGGCTGTCATGGCAACAAACAGGCATCAAGCATCAAACAGTCAAGTCGATTAAGCCCAGATGTTTATATGGTTATATGTATTCACTGCTTTTACTGCACAAGAGCTATATTATTACCAACCTTAGCTTCTGGAGGTCTCCTCTCCAGTAAGAACCTGAATCTGTTGGGCGTTCTCTTGTTATCCAGCACACCTTGCGCCAAGCCTCGGTTATCATCCTGGTTCAAGCGACGATCCTGCATCACCTCCAACCATCCTACAAAGTCATTGGTTTGAAGACAATTGATTTCTTGAACAGTGCAAATGAAGCATTCTTGATGTGGATTACATAATGTCACACGACGTGAAACTCCTGTGACTGAATGCATTGTACTGACCCTTCTGGAGGCTGGCACAGCCAAGGGACTGGCCACTGAGGATAGAGAACCTTGTGGTCTGGTCCTCCAGGTAGCTGATGGTCGGCATAGGGTAGTAGTTAGCCTGTAGAGGCAGCTTGGCATAGGTCTTACGCTTCTGGATCTGTTACAAGACACAAGGTACATATGCCTCATATTAACTCTGATTTCCCACAAACACTTTCTGAAGGAAAGCTTCAGCCTGTGGAAATGAAAGCTACCCTGTTTCAGCAATTTCACTGATTCCTGAACATGCTGAATTCACCTGGAATCCATTGAGATCTGTGTAGAATGTATCTTTGTTGTCGATATCAGTTTTAACCCTCATGACCAGTTCCCTGTTAGAGTGTTGCCGAATATCCACAAGGTTGAACACATCCACAGACAAGCCGTCAATGCCTGCAATATATCCATTGTGACTTTACCCACATATCTCACCAATAAGTGACTACATGATGCACCGGTATGGTTGCATGATTAGGCATGATGAATTAGTGCAAATATGTCAAGATTCATCGCTGACAAGGTACCTGACTCGGTTTAATACCTGGGGAGTTGTACAAGGAGAGGGTGTGCTGAACATTTGGTAGAGTCGCAGTCATCTCTGACACAACAGGACCCTTTAACACTTTTATGGCGGGTGGCATGTAGTCCACTGGCTGCGAGGGGACAAATTCGAGTAATTGAATTTTCTAAGCTGCATGTCCACCCTTATGAGTTGGGTTGTAAAGTGATGATGTTTTACCTTGGCGGGGCCATCTGGCAGGAAGAGGTAAGCTCCGCTCTTATCCTTCTGTGATGTGGTCCCGTACAGCAGAAACTGTACTTCCGTCTTGCTATGCTCCTTCCCTTCTTTAATAGTTATTCCCTGAGAACCACAACAAATACATCCAACATGAACCTAATGCCTTGCAGAATCGGTTCATTCACAGGTCCCCAATGAACCTTATGTTACCTGCAGTGTTCCAGTTTTGCTGGAAATCTGTGCCATTAGATCAGAGTTCTCAAGTCCTATGGAATCTCCCGTGCTCTCAATTACAGGGAAATACTCCAGACCCCTGGTGAATGCAAAACGAAACAGATTTAGCTGTCCTGTATAAATCAGCAATGATGTATTTACATCATACAACACAACTGAAGACGATGGGTTAACTTTAACAGACTGTATACAGACTGTTAGTGCTGATACATGACACTGTATTGCTCAAGAGCATGTACCCCTTGTTGCTGCTAAGTGAGGAACCAATATTGTATGTATAGACGGCAGCCAGGGAGTGTTGAGGGTTGGTGCCTGCTGTCACACGTCTGACTGAGTACGTACTCAAACCCAGTGCCGGTACTGTCGCCACAAACGTCAGCTGTACAGAGTATTGACAATAGAGACAATAGAGTATTGTCTACCTAGCTACAGAGACTCTGAATACTCATGTTCATACAAGTAGAGAAAATCGCTGAATACCCTGAACTTGTCCTGTGCGGCACTGTCCGCGGTTTCCCAGAACGGGTCACACTGACTGGCGAGGACCTGTCCCTCACTGTCCTTGACCTCCACAAATGGGTCACTGATGTACACCCGCACGACCAGCTGTCTGCTGTGGCTCAGTGAGTTGTAAAACGCCACAGTCCTGATTGGGAGACAAGCGTCAATGTTCATTGGAAACAAGTTTGTTCTTTTTTGTAAAGTACTGATTTGAACACCTTCAGTACATGTATATATAATATTCATATACAGGTACTTGTACCACGGTTAACACCTATAACAATAGGCCAGTGGTCTATTCCACGCAGACACACCCGTGGTACAAGTACAATAGACAACTCACAGCCTAGGGTATGACATTTGTCATACCCTACGGCTGTTTTTGTCATCTATTCTATACATGTATGTGATTCTTACAAACCTTGCTACATCATTCACCATCAATATGGTTTTCTCAGGCAACGAATCATGAGACATTCTGTGTTCATCCTGAAAAAGTCAAGAAGAAGTAATAAGGTACTTTGCATTTACAATTCGATCTCTGTAAAATATTCTACTACATTTGAGTGTCACATTCAGCAGCAGCAGCCATCATACAACTACTTGTGCTGACCACATCGAAGTAAGGTGTTCCCGCGGAGTACTGATACTGGCTCTTATCCTTGAAGATCAGGAATTCTGCTGCTGTTGTCATCACCGTCTTCATGTCCTGAATCCCTTCCAACATTCTATCAACAGAACAGAGTAAATTGTTGAGAAACTCATTGGTCAGAATTCATTTTGTCAACTAGATATTTTGTCACGACTGGCACATCCGCATCTGGTCATGAGAACTGACCCTATGAGAATCATTAGGCATTCAGAAATGATCCCATGAAAGGCCCATAAAAAGTACAAAACAAAAATGCGGCATAGTTGACCTCGAGAGTATTGTAGAAGAGAGATATCACACCTGTTCCCATAGTCGATGACTACAGCGTCTTTGGCAGTTCCTGTGATGCCATCATGGTGTTGGTAAAGACCCAGGCTCCTGCGAGCTTTCACTAACTTCTGCATCAACTTCTCCTCGGGAAACATGGACAGCCCCAGGTGACGGGCATGCATCACTGCCAGTGAGTA
The DNA here is from genome assembly GCA_949152475.1 of Terebella lapidaria. Classification (NCBI taxonomy): domain Eukaryota; kingdom Metazoa; phylum Annelida; class Polychaeta; order Terebellida; family Terebellidae; genus Terebella; species Terebella lapidaria. Next base: position 27,729,445 of record OX424557.1, on the reverse strand, counting down.
CAGGATCTCACCTCCCCTATACACACATCATAATAAAGTGAATGTCTAGTTCTGGTATAGTGGTAAAAAACTACCCCTTGCACCATGGATTCATGGATGGGTTCACCATGGCTAAGAGTACAACAATCAGCTTACCAAGGTCAGATATGGGTGAATGAGATCATGTCCTGAGAATGGCACTGATCATGATTACCTTCACAGAATATCATATATCAAAGCATGAATGGCTCCTTCTCCCTGGCATACCTGAGGTGCGCCTCGAGCTCTCGATCCTGTCGCTTGTAGAAGGGTCTGGAGGTGAAGTAACCCGTCCAGTAGTGGTCATCGCGGTCCGAGTAGCTGAAGAAGTCCCCGCCGAGGACAGGGTATCCTGGAGGAGGGGACCCAGGCTGGCTGCCCGCTCGGTAGTGAATGGCATGGAAATAGTCAGACAGGGTTCCAAACTGGGCCTGCAGTGGGCAAAATGGAGGTCACTTGATAACTCGAGCTATGCTTGTGAACAGGACTGTTGAAAATATCATGAAATGTGACACGTGCACAATATCATGCTCAGTGATAGCAAAATTACCTGTACATTCCAGTCTTTGCGACTGTTCATATAGTCAAACAGCTTCTGGTAGTTACTGTACTGTTGATCCCATTCAATGGACTTGTCATAACGGAAATCATCTCCCAACGGTATGAGAACCACGTTGTTTTTGTAAAGTTGAGATTTCTTTCTGTATTGATCCAACAGTATCTGGGCTCTGTAGAGTGAAATATATGAGTTAGCCTATTATCACATTTAACACTAATATTAGTACATTTGTACAAGTAAAGCAATTAAAGCATGAGAACAAACCAGTGACAGTAATACAATGCTAGTGCTCTGAATATATATTTTTGTATGGGCTTGCTGGGTCACAATGTTAAGAGATTGATGACTGGGATCACATCCTACTTTTGCTCTACATTGGCGTCCGTAATAGGCACTGGGGCAGTCTTCCAAGGACACGATATTTTGCCTCCGGGTAGTCGCTTGAAATCAAACTGACAGCACACAGCAGGCTCAGGCCCACATGTGTGGGGCACATCATAGCTATAGAATGGCATCATATGGCACAGAATATCTGTGTTGCCACTGTGGTCTGAAATACAGAAGCAGTTATTCAAACTTGATTATTATCGACTGTTTAGAAGTGGCAATACCCTACTAAGATACACATGTATGATTCAAGGAACTCCAAGCCACGAGTCATCAAAACTTACTAAGCGACAGAGGTGAGGTACCTACCCCAGTTTTGGCGCCACATGAATTCAAGCTGTTTGTTTTTGGAGAAGTGTTTTTTGATGGAGTAGTGTATCCTCTGTACTAGCATGTTGTTGAAGCCCATCTCATGCAGCAGGTAAGGCATTGTGGAGGAGTGACCGAAGGGATCAATCGCCCAGCCTGACTCTGGCTTCACTCCTGGAATCATATAAGGCAGTGGAGAGAGTAACCATGAAATCCCATAGAATTTCTCCATACAATCCCATATAAATGTTCAAGATCACTATGAACTGTGACTGAAAGTGTTGGACATACTTTGTGAACATGACTGAACTCATGAAATGAACAGACCCCGTTCACGGCTTACCAACTTGGTTGAGTAGCCATTGATTTCCCTCAATCATCTGATCTAACATAGCATAGTAGTGTGCATTAGCTTCATCTGTCATGACCCAGCCACCTGTAACCAACTCCAGTCTCTTCTGCTTCAGCAATCTGACAAGTAACAAGGAAGTGGCCATGAGCCTGAGGCAAATATACCAGTTTCATATCGATATATCAGCAAACATTGTAGAGACTTGTCAGAGATAAATTTGCAGAAAAAGCGGTAAGTACGAACTCCTTGACGCGTCCTCGCTTGCTTTCGTCGATCTCGTCCCACCACATGGAGAAGAACGACATCTCCGCGTAGATGAACCGCATCTTGGGGTAGGCCTCCAGCTTGTCTACCATGTTGTTCAGAATGTGCCGGGTCTGGTCAGAGTAGTACCGGTCAAATGTCTTGATCCAGCCTGGACAGAAAACATTCATGCGTTGTGTTTTAAAACTTCAAAGGATTGTGACAAATTAATACCACGTCATATAAGTTTATGGATATGAGAGATCTAAGTACTGACCAGGGTCATTGTGTGAGTGTGGTACGACGTAAACCATGAGATGCTGGTCATTCCACTGGTTGGGACTGTAACTGATCGGGTACCCCTGCTTCCAGGCTCCACCGTCAGGGTTGTCAAAAGGCAGAATATCAAACAAATCCACCATCTGGGTGCAGGGAAACGTTTTCATGTAGTTGAATTATGCCAGTTCAAGGCCAACTTATGTTTCCTTGTGTTCGTAATGAAAGTGATAAAAATAGTGGCAAAAAACTGTGTCAAATAGTAGAGTATATATGGTACTATAAAGACAACAACAGATCTGCCTTAAACCGTATACATTTCACAATATGCAACTGGCTTCAACAATATAAAAGATTTATAAACAAGTTGTCCAGATGTACGGTATTTTTCATATATTCACAAGGCTTTACCTGGATATCTGTTGCCGGTGGCACCTCCTGAGCAAAGCTGCACATTTCCTGGGACTGAATGATGTTGCTGCCATGTCGCAGGCTGTAGTTGGTCTGTGCACCGAGAGATGCAGCCACTCGTTGATTCGACTTGTCCACCTGTCCCAGAACGTGCTGCACCCGCTCCATACCGGCCTTGTCTCCATTCTTAGCAAACTCTCGGATTGTATCCTTGATCACATCGATTGTATCATGGTTCCTCTGTAGGTCTTGCTCAATCTGCTTTATCTTATCCTCAATGCCTGGCACCCCATTCTGCCAATGTATTGAAAGTACGGGTAGATTGTTAGAATTAGCACACGGACAAAATATAATCATGACAATTTTTAAACTTCATTATGTTCATGACAACTGAAGCTATGAACATGTACTGAAACATCTCAGTCTGAGTCGCAAGTCCCTACATTGAGGGTAATATGATTACATTATCCTTTTACTGAGCAAAATTTTGATAGCATGGTTCCCATCTGTGCCTCAAGATCTTACCATAGCATTGAGTTCATAACTCCGTCCAGACGAGACACTTTCCATCATCAGGTAGAGTGAGACGCAGGCCACGAAGAACATGGCTGCCCCCAACAACGCCATGTAACGCTTCATGTTTGCCTGGGAGCTCAGTCTGATTGTATACATGTATTGTATGTCAGCTGCTACAGTGACTCAGTCAATGTCCACTTGTATCACACATGGCCAGTCATTCTCTTCATCTTCTCAACAGGCTGTAACCAAGCAAAGTAAGCAATTGTTTGAGATACCTGTGGCTCTTCCAACCGCCCGCCATCGATATCCAACACTATTCATGGACCGGGCGGTATTTACTAGTAAGCACATGCTTAAATGTTTCTAAGAGTTGGCACCAAAAGTCCCAAAAGGGGATATTTCCCGGATTATGACATCACACCCATCATCAGCCGATGCTCCCTGATTGGCTAATTCGAGTGGTAGTTAAAATTTGTAGTATGACAAAACTGTACCATGACGAAAATGTAAACAAAGAAGTGACAGCCATACAAAAATATTATCAAGAATATTGTTACAATTCATTATTTTATTTGTTATACTTCCTCCGAACTACAGCATGCAACTGTTTATAATAATGAGGGAATAATTTTTCCTAATCAATTTGCCCCTGATTTATGTTGTGTTCTACAATATGTTTAAGTTTTTGGACCCCATATTCCAATATAAAAAGATTACTTTTGTGATGTTATAACCAAAACTGTACAAAACATCATGGTTCGTATACTACTCAAGTAATTTCAAAGGAAATAATTACACTTCTCTCCCGTCGAGGTCATGACCTCGGAACATATACACATTCATTTTTCACTGCTCTTAAATGAAAATGCTCAAGAAAAATGCATATTTATTTCGTCAGTCATCGTAGGAACGGGTCCTGATCAATGTACAAACATGCAATAATTTTCAGATAATTTGCGTGTAAGGTACACGAGTTTAATATATAGAAATTTACGAATTGGGCTAGAAATTGGCAGGAAAATCACAGGTACCAGAGAGGTCAAATCACGTGAAATATCGTGACATTTAAAATCTCGCTTACAGGCCCTCTCGGTTCTAAACCCAGGTGTCCCACTCTCTCGAGCGCCGAAGGCGCGAGTGGGACACAGGTTCAAGCTGTCACAGGTTTCGTACCGTTTTACACTTCGAGCGTGACCAAGCCTCAGATTGCATGACCAGACACCTAACTGGCACCAGACTGTCCTACGATCTCTTCTACATCAAATTATGTAGTAGAATTCCTTGGTCAGACCCAGTGGAATTCGATCTGAGCATCATTTCAAATCGACAAGATAATCCACAACTTCTGATTTCGCCATTCCTGGGCGATAAGTGGGCTGATTGCTTGTTTGCACACGGCTCAGTAGTGTGGCCGCACATGCGCAGACACGCAATCAGCCCACTGAGGCTGACCTGAGGCTTGGTCACGCTCGAAGTGTAAAACGGTACGAAACCTGTGACAGCTTGAACCTGTGTCCGACTCGCGCCTTCGGCGCTCGAGAGAGTGGGACACCTGGGTTTATCTCGGTTCATGCATGACCTAGTCCTATCTCTGAGAAAGATACGCTGCGGAATTATGTGTGACCCGATAGATATGCGCGTTATAACACATCCACTCTCAGGTACGCGATTTTTCACAATTACTCGCGCGTGTAAGTGCGCGCAATCGCACAACCACTCGTGCGCGTTATGACAAAATGTATCATGCCCGTGTTTACAGTGCATGAGTAGGACTACTCTGAATCAGACTAAAGTACCAGATCTATCAGAACCCAGGCCAGGACAATACTGTGGCACAAAGGAAAATGGCAATTCTTCTTTCATTTGTCAAAAGTTCATATATATCTATTTGCGGAGGGGTGGTCAAGAGAGAAATTATTCGAAAAACTTGACAGGTTGACGTGTTCCACCAACCGTGCATACCTGGATTGTGTACATACGTCATCAATTTGTGTGAAGTAGACCTTCGAATACTTCAACTAAATACCGACTTATTATATAACTTATGCCGTACATCCTCGCATGCGAATTAAAATTTTCTTTTCTAGATCTGCCGTAATCCTGCCAAGCAACATACGAAAAAATTAGGCATTATATGCTTACTTGAATAATATAGTGATGAAAAATTGACTGGAAGTTTTAATCTCCAAAACCGACTTATATAACTAATATGTTATTATGCAGAGCATAGAGACGCAGCGAGCGGAAATGCAGATTTCTTGTGTAGGCCTATATTCCTCTAAACACGTATTATAGTCGTATTAATTATTATCATGTTAATGGGCATATGTATGCCGGTGTATTACTGTATGTATATGATATAAATACACTGCAATGATGCTGATAGATCTAGGCCTAGAAGATTGCCAAAAAATATTGACGAATACTTGCAAGCGGTTGAATAAAAAAACTGTTTGAATCAGGCTCATGGACAGTCAGTGGGCCTAGATCTATGTGTGTAACAATAAAACTAAAAAAAAAGCTTTCATCATAACCAATTGTTGTTATTGTATCTACATATTCAGAAGGCTCCTCTTCCACTAGCTGCGTCCCTATGGTCTGCATAATAACATATTAATATGAAGGTGTGTTAAATGCTACATCCCGAAATGTTGACGAATTTAGGACATTTGGCTCGCATGCAGATAATCAACTCACTGATTCAGCAGCACTGTAACCTCAATTAAGACGCGGTGAGAACGAACGGGAAGATAGCTGTAACCTCAAGATGCAACAGTTACTATAGGAGATTAAATGGGAGTCAAATTACTCAAGACTTCTGACATGAGGTTTGATAGGTAAGAAAGGTGACCCATTATGGGCGATATTTGTCCCTCTAGATAATCAATATAATGATTGAGTTTATGAGTAACACAAAATCATAAATGCAGCAAATTCATCATGACCACTATTATTTCTGAACTTGACAACTTACTATAAGAAACTACCTGGGAATACATATTGCCCAAGACTAACTGCATGAGATTCAATGGATATTATGTGATTAGAATTTCATGAGCGAAATACACTTAAAAACGTTAATTACAGCTGTATCACATAATGAAGTTCTTTAGTTGAATTTAAAAAAAAAAAAAATTTTTTTTCATAACCGTTTTGATAGGAAACTAACTTCTGTGAACTGTGATAATCAACGATAAGAATATATCAGTAACACAAAGTGATAAAGGCAGATACAGACAACCCCATACTTGTTGTGTTGTGAATAAACTTTCCAACAAAAAACTTTCTTTCATAACCAATTGTCATATTTATATCCAACCAGTGCAACCACTAACTATAGAGGAATAACTGAGATCAAAATTGCCTGGGAGATTTATCTGATGACCTGCCAATTCAAGAAAACAGATCAAGACAATATTTCTATTTGAGCCAACAATATGCCTATGTAGTGTCAAGCATCACATACACGCACAGGAAAATTAAAAACGAATGAAATTATGAGCGATGGCAGTGCTGCGGATCACATCAAACATTGATTTTACTGCGCAATATTGTGGAAACAACGCCTACTGGATGACTATTCAATTTGAAGGTGTGAAAGTGTGGGTCACACTGAACATACCTCTGCATAACATTGTATCTGTAAAATCGTGGTTGTAGCATATTATTATTTCATTAATATCATGTATACAATGGACACATTTTATCGTCATTATTATTTGTGACTATTACATATTGCATGTACCAAACAGAATAATTTCACTCTGATATATTCATCACTCGTCAATATCAGAGTGGTTGACTGAATGTGTAGAGATACACAATTATGTCAGTATAATTTTGACAGCGCATATCTTTTTGTTGTTATCCATGTTATTGGTCTGGCGTCCTATTGTGAAAATAAAATTGAGTGAAAAACTGACCGAAGTATTTTTTATTTGATCAGCAAAGAACACGGTTTCATGTACAAAAACCTATACTGAACAAAATAATATAAACGAAAAAATGAGCCTATTTGACATGGGGAGGTTATATTTTGTCCAGCATGTTCACTATACAACTCGGCATGAATGGAATTACTTATAAAGTAATGGGTGTTTAATTCTCTTCCCTATACTAGAATAACTGTGTGTATCGCCAAGTGTATGTCAGGCTCCAGTCTTTTGTGGATATCAAAATGTTTCTGATGAATTCAAATAAATCTGTTAACATGTGGAAAATACCTATAGCCGTGGTATTTTTGTTCTTGTAATCTTGTAATTATGTTCTTGTATAAATGTTCAACAAGTGAATTCATTAATAAGCAGAGATATATCATTGTACCACTTCAATATTTGGAAGAAAATAATGTTGGGCAATATTTAAAGAGTATTTTTTTCTGTGCTTGCAAGCATTAATTTGAGCGAAAATTGCATAATTTGAACTATTCACCATCCAGCATCAGGCATTCAAAAGCCCTTTGCGTTTTGAACAGAAGGCGCTAAAGTTCTATAATACGCACGAATACGGCATAACTCACTATCATATACTCGTATACAGTAGTAGGCATACTGATTCATGTATGCATGCATGTTCGCGTGACGCTATACAGAAATCTACTTTTCTGCTTGCGTGAAATTACGGTACCGGGCGGCCGTTGTCATGGAGTCGCGTTGTGATGTCTCGCAGATGCAGTCTCGTTGTTTGTCCACGACCATACACGACACACAAAAAAGACTGATAAATGTCATCTAGATGCCGTGTTCATGTTATATACTCGAATAAAAATTGCAATAACCGATTGAGGAACGCTCGTGAAACCATATTGCGAAACGGTGCTTCGCAAAAAAAAAAAATCACTGAGCGGTGAAAATTGCTCCCAGATCGCTAGGGGTTTCCTGTCTAAAAAAAACTTCCGGTCAAATCTCGCAGAGATGAAAATTGTGATCATAGTAGTTGGGACTATCTTTAGTTTCTGCTGCTTTGGTCACAGTTTGGTGTTAATTTCTCGGACATGCAATACCATTAGACGCAGTTCGGCGCGCTTCGCGCGCCTCGCTGCGTTAATATGTTAAGATTGGCCGAGAAAAATTATTATAAAAAAACACTTGATCAGAACAAAAATAATCTCGAAACTTTGGAAAACACTGAATCATGTCATTTCTCGAAAAAAACAATGCAAGAGGGAAATTGTGTTTATGCATAACAATAATGAAGTTATAAATGACAAAGAAATAGCCAATCATTTCAACGAATATTTCTTGAATGTTGCTAAAAATGTGCATGCCAGTTTGTCCAGTAGTTCACTTGACCCTATTGCAAATGTAAAATATGTGCCTACTTCTTTTTATATGCAACCAACCAATGAAGAGGAGATATCAAATATTATATCCAGTTTTAAAAACTCCGCTGCTGGTTATGACGGTACAAGTACAAAGTTTATTAAACAGATTATAGGCCTAAGCAGGGTATCTTTTCTCCATTAGCATATATAATTAACCTATCATTCAATCAAGGAATGGTACCTGATAATTTAAAGATTGCTAAAATTATTCCCATTCATAAAAATGGCGAAAAGTCCAAATTCTCTAACAATCGTCCTATATCTATTTTGCCTGTCTTCTCAAAAATTGTGGAGCGTTTAGTTTACAATCGCTTAATAGAATTCCTTCAGAAAAAATGATGTTTTATCTGATAATCAATTTGGCTTCAGGAAAGAACGATCGACAGATATGGCTGTTCATAAATTTGTAGAAAAGTACTATGATTGCATTGAAAATAATGAAATTATGATAGGTTTATTTCTTGACCTTAGCAAAGCTTTCGATACTATTTCTCATCAAATACTTATTCGTATTAAAATTACATGTGTATGGCATTCGTGGAATACCCAATAATTGGTTCCGCGATTACTTGAATAATCGCAAGCAGTATGTTTCATATAACGGCTCATCATCAGAACTTGGTGACATCAAATTTGGTGTGCCACAGGGTTCTATATTACTTAATATATATTAATGATTTGTGTAACACATCGAAAATTTTATCTTTTATATTATTTGCTGATGATACAAGCATACATATCACCGGTAATGATTTGGCTGACATGACTGAATCACTAAACAATGAACTAGTAATTGTTAATGAATGGCTTCAGTGCAATAGACTTTGTCTGAACATAGAAAAAAACAATTATATATTGTATTATCGCATCCTAGATAAAAGTTAGACCGTGACGCATGTAAAATAATAATGAATCACTGTTCTATTACTCGTATACAAAATATCAAATTTCTTGGTCTGAGGATAGACGAATGCATGTCTAGGCATCATCATATCAATTATGTGTGTAAACGGGTTTCTAAAACCATTGAAATATTATTAAGAGCACGTCACAGGCTATATGAACATACTTTATCCATGTTGTATAATGCACTTGTTAAACCACACTTTATATATGGTATAACCTTATGGGGTAACACTCATAAAAATCTCCACAGGTTAACTATCCTACAGAAACGTGTGATTCGTATCATCAGCTTCTCCGAGTATAATGCACATACTGAACTTTTGTTTAATCGATATAAGATACTGTCAATATTGATTTACACGTTTTATTCGTTGGAATATTTATTCACAAGAGTCTTTATCAACCAGTGACAATATTTTTCAGATGTCTTTTCCACAGGAATATTAATCACAGAACTAATCACAATCTTAGATCCGTTTTCCAAAGAAAAAAGTTTGCTCAATTTTCCATAAAAACTGTTGCAGCGACGTACAAGTTTCACTGTAAACTTTTGTCATTATGCTGAAATAAATTGAAAAATTGAATTGAAAAAATACTAATAGCATGATTGTTAGAATGATTAGTCATGAAAATAAGCAATGTGAGGCATTAAATATGCATTATAGGCATTTATTCCTAATCTTTAGCCTTCGAAACCGACCTAAACTAGCTCCATAGGCATTATATGGCTATTATGATTAGTCATGAAAATTAGACAGTTTTAGGCACTAAATAGGCATTATAGGCATTAAATGCCTATTCGAATAATAGTGACGAAAAATAACCCGAAAGCTTTTGCTCCCAAAACTGTCCTAAACTGACTTAGTAGTCATTGCATGCATGCCTATTAGAGTGATTAATCGGGTGAACTCTGTATAGCCTCCATAACCGTCCTAAACTCGCCCAATAGGCATTATATGGCTATTAAAATGATTAGTCATGAAATTTAGGCATTCTTAGGTATTTAAGAGGCATTACTGTATATGCCTATTTGAATAGTAGTGATGCAAAATTGACCGAAAGGTTCAACCTCCAGAACCGTCCTAAACTAACTTAATAGGCATTATATGCCTACTAGAATGACAAGTCATGAAAATTATACATTATTAGGCAATAAATAGGTATTATAAGCATTATATGCCTATTCGAACAATAGTGATAAATAATCCACCGAAAGCTTTAGTTTCCAAAACCGACCTAAAGTAATTTAATAGGCATTACATGCCTATTATAATAATTTGTCATGAAAGTTAGGCATTAAAATGCATTGATTAGGTTATATGCCTATTCGAATAATAGTGATGAATAGTCGACTAAAAGCTTAAGCCTCCAAAATCATCCTAAACTAACTTAAAGCAACTGCCGTCGAAAGTATACAATACTTATTTTAAAAACTTAATTTTAGTGCAACACATCTAATGCAAGATATACAGTGGTGCGCTTGGAATTGTCAGTCCATTTTGCACTTTTATGCTTTAATTGTTTCATCTGTGTATTATGAATACAGTTCCTGTATGTACGTGTGAACCGCCTGTTCGAATCAGCAAACTTTCCCAAAAGGACTGGTAGTGGTCTTAACATTTGATGTGAGTGAGCCTTATTCAGTTAATTACACGTGTTTAATATGGAATACAGTTTTTAAGAAATATTGTCTGTTTCGAAGTCAGTTGCTTTAATATGTAATATATGCTTAATGGAATGATTAGCCAAGTTAGGCATTATATAGACATTATATGCCTATTAGAATAATGGTATTGGAAAATTGACCGAAGAATCCATCCTCCAAACCCGTTCTCAACTAACTTAATAGTCATTATATACCTATTAGAATGATTAGGAATGAGAATTAGGCATCATTAGGCAACATTATAAGCATTATACGCCTATTCGAATGATAGCGATGAAAATTCGACCGAAAGCATTAGCCTCCTAAACCGTCCTAAATTAACTTATACTCTGATTTTTCTAACTCGTTTACACTGTTTTTCGCTGATATTTTTTGCGATGCTTAGTGGTATTGTTCTATAACTTGGCATACTACACCTGGGAGTCAAACGGCAATTTGCTACCAAATTTCAGACTTCTATCACAAACTTGAAGGAGTTGGCAATCTAACCCAATGTTAAATGTCAGCCCAAAACGGGATCCCGAGAATCTGAGCATATTAGAGAATTTGGTCAAGTCAAATATATTTCAAGTCAAATTTATTTCGGACAGCTATTATCATACAGAGAAAACAATGAGAAACAAAAACACAATAAAGTAAATACAAAGAACAGAAATGAAAACAAAGTATAGCTGTCCGGGGTATAGAAGTATAGGTATAGAATTTGGTAGCAAATTGCCGTTTGGCTCCCAGGTGAAGTATGCCAAGTTATGGAACGATATATAGCATCGCAACAATATCGCCAAAAACCAGTTATAAAAATCAGAGTAGGATTAGGCATTATATTGTAACGATTTTAAGCGGAAAATTGTGTTCGGCCAAGTGTATCGTGTATTCGTGTATCCACCATTCCTTCGCTTCAAGTGTGAATGCCATTACTACAATTATTACTTGTATGCATACTATATATGGGCACTTAATCATGACAGGTGTTTGAGGGCAAAACCAGACTCCACCCCCAACTGCCCCCCCCCCCCCCACCCCACCCGACATCCATATCCAGGATCACTTTCCTCTGAATACTAGCATTTTCTCTTTCACAACACGGGCCATCGTTTCGGAGCCCACTTGAAACACTCGAGACCTAGGTCAAAGATCATTCAGTTGATTCCTTGACTCCGAAATGTTTGATCGAATGGAAAAAAAATGTATGAAAACCCTCACGGACTGACTGGACACCATAGCGAACTCGCGAAAAATACAGGGCTCTTCCACATATCATTGATGAGCAGGGAAGAATTGGTGAATCAGGCCATTCGGAACTGTTTTTTTTCTAGTCTTGAATCAGGTCTGTGTTGGCTCTATGATGAGCTCATAATGTTCTGTCACCATCCAAATCATGTGATTCAGATTCACTACCCGGGTCATCCGGGGCGATCCAGGTCTATGTTGCCATTCTGTGTGGAAAGGTCCATGTCTTTTATATGGTGGTTTGTGATAATCCTGAGGTCTTCAGGGAATATCCTCAGTGGGGTCATGTGTTGACAAAATTTTGAGTGGAAAACCGGTCTGTGGTTCTGACTAGGGTTTAATATATTCCCGGTTTTCCTGGAACCGGGAACCGGGAATAAAAAATGCTCAGAACCGGGTACCCGGGAATGGAACCGGGAATAAACTCGTAGCTTCAAAACAATAGCACACATGAATTGGTTCGTTAGTTGTCACTCCTGACACTATCTGTCCACGAGTTTTTCTTATAAATCACCATGCAACCATGCTTACAGCAATTTATAAAGCATGCAAATGTTAGCATAGGTGAAATCAGAAATTCGTAATCCTAATTTGATGTAACAGGAGATGTAGGTATGATGTAACAGGAGATGTCTCACAAGTTCACAACCCTCCCCCGTCTTTGTTCATATTTAATATGGACACAAATATTGTGAAGGGACAAATCGCTGGGTGGTCCCACTGTTACATTATGTCTTGTTTTAGATTTTTAAAAAATACCCAAGGTGTATTTTTGCATGCACAAAAATGTCACTGACTTTCCATGACAACGGCAAATGGAAGCATACCGTAAGGTTAGTAAGTACTTATTTTTCTTTATTTTTACCTTATTTTGGCAATACATTGTCCTGCTATACCACAGAGTGTTGTAGGAAATGTACAGGAATGAAAGATACTGTTGTTTCTTCTGTTAATATGTAGTTTTTTCTTGGGTGAGGAGGCGATATATTCCCGGTTCCTGGCCACCTTATTCCCGGGAAACGGGAACTCTGGAATCTTAATAATTCCCGGGAATTCCATTCCCGGGATTAAACCCTAGTTCTGACATGCTAGTTCGGGTTCATCATAAGGGATGATATGTTGCTCAGGGTGGTATGGACTGGTTGATCCATGGCTTGTTTGTGACAGGACCCTGCTGATCTGGGTTCGTCACCGTGTTCAGCTGTAGTGCTGCTCCGTTAGGTCCAAAGTTGATTCTTGGTGACAATGTTTCAATCTGAGTGATGCGCGTTGATCAATGCACATCAGGGCTCAGAATTGCCACTTGTGGATAGCCATAGGCCCATAACATTTCAGATTTGCTCCCAAGCAATAGAGCTCTCGAGCCAATTGGCTGATGAAAATCTGTAAAGTAATATTGAAATATGCTTCTAGAAGCCAATTGGCTCCTAAAAATTGTTGAATAGGAGCGAAATAGGAGCCTTTGGCTCATGGATAATATTATAAATTTTGAGCTTGCGGCATCTCTCGATGTTGGTGTTCCTGAATGGTCCTCTGCGGGATCCGGTTCCAGTGAGATTATGGTTTTACTGAAAATATTATGAAATTCCATTGCATACTCCAATCAGTACATGTACTGATACTGAGTGGATTGTTTCCACCTAATTATTTAACTATTTTACTATTCAGATTTTCTCGAAATAACTCAATTTCAACCTCCGACCCCCCAGTCCCATCGAAAATAAAAGTATGACCCCCACCCCCCCAATAATGTTGAGAATGAAAGTGTGACACCCCCCCCCCCCCCCCCAATGCAGATTGTTACGTGGCGGTTACTGATTGGTTATCAATCACGAAAATTTTTCGGGTTGGGAGTAGGTCACGTGACACCTATCCCGAAATGTATAAATAGTGCCGACCCACAGGAGTCAGGGCCTTTTGACACTGATACATCAACCAGAGCACGTCGCGGTCCAGCCGAACTAGTCAAATTGGCTGAAGAGCGGACGAGCAACGGAAGATGTCATCTCTAGATGAATTCTCAACTATTTCCACCGACTGTATGATTCCTCAATAAACCTTGAACTGTTGCCGAGAGTTGATCCTTGAGCCGGCCTAGCTGACTCCATGTCCGGGTATACAACTGGAATGACAACCGAAGTGAACTTAGAAAATTTATAGAAGTAGAGTCAACCGAAGTAATACAAGAGAAAGGACTGGAAAACCAGTCGGGTTGAAATCAAAGCTGATAACGTCTGAGATAGCTGTGAACCCAAGCTATCAATCAAACTTACAACCAAAGAAGAAGCTAAGAGGTCGAGAGAAGGAGCCGAACACCGAACCACATGATAGGTGATCCCTACTTCGGGAACACTAGCACCTGCAGTCCCGAACACGCTACTAACGAGACAGCCTGCAGCTGGAGCATCAGAGCTTCCCGAAGTACCCCACCTGAGTCAACCGAGACGGCCTGCAGCCGGAGCAGGAGACAATGTTTCAATCTGAGTGATGCGCGTTGATCAATGCACATCAGGGCTCAGAATTGCCACTTGTGGATAGCCATAGGCCCATAACATTTCAGATTTGCTCCCAAGCAATAGAGCTCTCGAGCCAATTGGCTGATGAAAATCTGTAAAGTAATATTGAAATATGCTTCTAGAAGCCAATTGGATCCTAAAAATGGTTGAATAGGAGCGAAATAGGAGCCTTTGGCTCATGGATAATATTATAAATTTTGAGCTAGCGGGATCTCTCGATGTTGGTGTTCCTGAATGGTCCTCTGCGGGATCCGGTTCCAGTGAGATTATGGTTTTACTGAAAATATTATGAAATTCCATTGCATACTCCAATCAGAGACAACCGAGTCGGCGTGCAGCCGGAGCACCGGAGTCTCCCGAGGTGCCACTACACTACAAGTGGTGAACCCCTTTTCAAAGAAAGACTGTACGAAATAAGAAACTCGACCCCTAGAACCGTTACAGTATGAATTATATTAGAACGAGCAGTCATGAAAATTAGGCAATAAAAAGGCATAAAGCCAATTTATTCTCCGAATAATAGTGATGAAAAATACACCGAAAGCTCTATCATCCACACCTGTCCTCAACTAACTTCAAAGGCATTATATGCGTATTAGAATGATTAGTCATGAAAATTAGGCATTAAAGGCATTATACGAATATTCGAATAATGGTGTTGAAAAAAATCGACTGAAAGCTAGCTCTATCCTCTAAAACCGTCCTAAACTAATTTAATAGGTATTATATGCCTATTACAATGATTTCTTCATGAAAATGAGGTATTATTGGGCAGTAAGTGGTCATCATAGGCATTACATGCCTTTTTGAATAATAGTGATGAAAAATCGACTAAAAGCTCATGAAGCTTTTGCCTCCAGAACCATTTTAAGTTACTTGATTAGTTATGAAAATCAGGCATCACATAGGCATATAATCGACCGAAAGCTTTAGCTTTGAAAACCTCCTAAACTCACTTAATAGGCATTATATATATGCCTATTACAATTAGTCATGAAGTTATGCATAATTAGGTATTAAATAAGCATTGTAAGCATTATATATATTATGTCTGTTCGAACAACAGTAATGAAAAATCGAGCGAAAGCTTTGCCTCCAAACCCGCCCTAGACTGACTTGCCAGAATATTGCCAATATTTGCCTTGATATTTGCATGCTGAACATTGTTATCGTACAGGGCACAAAAAGTAACATCGCAGGTGTATGATAATGCTAATAATTTTATTTTTGCATCACAGCCTGGCAACCGTTACGTGTGAAACTGTTTTCAAAATTCGATTTTCAATGTCAAATTTAGACACATGCGTGTGCAAATCGAAAGTTTTGCCTGCACCATAATTGTGGTGTCAATACTTAAGTAGCCACCACGTCGTCACAACGCTACAGTGCTTCCCTCTTCTGGAAAGACCTCGTCCCCGATGTCAGCTGTATCGTTCAGCCACATCACCATGGTCAAGTTAGTCCCTCATATGGATGCCCCATATAAGTGCTATACCTGTCTGTGGTCAGGGAGCAGAAACCCGATATTTACATGTGATGTGAGTATCCCACCAGAAACAGTGGGGCCGACCCAGAAACGACGTCGAGATAAACCACAGTAAGTGCATGAAGTGGTACGGTACCAATGTAAAGTTCAGGTATCCCATGATGAAGAGGTATACCCTATTACTGGAGTGTCATCAAATGTCTTGTAAATCTGCCAGCATCTGTGCACCATAACTGTGGTGTCACTACTTGAGTAGCCACCACGTCGCCACAACGCTACACTCATATTTTGAAACGCAAGAGGAAAATAAACAAAATCGAACTCGGCAAAGTTTATTAGATTGGAGTTCTTATCAGATTATCCAAATACATGTACATAATTCGTATAAAAAGTGCAGAAAAAGGCTGCTTGGCAATTGTAGATCTATGCATGCAATTGTGGCAACTACATTACTGAGACTAATCGATGAAATTAAAAAAAAATTATATTTTAAAATGTCTCCAAGTTACATCAGCAGAAACACAGAATGTGACTTTGTATATACATTCTCAAGTAAATTCACATTCATGAATGAGTTAATATTGCAATAATTATTGATCTCTATCGCTTACATTTTGATAAGTTCATGCGTCAGCGAAACATGCTTTTTAGCCATTATCCGCCAAAAAGCGTGTTCACTGATACATGAACTTGTCTTCACAAGCAAAGAATAGCAAGGTGCTAAAAACTATACATAATGATGAACATCTCCTCAAACATAATGACGACTCGTTTGTTTTACATTTGCCCCAAAAGCATCATAGATATTCTATCGAAATACGTATCCATCATATATCATAAAGTGCTCCGTTGGGTTAGAGATGTCGGTCGTCCTGGTCCATACGGCTGGGCAGAGACTGGATCTGAGAGCGGTTGACCTCATCGTGCTGTGTGTTAAATACACTACTGTCAGTAAGTGTTCAGACTTTTATTTTCTATACTTTTAACCCCACCACTACCCGTACTGTCTATGAAAATGAATTCGAAAATGTACTCTTTTCGCCTCTACGACGCACTGTTTAAACGAATTACTAGTATGCAGAGAACACCGAGGATATCACTCAGGAAGAATGTTGTTCGATGGATTGACGACAATTTTCCCTGATGAAATGAACATTCTCGCAAAAGTTCACAGCCATTACCAGAATACTTTGACTATATTGACTGTTTTGGAATATTTAGACCATAACTGCATTTCTGCCCGAATCCATCGGACACACAGGTATATATAGGCCTACGTACCCGTCCTTTGTACTTGTAGTAGACGATTTCGCCAATAGCCACCAGAACTGCAACGATCATTCCTACGACCATCGTAACCACAACTCCCCAGTACATATTCAAATCGATGGTCTTTGGCTTCGCCTGACTGACGTAGAGGGAAGTTGCCTTGTCCATAGTCTGTGCGCGAAGATACAATTTTTTAAAATTTTCATTGATATTTTAGTTCTGTTGTTGTTGTTGTTTTTGTTGTTGTAGATTTGCAGTCAGTGTGACTGGGCCGCCTCAACCATACCTTCTCCATGGAGGTGACATTCCAGCACTCGCCGCGGCCCTCCCACCACTTCTGCTCCAAGGAGTCTATCTCTCCTTCCTCTTGAAGCTCTAGGATAACTCGGTGGAAATCCTCAAGAAGAGGAGAATTCTTGGGAACAGCCAGTCCGTAACTGCGTACGGCGAACTGCTCGCCCACCGTGGTCAGGTCACATGGCATCTGGTTCATGTGGTAGCGCGCAGACATCGTCTCCATTATCATCGCGTATTTCTCGGAACGAACCTAGGCAATATTTTAGATCAACACATGTGCAGCTGTTCTGAGGACAAGCATACGTGAAGTTACACATGAAGACGTATACCCACACCACAAATGGCGAGACACTGACTTCTGAAATCGGGGACGTAGGCCTACATGTACTTCCAGCATATATACTTGTAACTAACCTTCTGTATTCCCTCATTGGTTGAAGACACAAGTTGTTGAGAACCGACCTCAGTCTCCCAAAATCTCTTGATCGCATTGAATTCAGCGAGTTTGGCAGCAGCTACGTTCGTTACATAACTGAATAGGCCAGATGCAAGTATATAATATAAAAGTGGTCTTTCTCAACCTAGATATCGTTCGGCCGCGGATTGATTTCTAGGTTGAAGAGGGCGGCAGAGGACAACTGCCGGGACTGATACAGACGTAACTGAATGGTACCATACATATGACAGATCTTTATGGAAATGTATAAACTAACTGTAATGAAAACCGATGACCATGTACTTACGAGTATGTGGAGCCCCCTTTGACAGCGCCGACCTTGAACTCCCTGAAGTCGCCAGACACGAGGTCGGCAAGATCGGTTATGGCGTGTTTGGTCGGGTTGTGCCTCTGGATCATGCTGGCCCACCACAGATGATTGACCAGTGACCCGATGTACGTCACAAGAGTCAGCGTCACGAACGCGAACCAGAAGCACGTGAGAACCTTGGCGGCGATGGAGCGAGGTGCGCGCTCAAATCCTGCATGGACCCATAATGACATGTGTACATAATTAATAATAATTATTAACTATGTACATTATGTGACTGACCTTAGAAGTCATATAAATATCAGCCCTCTATTACAATCATATGTCTAGCATACCTTGCCACTGCAGTGTAGTGAAGACGAACCAGATGGAACCTGACCAGCCGAAGGACTCGCTCTCACTTTTCTGGGCCTGACCTCTGTTGTAACGACCCTCCCACTCATACGGGTTGAAGCGATTCATCAGACCCAACAATACTCCTACCTGAGGGGACAGGGTATTGGAGTCTCTGTGACACGTCCATGCCTACATATCCCTATCCATGGGACAATGATTACAAGTCACACTGCATGCGTAACCACGTACATGCACCTACCAGAACAACTACGATGAAGACGACAAGCCACACCATCGGTGCCAGGGGTCGGAAGATGCTAAAGTCAATGGGCCAGACGTTTGTTGAGTTGTCTTTCATGTAGGTTTTTTGTACGACCAAGGTCAGTCCCAGATGGTGGAAGGGCTTCACGAAGTCGATGACGCTCTCCCGGCTGCTGGTGACAGTGAGAGGTGCAGCAGATATGTCCGCTCCCACGGACGGAGATGTCACATTCCCGTCGGGACCATACTTCAGGAACAACGTAATTCAATTAGGTACATGTAGACACGAACCTCATAATGACTCTTATGCGGATCAGGGGAGATAAAAGAGAAAGTTTCCGAGCTCAGTGGAGATTCCGAGAGATAGTCTACACGCACCTGCCTCTTGATGACTTCGCCTATCATTCCATTCCACTGTCCGTTCTCGTCCGGTTTACCATAGCGACCGTCTGGGGAGGGGTAGAACTCGTAGTCGAAGTTCAGTCGCCGGGACATCATGTGAATGAGGTCCGGTATGAAGCCAGTGTATTGTACGCCATTTGAGCCTTGCTCGAAGTGAGTGTACGGGGCATTCTGTGCCGAGTGGAGCGTTTGTGAGATTGATAATACCCGGTCCGATATATGCTACATCTTCGGATTGGGCATGTATTTGTGTTTCGGTGAAATTAATATTTTACATGTATATGACGTAGAAATGCGCATTGATCATTTACCTCAATGGTGACAACACGTAGCTTATTAGACGCCCTTTTCTTTCTGGATAGAACTAAAAAGGTACATTGGTACATGTATTAGAGTCAACCGGTAACAATTAAGGGTGATACATGTGGGAGTGTCCCTATCACAGGTGGATATACTTAGACAGGCTGCAAATAATAGATGAAAGTTGCGACGGATTTACCATGGCATGTACTAGTATCCAGTAACGTTATACAGAACATATTATGTGGAAAATCACGAGATGGTGGGGATGGTGGATGACTAACTTTTATACAAATGCAAAGGCGTTTGGGCTCCCTCCAAAAACCTTCAATAACAATATGCAGAGATGGATATTGGCATCCGTATCATGTCAATATCAACACCAATGACGGTTACATTTATATATCAATGACTGGGGACTAAATGTTAGTGAGTTTTCACTCTGCGAAGTGATACTACATGTTAGTTTAGACCTTGAAGTAGATCGACTTTCAATAACAATTGTCAGTGACAGTAAAATTGGTAAGATAAGTGTGGAATACTTCAGCTGCTGCACTTTGTTTGTAAAAGATACTTGAATGTACCGGTACATTGGAGTTTGAACCCTCGCTATGCCCACCAGATATATGTGCATGCGGTCGATTCTCCTCGAGCTTACACGTAGTTTTGAAGAACGCTACCAATTCTCTCGATTTATGCTTATGATAACATCGACGTCTGACATAACATATAGAGATGTAAGATCAGTGAATTTCCTTTTGGAAAATCGAATTATGACTGAACATACAGTGAGTATGTATATACTAGTTAATATGTTTATATATTATTCACCAGTGTAACTTACCAGTGTCACCAGCAGCTAGTATGACGCTCAAACACACAACCAACACAGCCACAGACAACATTGACTTCATATTGGTCATTCTTCGAAAATCCCGTCCTATCAATTGTTGTTTTTTGAAGTCTAAGTTCTAGGCAGTGGCGTGTCGCTATATGGTGGAGGCAGCTCTTCTCTGTCGAGTACACCGTGTGTGTCTGATCCAGGGCTGTCGTGCATGCTTTAAAGCGGGCAAGGGCTCTGTCTATGTGCGTCATGACCCGGTTCCAATGACCTAGATGTGAAATATCACGAATTCGACCTTTGATCGCAGCTTATTTTTCAGGCAAAAACAAACCTCAAACATAGGCACAAGAGGTCTGTTGTTTACCGGAACTGTTTGAATATGTTTATGATTAAATGTATGTGACCTCAGGTAAGCTTTACGCCAGGATCCCTAAAAGACTTCCACAGAATATAATGCTAAACTCCATATACCAGCGTCTCAAGAGGCAAATTTACAATTCACAGTTCAGGTCAGGTATAACATCGAAATGCAACATGGCATACCATCAGAGGTCAAGTTCAGGGCCATATCACTTTCTCATATTCACAATCTCTCATGTACGCTTCTAAAGATGAGTCGTGGTCAAAACATGTATATTGTCAAAATACAAATATATAAGTTCTAACTTCGAGTATTTCGCTCTAGAAGCCAGTCCTATGCCGATTTCGACCATAGGCCCTAATTCTAGACCGTTTGATCGATTCAAGCCATGCATACCATTTTGACATTGAAGAAGGAATACTTTTATTGCCCATATGCAAGACAAGAAAAATGAATTTATCGGACAAATTTTGAGAAAATGAGTTCAACTAAAGCCAGTTTACTTGTTTTTGACAAAGTAAATCTTATGGTATATTACTAATATTATTATTATTGTTAATCATTATTATCATGCAACACATCTTTGCGTAAATTTAGGACAGATTTCATTATGTGAGGAACCAGTTTTAACAGACGCCGATGTGTATGATGTGTTGTAATTACCTGACAACGGCAATACTTTAACGGGCCCCCCATATGGACGGTAAGCTAAAAAGAAACCTGAGATTTAGCCTTCAAGGTCGTCCAATTTCGAATTTAAGGTCAACGAAAGATTATCTTATATGTTACTTCTTCCTCAAACCTCTCGGTGCAAGTGTTAAGCCTCAGAGGCCAATTTACTCATTCCACGTCAAACACTCAAGGTCATCTGAGGTCAAGCTCAAGGTCATCATTAGTTGTGATATATACAAGTGACTTCATAAATGCTCATAATGCAAACATAGCTCTATCTGCAAGTATTTTTTTCTGCAGACGCAAGTTTGAGCGATTTTTAAACCAAAAAATGTCTGTTTTGACCTTTCAAGGTCATCGAAGGTCAAATTCAAGCTCCCAACACAAATCGCCATGTATGATTTCCCATTCAAAAATGACAGTATCTGAGCTCTATCTCCAGGCGTTCTAGGAGTACAGTGGTGGCAGTTCCCGAAAATGTTTTTTCAAAAGGGTGAGATTTTTTTGGTCTGAGAATGGCCCAAAATGGATAGTAACACGACTTGGGACAGATTATGTTTTTTTACCGACTCGTCATAAAAAAACAAAATGGCCACCACATGCAGACCGGTGATTCAATGGCAACGAAACCTATACACATCACAAAGGTACGTGAGGGGAATCGTTTGAAACAAAATCTCTAAAATGATCAGACAGTATTCGAGAAAGTGGCCGCCAAAGTAAAAACAATTGGTCGTTTTCCTCTAAATTGGCCGCCATTTTGAAAAAAAAACTATGGAAAACTATAAATGCCACCCTCTTGAAATATTTTTAGCCAATTTTGTGCAAAATTTAATAAAGATACGATGGTAATCTTTAAAGATAAAATGTGGACGAACGACGACGGACTCAACACCACGACAATAGGTTATCAGACCATAGGTTCGGTAACCTAAAAAGTAAAAAGACTAAAGAGGCCACACGATCGCTGGCGCGACAGAAAAAAGAAAATCGTACAACACGATCCCGATTTTTTGTGTTGTTTGTGAGAGAGGCGGAAAAGATACAATAATCAATCTGTTATTGTCATGACGTTCGTCCTGACCTGCTTTCAACTGATGACATGGGAAGACGCATGGCATTGTCAAGGTCATAATCATGGGAATACTGGGGGATTGGGAATTACTTCATGACCCTTCTTTGAACATTTTACGTTCACCACTAACATCACGCTGTCACGATTTTGGATGATGGACACCCGGGCTCACGATACAAAATGTTTAGTGGTCAGAACACAAACTATATAGTGTTGGACGGTACATTTAGGACTGCCTACAGGAAATACGAAGGCCTATCACTTCTGAATATCACCCACACTTCATTATTATCTGCGAACATGATTGTTTGACAAATTGACGAGACCGGCTTACACAGAACAGGTTTTATAATGGTCCAGTCACGAATTTTAACGGTCATTATATTTCAGTTACAGCTATATATACATGTAGCTGCAGAAAATCCAGTCAAATAATAGGCCACTTGTTAATAGTTCCACTGTTGTTTAATCAACTAGTCTGTCTGAGAATGACTATGTGCGTGACTTTGTAAACTCGTAACAATGGATTTGTATTGGACACGTGTACGTTATATGTGCGATATCGCACTCCTGATGAGAGGTAAATGCCCCGAGATTTTTTTACCAGATACAGACCCGAGTATAGGAGGGCGACATTTCATATAAACCCCTTCGTACTTGATCCTCCTGATATCATCCCTAGGGGTTCATCGTGAAGGCATACATGATATATTATACAATTGACCCTCGGTTATAGTCCAACATCATAAACATACATGTATATCGCCATCCTCACTAATCCCAACGTTTTGCCAAGTCCCATTCCATTTCACCAATGTACCGAGAGGAAGGTGCAGGATTGTACATTTTTGCGCGGAGGCATGCTATTCTGCTATGTCGGCCAATGTATATTCTGAACGAAAAATTTGCTATTACGTGCTATTCCCATGCTAGTGCTATTGCTACTGTTCACGGCCCTGGTGCGTGAGCCGAATGCTACTGCTATTGCTACCGCTACTCCTCCGCATGGTCGTGGAAGCGGATGCTACTGCTACTGCTATTGCTACTCCCCAGTTTCATCCGAGGCCGGGACGCTACTGCTACTGCAAGGGCTGGTGTGGGAGATGGACGCTACTGCTACTGCTTGCTACTCCCCAGCTTGAACCAAGGCTGGGACGCTACTGCTACTGCAATTGCTACTGCTACTCCTCAAATGTGTGGTCTGGGATTCAGACGCTACTGCTACTGCTACTGCTATTGCTACTCCTCCAAGGGCTTGTCTGGCAGGCGGACGCTACTGCTACTGCTACTCCCCCAAGGACTGGTCTGACAGGCGGACGCTACTGCTACTGCAATTGCTACTGCTACTCCAAGGTCTGGTCTGGCAGGCGGATGCTACTGCTACTGCTACTGCTATTGCTATTGCTACTGCTACTCCTCCAATGTGTGGTCTGGGATTCAGACGCTACTGCTACTGCTATTGCTACTGCTACTCCTCCAATGTGTGGTCTGGGATTCAGACGCTACTGCTACTGCTATTGCTACTGCTACTCCTCCAATGTGTGGTCTGGGATTCAGATGCTAATGCTACTGCTATTGCTACTCCCCAGCTTGATCCGTGGTCGGGACGCTACAGTTACTGCTATTGCTACTCCCCAGCTTGAACCAAGGCCAGGACGCTACTGCTACTGCTATTGCTATTGCTACTCCTCCAATGTGTGGTCTGGGATTCGGACGCTACTGCTACTGCTATTGCTACTCCTCCAAGGGCTTGTCTGGCAGGCGGACGCTACAGCTACTGCTATTGCTACTCCCCAGCTTGATCCATGGCCGGGACGCTACTGCTACTGCCATTGCTACTCCCCAGCTTGAACCAAGGCCGGGACGCTACTGCTACTGCTATTGCTACTGCTACTCCTCCAATGTGTGGTCTGGGATTCGGACGCTACTGCTACTGCTATTGCTACTACCCAGCTTGATATGTGGCCGGGACACTACTGCTACCGCTATTGCTGCTCTCCAGCTTGAACCAAGGCCGGGACGCTACTGCTACTGCTATTGCTATTGCTACTGCTACTCCTCCAATGTGTGGTCTGGGATTCAGACGCTACTGCTACTGCTATTGCTACTCCTCCAAGGGCTGGTGTGGGAGACGGACACTACTGCTACTGCTATTGCTACTCCTCCAAGGGCTGGTGTGGCAGGCGGACGCTACTGCTACTGCTATTGCTACTCTCCAGCTTGATCCGTGGCCGGGACGCTACTGCTACTGCTATTGCTACTCCCCAGCTTGAACCAAGGCCGGGACGCTATTGCTACTGCTATTGCTACTCCTCCAAGGGCTGGTGTGGGAGACGGACGCTACTGCTACTGCTATTGCTACTCCTCCGAGGGCTTGTCTGGCAGGCGGTCACTACTGCTACTGCTATTGCTACTCCCCAGCTTGATCCGTGGCCGGGACGCTACTGCTACTACTATTGCTACTCCCCAGCTTGAACCAAGGCCGGGACGCTACTGCTACTGCTATTGCTACTGCTACTCCTCCAATGTGTGGTCTGGGATTCAGACGCTACTGCTACTGCTATTGCTAATCCCCAGCTTGATCCGAGGCCAGGACGCTACTGCTACTGCTATTGCTACTCCTCGAAGGGCTGGTGTGGGAGACGGACGCTACTGCTACTGCTATTGCTACTCCTCCGAGGGCTTGTCTGGCAGGCGGACGCTACTGCTACTGCTATTGCTACTCCCCAGCTTGATCCGTGGCCGAGACGCTACTGCTACTACTATTGCTACTTCCCAGCTTGAACCAAGGCCGGGACGCTACTGCTACTGCTATTGCTACTGCTACTCCTCCAATGTGTGGTCTGGGATTCAGACGCTACTGCTACTGCTATTGCTACTCCTCCAAGGGCTGGTGTGGGAGACGGACGCTACTGCTACTGCTATTGCTACTCCTCCAAGGGCTTGTCTGGCAGGCGGACGCTACTGCTACTGCTATTGCTACTCCCCAGCTTGATCCGTGGCCGGGACGCTACTGCTACTGCTATTGCTACTCCCCAGCTTGAACCAAGGCCGGGACGCTACTGCTACTGCTATTGCTACTGCTACTCCTCCAATGTGTGGTCTTGGATTCAGACGCTATTGCTACTGCTATTGCTATTCCCCAGCTTGAACCGAGGCCAGGACGCTACTGCTACTGCTATTGCTACTGCTACTCCTCCAATGTGTGGTCTGGGATTCAGACGCTACTGCTATTGCTACTGCTACTCCTCCAATGTGTGGTCTGGGATTCAGACGCTACTGCTACTGCTATTGCTACTCCTCCAAGGGCTGGTGTGGGAGACGGACGCTACTGCTACTGCTATTGCTACTCCTCCAAGGGCTGGTGTGGGAGACGGACGCTACTGATACTGCTATTGCTACTCCCCAGCTTGATCCGTGGCCGGGACGCTACTGCTACTGCTATTGCTACTCCCCAGCTTGAACCAAGGCCGGGACGCTACTGCTACTGCTACTGCTAATGCTACTGCTACTCCAAGGTTTGATCAGAAAGGCGGACGCTACTGCTTCTGCTATTGCTACTGCTACTCCTACCAGCCTTGGTGTGGGAGGCGGACGCTACCCTCATATGGTACTAGAATTAATTGATTCATTCCATATCATTTTCCCTGTCGGCCCACCTCGATGTTACTGGTACGCAGTACCCTCAGTATAGTACTACAATTATCTTGTAAACTATTTGGTTCATATCATTTTCCCTGTCGGCCCACCTGGATGTTACTCGTCCGCATTACCCTTAGTATAGTACTAGAATTATGTTGTGAACTAATTGGTTCATTCCATATCATTTTCCCTGTCGGCCCACCTGAATGTTACTCGTCCGCATTACCCTCAGTATAGTACTAGAATTATATTGTAAACTAATTGGTTCATTCCATATCATTTTCCTTGTCAGCCCACCTCGACGTTACTGATCCGCATTACCCTCAGTATAGTAGTTGAATTATATTGTAAACTAATTGGTTCATTCCATATCATTTTCCATGTCGGCCCACCTGGATGTTACTCGTCCGCATTACACTCAGTATAGTACGAGAATTATATTGTAAACTGATTGGTTCATTCCATATCATTTTCCATGTCGGCCCACCTGGATGTTACTCGTCCGCATTACCCTCAGTATAGTACTAGAATTATCTTGTAAACTAATTGGTTCATTCCATATCATTTTCCATGTCAGCCTACCTCCATGTTACTCGTCCGCATTACCCTCAGTATAGTACTAGAATTATGTCGTAAACTAATTGGTTCATTCCATATCATTTTCCCTGTCGGCCCACCTCGATGTTACTTGTCCGCATTACGCTCAGTATAGTACTAGAATTATCTTGTAAACTAATTGGTTCATTCCATATCATTTTCCCTGCCGGCCCACCTCGACGTTACTGGTACGCATTACCCTCAGTATAGTACTAGAATTATCTTGTAAACTAATTGGTTCATTCCATATCATTTTCCCTGTCGGCCCACCTCGATGTTACTCGTCCGCATTAGGCTCAGTATAGTACTAGAATTATCTTGTTAATTAATTGGTTCATTCAATATCATATTCCCTGTCGGCCAGCCTCGATGTTACTCGTCCGAATTACCCTCAGTATAGTGCTAGAATTATCTTGTAAACTAATTGGTTCACTATACATCATTTTCAGTGTCAGCCCATTTCGATGTTACTCATCCACATTACCTTCATTCAGTAGAGTACTAGAATTATCTTGTGAACTAATTGGTTCATTCCATATCATTTTCCCTGGCAGCCCACCTCGATGTTACTCGTCCGCATTACCTTCATTCAGTAGAGTACTAGAATTGTCTTGTAAACTAATTGGTTCATTCAATATAATTTTCCCTGTCGGCCCATTCCGATGTTACTCGTCAGCATTACCTTCATCCAGTATAGTACTAGAATTATCTTGTAAAATAATTGGTTCATTCCATATCATTTTCCATGTCGGCCCACCTGAATGTTACTCGTCCACACTATTTGCCGTATAGTACTAGAATAATCTTGTAAACTAATTGGTTCATTCCATATCATTTTCCATGTCGGCCCACCTGGATGTTACTTGTCCGCAATGCCCTCAGTATAGTACTAGAATTATGTTGTAAACTAATTGGTTCATATCATTTTCCCTGTCGGCCCACTTCCATGTTACTCATCCGCATTACCCTCAGTATAGTACTGGAATTATCTTGTAAACTAATTGGTTCATTCAATATAATTTTCCCTGTCGGCCCATTCCGATGTTACTCGTCAGCATTACCTTCATCCAGTATAGTACTAGAATTATCTTGTAAAATAATTGGTTCATTCCATATCATTTTCCTTGTCGGCCCAGCTCGATGTTACTCGTCCGCATTATTCTCCGTATAGTACTAGAATTATCTTGTAAACTAATTGGTTCATTCCATATCATTTTTCCTATCGGCCCACCTAGATGTTTCTTGTCTGCATTACCCTCAGTATAGTAATAGAATTATCTTGTAAACTAATTGGTTCATTCCATATCATTTTCCATCTCAGCCAACCTCGCTGTTACTCGTCTGCATTACCTTCATTCAGTATAGTACTAGAATTATCTTGTAAACTAATTGGTTCATTCAATGTCATTCTCCATGTCGGCGCACCTCGATGTTACTCGTCCCATTACCCTCAGTATAGTACTGGAATTATCTTGTAAACTAATTGGTTCATTCAATATCATTTTCCATGTCGGCCCACCTCGATGTAACTAGTCTGCATTACCCTCAGTATAGTACTGGAATTATCTTGTAAAGTAATTGGTTCATTCCATATCATTTTCCATGTTGGCCCACCTCGATGTTACTCGTCCGCATTACCTTCATTCAGTATAGTACTAGAATTATCTTGTAAAGTAATTGGTTCATTCCATATCATTTTCCCTGTTGGCCCACCTGGATGTTACTCGTCCTAGAATGATCTTGTAAACTAATTGGTCCATTCCATATCATTTTCCATGTCGGCCCACCTCGATGTTACTAGTCCGCATTATTCTCCGTATAGTACTAGAATTTTCTTGTGAACTAATTGGTTCATTCCATATCATTTTCCATGTTGGCCCTTTTCACAGAAAGACATGACAATATCGTAACATGTATGTTGTTTAATATAGAACTGGAAATGTTCATAGCAAGGCTGTCCCGGTCTCAGATCAAGCTGGGGAGTGGCAGTAGTAATAGCAGTAGCAGTAGCATCCCGGTCTCAGATCAAGCTCAGGAGTAGCAATAGCAGTAGCGTCCGGTTCCCAGATCAAGCTGGGGAGTAGCAGTAGCAATAGCAATAGCAGTAGCGTCCCGGTCTCAGATTAAGCTTGGGAGTAGCAGTAGCAATAGCAGTAGCATCCCGGTTTCAGATCAAGCTGGGGAGTAACAGTAGCAATAGCAATAGCAGTAGCGTGCCGGTCTCAGATCAAGCTGGGGAGTAGCAATAGCAGTAGCGTCCCAGTCTCAGATCAAGCTGGGGAGTAGCAGTAGCAATAGCAGTAGCGTCCCAGTCTCAGATCAAGCCGGAGAGTAGCAGTAGCAGTAGCAATAGCAGTAGCGTCCCGGTCTCAGATCAAGCTGGAGAGTAGCAGTAGCAATAGCAGTAGCGTCCCGGTCTCAGATCAAGCTCAGGTGTAGCAGTAGCAATAGCAGTAGCGTGCGCTTCCCAGACCAGACATTGGAGGAGTAGCAGTAGCAAGAGCAGTAGCAGTAGCGTCCCAGTCGTTATACAAGTATAGCAATAGCAGTAGCATCTGATTTTGCTACTGTATGCTATTGTAAGATCCTGCACCTTACTGCGTTGTCCGTGATAAACCTTTGTGACTACCGCTTGAATGTAAATTTATGTCATTATGCAACAAAGTGTGTCACTACCTCAAGGTCAATATCAAGGTTGGAATGGACATATTGGCTTCTAAAGACAAAACGCATGAAGATTTAGGATATAACCTAAGATTGCTATATAAAATGCCATTTGGTGAATTTAATTTAACTTAAGTGACTGAGTGCTCAAACCAGTGTTTCTCTCTTGAAGATATAGCTCAGGGTTCGTATTATGATTTATGAATACTTGTATGACCCCATATGAACTTGAACTTCGATGACCTTGAATACTTATAAATGCACAAGGGAAATCTACAGGCAGAACACTTGATTATATGTCTCATATGACCATTGAGATTATATCAGCGCTCTGATATAATTCTGATAGAGGTGAATAATAATCAATTTTTTTATGTTTGAGACATTGATATTTACAATCAATGCTACTGCGAAGAATGTACAAAAACGACGCATATCGGGATGACAATTCTAGTCTTTATTTTGCTCTTTGACAGACAGAGTCCATGATTTTCTTTGAGTTGCAGCCACAACAATTATGTTGATAAGAATCATAGCGTACCAATATACACTCTCAGTGAAATCATATACTCTAGATATCATGTAAGAGTATTTGTATGCCAGAACCGTTCCTTAACAGATGATGACCTGTCCACATGCATGGAACATTGCGAAGATGTGTAGCGGACATCCACAAATCTCTCAAAGACGACGTGCTACAATGGTAGTGACATGAGGTTAAATTTTAATACCAGTAATTTTGCTTGTAATTTTTCGTTGTATTGTTCTCCGGGAGCTCTACGTGAAATTGAGGAATTTTCGAAAGTCGTCGAAGCTCAAATGTTGCATTTCATCCTTGTCATAGCCGGCCATAATCGTCTGTACTTCCCTCTCGGAGTAGCCTTGTTTGTTCAACATGTCCTCAAATTCCTGAAAACTGATCATGCCATCCCCGTCCTTGTCGTAACGGTGAAATTCTGTAAGCAGTCTCTGGCGTCTGAAATAACATGTAATACATGTAGAATCGTACATATCAGTTACATGACCGTCAATCTCAGATCCTTCACGCATACTGTATTTGTGGATAAAAGTTGAGAAATACTTGCTATATAGATGTAGAAAAATGTTCATATTTCGATGATGAAAGTTCAAGTGTGCACATTTATAGCTTTAGGAATTTGTTTCTGTAGATACAAAATCGCTGTATGGAAGTGAGATGACAGCCTCACTCTTGCTCGATCATGGCGAAGAAGTGTATGAATTCCTCGTAGTCGATCTTGCCGTCGCCGTTGGTGTCGTAGCTGTTGGCGGCCTGGTGCGCCTTGGACTGGGAGAAGCCGAGGTAACCCTGTAGGATCTGACGAGCCTGGTCCATTGACACCCAGCCCGCCTGATCCTGGTCAAACTGACGAAACGCTTGGCGGATCCGCGCCCTCCTGTACATGTACAAGTTCATGGACGTGGCATATCTCTTATGGAATACATCCATAAGAGTGTGTTTAACCCGTCATATCCAGCTTATACATGCATACTACCTGTCCTCGACTGCGATGTAGAACTCTGCAAACTCGACATAGGACACGCGGCCGTCTCTGTTTACATCGTATCGCTGGACCATGGCCCTGGACCGGTCCTCGGTGAACCCCAGCTCCCGGTGCAGGATCGAGTGCGCCTCCTCCACACTGATCAGCCCGTCCAAGTCCTTGTCATATTTGCCAAACATCTCGTAAATCTCTAGTTTTCTGAAACATGGAATGCACGTTATGCATGCATAAGCTCAGCATGGACGCGCCGAATGCAGTAGCACTATACTGACTTGTCCTGTAGCTTGCGGTAGAAGTCCACGAAGTGTTGGTAGTCGAGCCTGATGAACTGATTGAGAAGGCGTAGTGCGGTCTGCTGACTGACGTCTAGTTCCACCTGTAGGGCCCACTGTGCCTCGTCCAGGCTGATCTCACCATTATCGTCCAGGTCATAGCGCTGGAACTTCTCCCGCAGCTCGGCCAACCTTATAGCGGAACTCGAATCTTATTCAGACTTATTGTGGGCATTCAGAAGAATATGCACGAGAAATTGAACACCATAATGAAAATGAGGACCAACCTATGTTCCTCTTTTGATATGTCTGTTGAATTTCGAGGTACAAGATCCAAGAATTGTTCAAAGCTTAGTTTCGTCCCATCATCCAGTGCGTTTCTTTCTTTTATATTCTGCAACCATAGCGGGCAATTGGGTATGTAATAGCGGGTATTGAATATGGAATGCTACATGCATCCAAAATGAAACTCCTAGATTGTATTGGACATCTATTGTATCACACATATATCGGTATGCTAGATCAAGAATATACAGACAACAATGCTTACTTCAATGGCCGTGTCAGTGAGTTTGTATCCTATTTTATCGGCAGCTGATTTTAGATTGGATAGTGTGATGAATCCCTCTCCAGCTTGGTCCAACTGATCGAAAGCCTCCCGATATTTGTCGATATCGGTCTGGCAGAAAGATGGTCTTCTCTCCAGTCTTCTCGGGTTTGTCACATCGGGATCCTCAGCCATGGCAATACTCGTATACGCAAGAGAACATCCAAAAGCCTGCACTACACGTTCTGTGAAACCTGGTCACGTCCTATCGGTCAATTCACAAGCGACCGTGTATATATTCAGTCATGTAACACCGGTAGGTGTTCTTGCTGTTCGTGTGCCAAACATGCAACCCAGATCTCAACACCAAAGACTCGGTTATTTGTTGATGATGTAACAACGCCAGTCACCACGACATAGTGTCTGACTAAAAGCAGTGAACTTGTGTCATTATTTATTGGCATGAATATACATTTGAGTATATGAATATACATGTACTTTTTTTCAGACAACTATTAAACCATCCATGATTCACGGGCTATTGCTGGTGGACAAGCATTGACAACTTACAGTGTGTTGGCGGTGCATTTTATATAATGTACAACGTACCATAGAGGTACACTGTATAACGTTTTGAACACATTGCCAATTTTTATGATCTACATGTCTGTTAACCGCTGGCAATGTCAGTTTCTCATAGCGAACCGCGAGCCATATATATTTTGTGGCCTAGGGCTACCGGTCTTTGATTTTTCTTCAGGTTTCAAACTGGACAATGAAATGTGTAGTGAATACATTTCTGTAGGCCTACATGTACATTCGAACAAGAAAATCCAGTGTTATTTATCTGTTTGAATTGGTCTAACATTTGGAACTTTTCATTATCAAAACCCCAAAATTTGTTTTTATTTTCCCAGTCACCTACATGTAGAATACGGTAGTGAATGTTCTATATTGGGTGGCAATCTTGAACTCAATCTTTTTTGTTGTAACAATGATCAGATATGCATATAATTCAGTATTTTATGTGATGTATGGTGCTACATGGCCTTTAATCCTGCCACAAAACCTCCTATGTACCCTGGGTCAGTGCATTGGTTGTACTGAATACCAAAACATGTCAAAGATGGCAGACTGATTTCTGGTGGAATTGATGATGAAGTCTCGAGTAATGTCAACTATGGTTTATTGGTAAAACAAAGAGTTCCAGTAATAAATATAGCATTTCAACACCAACAACTTCAGTTACCGATGATTTTCAACTTCAGTAAATATAAAACAAACAAAAGCCACGTTCAATACATTCAAACATGTATTAAATGATGCCACATATCTATATAAGGCTTATATATGGTACTAGTATTGTGTATTTTTTTTATTCGTCATGTACAATCATACATGTATACGTACACGTATACTCAATAAAAATAGAAACCTAAAATGTCAGGTCCGCTACAGAACATGAACTCATCCACAAATGCAGGCAGTTTCGATATCTGGCATGAACCTTGGATGCAAAGATTTCTTTTAATATGTGACATTTGTTATGCCTCCTGCACTTCTTTCGTATTTTGTAAACATTAATTGAGTAAATTTGTGTGTGAATATTTTGTGAAAATTTGAGTGTGATTCACTCAGAAAAAAAAATCCTTCATACATGTAACTTTGCAAAAGGGATGCCTTTTGATTTGCTAATGAAATGCCTTTATGGTTTTAGCAGAATTTTTTTTTCTTCTTTTCCCCGCCGTTTTGGTTTCCGACCGATAACCTTAGTTTGCCTCGATGTATCTTCGCCAAATTTTCAGCATTGGTCAGACATATTATGTGAAAGAACCCTATTGTTTTTCAGCCGGATCCGAGGTCCGTGAGGATGAAATCAATGTGTTTTTTGGGACTTTGTTTCCGCACGATAACTCAAAAAGTATGTAGGCAATGGCTGCAGAACTTTGCACGGAGCTTCATATATCAATAGGGAAGAACCCTATTGATTTTGGGATCAATCCGTCAAACGACCTTTGACCTAGAGGTCAGAAGAGTTTTCGCCCAGACATCCTTGAGGTTTCCTGCATATCTTGGAAATGGTGCGTCGTAGAGCAAAACGAATGTTATTTTCGGACTCGTCGCCCTAGACAAAGATGTCTGAGGGGTATTAAGGGTGACCTTCGACCTTGAATTTTTCTGGCGAGTCGGCATTTTTCATTTTCGTCGATATCTTGGAAACGGTGCGTCGTAGAGCATTGTAGAGCCCATGGTAAACATGTTATATTACAAATTAG
Organism: Terebella lapidaria; assembly: GCA_949152475.1. Lineage (NCBI taxonomy): Eukaryota > Metazoa > Annelida > Polychaeta > Terebellida > Terebellidae > Terebella > Terebella lapidaria. The sequence continues at coordinate 27,695,139 of OX424557.1, read as the reverse complement.
TCTTAACACCGAAATGCCTCCAAGGCATCTTTAGGCCTTGACGTCTAGTTACTACTAAGATTACGAGATTAGCTAATTGATAAAAGCTTCTGTCTGGTTGTCTGTGCGGTATCATAAACTGGCTAGGTGTCAGGGGCAGATCTAGGAATTTTTCCAAGGGGGGGGGGAAAGGGGCGCATCATTTACAGTGGTGACTAATCCAGGAACTTTCCATAGGGGGGTGGGGGGGGGGGGGGGGAGAGAAGAGGAGCGAGCACAACTCATCCCGCTCTGAGGGTTTGCATTACTCCATGAGACACCCCGAGAAACTTTTGGGATTTGTTGATAGTATCCCAGATGATTTCTGAGGTGTAGTTTACAGATGTATTTGTGCAGTTTGAATATTTTGAAATTTATGGACATTCTGGTCTGGGGGTTTCAGGGGCCACAAGGGATTTGTAGAATTTCAGAAGATTCCTGGGGTGTGTTTCTGGAGGGGGTGGGGGCACCGAAATTGGGCCAAGTAGGTGGGGGGGGGGGGGGGGGTAGCCATCCCCCTCTAAATCCAGCACTACCGGGTGTTACATCATGAACTTTTATCTTTCCCCAGGAACTACTCAGACCCCTGCATGCTGACAAGTTGTGATAGGGTGGTCTTCCTTATTTGCCCTGAGTACTCATAATTTCTCCCTATGGAGATGACCCCCTGTCTTTAATACCAGTGAAAATGACTTAATATTTTTTACATGCAGCAGCACCACTGAAACTCGTAAAATATATCATCATTCAGTTCAGTTCAGTACAACATATTTCATTACAACTATATCATTACTCTGCATTCACCAGAGTGTTTTACCTAACAATTAAACATAAACATAATACACACAAATAAACTAGAAAAACTTACATGATGTACATGATATTGTGAATCAAATTGAATTTGCATACATCCCTGATAATATTTTTTCTGCAACAATGAGTTGACACATCTTATGTGTACATTTATTTACATTGTAAATAAATGTACATGTTGGTAAATATCTGAGAATATCAAGAATTTTACATTTACAGAATACATTATGATATTTCTACAACTTTTATTGGTTATGCATGTGTCACACATCATAATGTACCCAATGATGCTTAATAAACTAGCTGTACACGTACAAGTGAATTTACACAAACAATCAACCAGGTTTCACCAGATATTATTTGTTTTCCATCCTTCTTTCATCCAGGAGTTTGACGGTCGGTAATTGCTGAGGCAATGCCACTTGATGACTTTCTTCCTTCAAAATGTTATCTGCAGTCTCTGAAATTACCACACAAATATATTTGTTTGTACAAGATGAATGACCCTATTCATATTCAAAAAGAATATTTGATTGGGTAAATAAATGTCTGAACACAGTCACATACCCCTGATCCTGTCCATTTTTTTCCCCACTGCCAAGTCAGCTTGATAAGCCAGAATGAAGGTGAGTGGTACCATGGGTGCGAGAACAGCTGGGTTCCTTGATCGTTGGAATCTGGTAGTGATAATAGAAGTACCCATTGTAACTGGCTTTCAAGGCCTGAAGATGCCTATGGGCATTTTATCTGAAAGCTACATCGCTATCATCAGCATTATTAACCCAAAACTGACCAAATCACAATATAACGCAATTATGCATTGTTCCAAGATTTTTTAACAGCTGAAAAGACCAAATTAGCAAAATTGTTTTGGGTTCTGTGTTGAGTTCATATACAGTACTCAAGCTTGTTTTTGAGAGTGGCAAGTAAAAAAAATTCCTGTAAGCAAAACTTTAGGCCTACATCTGCCTCAGTTCAGTGTATGACACACTGCTCCAGGTTATTGTCCAAAACTCAAAATGATGACAGCAACAAATTTTTTAGAAATCTACACAGAGAAGTTAGCTTTCTCAAATAAAGGAGCTGGAGCCAGGTCTGACAGAGCGAGGACTCGCATCCCATAACACTGATAACCTGTGAAAATTTGAATTTCATCAAGTTGTTCTTGAGTTATCGTCTAGAAACAAGAAAATGAGAAATTCTGACAAAACTATAAAAGACATTTCGAGTTGAAATGCCCTGACCATTCGACTAGACAGTCCAGTCATAAATACAATCATGTTTTTATATCCTCTGTAACATCTTCGTACCTGTCTACATTATACAATCCTGAAGAATTAATTTACATGTAGTTTTTCCCTATATTTTTAGTACTTAGACACAGTAAATATTCATGAATAACATTACAATTTTTTTTTAAATCTGGTACCTGCATACAAAATACATGTAGTTACATGTAATCTATAACCGGTACTATTTATTTCGCCACCACCAAGGCTGACTTACCCTGCTAAGCTTGCAGGCAAGGCAATGCTATAGAAGCCAGCCCACCACATGAACAAATCCCTAGCTCTAGCAACTTGCATTGCCATTTGCTGTTCCCTCATGTAGTTTTGCATCTGGATTTGTCTCTCTAGCTGCATTCAAGAATTTACAAAACAGGTTGATCTATAGTGAAAAACAGGTTTAACCATTGAAAAATTTGCAATTCAACCCCAGAAAATCATTCATAAAATAAGATTCTAGGGAAGCCACATAACAAACCTAATATCTCAGTATCTCACCATATCTTGCTGATTCTTCAACATGAATTCCTGCTGTTTCTTCATATTTTCATCCATTGCTTTACCTACTATTGAACCCATTTTGTCTAAACAAGAAAATAGAAATAAGAGATATGATACTGGTAGTAGCAGTGATAGTTCACAGCACATTAGTTTCTGAGGGTGTCTGAATGTTCGTATACTTTTAGAATGTACGTGACCATTATGCTGGTAATAGATCATGTGAGATAGAAATGTAGTCTAAGATCAGGCGACAGTACTGATGGACAGTAATTATGGTGGTAATGTCAAAAGGTCCACATTAGATAACTGTTCCAGGACTTCAATGGCCACATGTGTCCAACAGAGAAGCTGCACAGAAATACTACAGGTCAGCTACAAGGAGATGAGTAGCCCTAAATATGACCTTCTCTAATTGGTTGTCTGTTTTTTATCGATGTTTTTATATTGGTTGGCAATATAAAAATATCGATAAAAAACAGACAACTGATTAGAAAGTCATACTTAGGGCTAGACATGAATACTGACATTTACCTGATTGACACTGATTGACCTAAAAGGTTGGCCATATCATGATCATTTGACGTGATATAGTATATAGGTCCCGCTCATTTTGGACACCATGTCCATCCACCATCCCCTACCCTCCAGGATTCTCTAAGATATAAAGTGTCGAAGTTTGACGTCATTCTTGGTTGTAAACACAGCTTTTGTTTCAACAGAGTAGTCCTATTAATTTCAGTTGTTTAGAACCAGTAGGCAGATTAATTTTTTTGTTATTCAAATACACTACGTCATCATTTCGGCTCTCTATAGAAGTTGACTGAAAACATTAAAATGATGTAACTATTGTATAACATACGAGCCTCGTCATAATCATGCAGCGGGACCTATTTACGAGAATGCCAAAGATGAATATGGGGTTTTGATATTTTTGCACTGCATAGATCTAGCTGAAGTGTGTCTGTGATCATGGTACTGCGGTGTAGCCTACACTGTAGGCTAATGGCATGATATTCGCCTATTATCGCCCACACACAGCTTTCGATTTCAGGTGATGCCATTTCTATCATGGTTGTCACACAGTAAATTCGATTGCTTACTATATGTTTGGCATAGGACAATCACTGTTAGGAATTTAAAAGTTTAAATGCATTTTAGTATACCTTAAAAAGCTTAGATATCTTACAAGACCAACAATGAAGTTCGCAGTGATGACCTTGACCTTATGTAGATGATAATTAATGGCAAGCTCAATTTCCATATACACGCTCGGGCGAAGCCGGACTGGTTTCCTACAGAAAAACTGTCGTGCGGTGGTTTATGAATGACTTATTAAAGGACAATCATGGAGAACGAAGATAACTGTTTCCTCCACGGTACATTGTCCCAGAAGATTTAGCCTATAGGCCTAGGCTTAGGGTTTGCAGTTCGAGTTGGGTTGGGCCTAGTTGTACGGTTCATGTGTCAGTGAAACACGTATACGCTTTTCGGCCGTAGTTTAGTTTTGGATCATCGTATCAACTTGAAATTGTGTTTGTCATAATTGGGTATCAAGTAGCTTTGTTTTTGGGGTTTTTTTTCAAAAAACTAAATTTCAGAATTCTATCTCAAAAAATGAAAAGTTGGTAATCTACATGTACACCAATGTTGAATTCCAGCTCCAACATCAATAAATTTCATTCAAACAAATGTTAAAGTGCCTCAATTTCAATAGTCATAACTCCTCCTCAGAACGAAATCGTCATTAGCTGCTTGTATCCCATGGGCAGGAGATAATAGTTCACCGTCCCAAAATAAAAAGAGAAAAGTAAATGTAGCTCGATCAGTCGAGAATTATTGACCATTTCAATTCCACAATGAAGGAAACCAAACTTACCCTTTCTCCGTCCACCTTTACTGGGCGTTCCGGGTTTCTCCCAGCCTAAATCATTCCTGCAACCAAATAGAAATCTACAACGGCTAATCTATTGATTATCTATGATAGGATTAAGTTGTGGCCAATAAGGCCCAAATAACCAGTATATTTTATTTCATGTGTATTGATTCTCAAACGCTCTGAAATGCACCTACAACAGGCTACTAGCGGGTAGCTTCCAGCTGCTTGCCTCGTGTTTCGTCAAAATGAGGATCTGTATCCATTTCAGAGTGGTAATAGGCTTATCCTGTCCTTAAACGTGCATACGTGGCATCCTTCATAATAAAAATGAGAATGGTCTATTAATATAGAGCAAACATAATTTTTTATACTTGTCTAAAGCATTGTAGTATATATACTAGTAGTTTACATGTAGGCCTACATGGGTGTAAATACATGAATGTACTTAAATGTCTGGGCCCTTTACACTACGCGAATATACTGCCTCCTCGTGAAATCATTATTAATATTCATCAGTATTGTTGTTGACAACGATTAAAATATATATATGAGCGCCAGTGGATGTTAGAATTATTAGTATTTATACTGACAGATGCTGTCCAAAGAACCCGTTCAATCTGTTTTACATGTTTATGGGCCGTGGGTGACAGGGATGACGAGTTGATAAGCGGGATACTATAGTACACGCTATCAATAGTGAGCTAGAGCGTAGGCTACCGGTACTTCTCGGGCTTATTTTAGTTTGAAAATTTAATTAAATATGGATAAAATTTGGAATGTATCCAATCCACATGTGAGGAATACTATAATGTAGGCCTACCTGAATAGAAGCGCTCTTTTCACAATAGTGGCACGCGCCCTAATAGTAGAGCGCCCCCCTCTTTTGCCCAAAAATGTTTAATTTTTGTGACCTTATAATTCACTTCAAATCTTTCTAATAAGATCTTGGAATGTTCCAATCCACACATTCATGTTATTTGAATCATAATAAAGGGGATTGGAGGCTATAGGTATATTATTCAGTGATTTTCATGAATTTGACCTCAAGTTTGACTTTATTTTTGCGCGCGCTGCTGCAGGGAGTCTTGCTTTGGCTCGCCGTGCTACTTTTAGGACCAATACGGTAATATAAAAGTAACCACAGATGATATCAAACAATAACTATACGCTACTGTACCAATTAAAATCTACTTGTCAAAAAACAGGCCTACATCTGCGGAATACATCATTTACGCTATTAGGCAAGCGGCTCGCCATTAAATTATGACATAGGGATCGTTTCCAATTACATACAGTGTACGATTTATCGTTGTAATTGTTGGGAGTTCAATTGTTTGTCATTCATTTTTGTCATGATCTAAGAGACATGCGATTGCTTGAACTTCTCACCGTTCAATATATTTTCAAACAGGAATTGGAATACTAGATCGAGATAGATTTAGTGAGTCGGCTTGAACAAATGTATGATCCCTGCTATTTGGCATCAAAATATTTACACTTTCCCTCGCTGACTCAAGTCACTGGTCATGTTCATGAAATTGAGGTTTAACGATTTTCAAGCTGTTGGTGTTAGGGGCATGAGCCAGTATTTATTCAAATGCGCTATATAGGATCAGTGGTGATACCAAATGTCAAAGGATAGAGTGTAACTTCAAACTTATGCTAGGGTAATTTATTGGTATGTTAACATGTGCCAGAGGTTAGCTGGTCCAGGGCAGAGGCAGAGAGGGGCACATGTCAAATTGATATGGTAGGCCTACTCACCTGCTCACACTCATACGGAAAGCCGATGGGGACTTGGGTTTTGGGAACTCCGCAGTATTTACCCATGGTTTACTACGGAATACATGTAGCTCATATTTATAGATGGAGACTTGGGTATTGGGAATACCCGAGTTCGGAAATGTTTCTAGGTATCTAGGTCAGGTCACCTGAAGTGGGTCGGGTTCAAGTGGTATAAACAAAGCCAACCCGTGTTGTCATGCTACCAGTGTCGAGTCACTGTCACTGACACTCTACTCGATTTCGCCTGTACAATACTATAGATACTTGTCCACAGTAATGTTGCTGCCACGATTTAGTTCATTGATAATTACAGACGATATCCGTTAGTGATTCGGCACCAAAACTGACCCATATTACGATACTGCCTCCTGCTGAATGGTTGTTTGAACACCACCCATTGGAAACATAGCCGAATTTCTTTTACCACAAGGAGGTCATGGTAATACACTAAACAGCCCTGGAACAGTGTTGGCTTTTGCCATCTGTATTATCTCCTGATTAATCGGCATCATGCCGTGGCTATCGAGGGCACCTGATGGATCTTGAGGGCAGTCATATGATAATCAAATGATGTAGTCTATGATAATCACTGATGATGACGGATAGATCATATATATATATCAGTGACACGATATAATAGAAACAATATTCCGATGTGTCATGATACAGACTTTTCTGAGGAAACTACTGGTAACCATGCTAACTTCAGATACAATTGGCCACAAGACTTTACAGATTCAACCCCATTTGGTCCAGATTTTCAGATAAAGATTAAACATGTTTAATATTGCATGTTTTCATTGGACATTCAATAACCATATATCAACATGCTTGTCGGCAATCTGTGTGAATGGTAGCAGAACTCCTAGGTCAAGCTTGTAGTTCATGTAGTACCATATTGTACGGGAGATTACAGTTTAAAAATAGGATTGAGGACAGTGATAAATTTCATCATGATATGTTCTTTGATTTCAGACGACCTCTATTGCGATGGATAGCAGGAGGACTAGGATGATCACCTGACGACACTCCATGCGTTGAGAATGACGCCCGTAATGATGTCAGCACACAGCACGACCTCATGCCAGCATTCATCACTGGATAATCTTTCAAAGTGCCAACACAATCTGACGTTCTGCACGATGATCTACAAGTTTCTGTCTGTTATAGCACTCAGCCAGTGGATGTTTGGTCAAACAGGTCTGTGTCAATCAGCATGAATATGAATAAAAATGTCAGGCCCTGAACATGAATGTCAACACAGTGTCACCTGTGAGCATGTTGAACTGGCAGATACCTGGTAATAGTATACTCGAACAGTAACTTCTTCCATTTCAACTCAAAATATTACATGTTTAAGGGAACATACCTATACGTGTAATATTACTGAAAATAATTACATTGATGAGAGAATGAACAGTTAAGAGTAATGGATGAAAGTGAAGCATGTGAAAATGATGAATTATTCTATTTATGGCAATGTTGTGTTTAGTTATGATGTTTCAGAAATCCTCAGACTGCTACATGTGACATACTATTTTGTTCCATGCAGCTGAGGCTCTGCAGTTAGAGGAACAACTCTCCCTCTCGGTCTCCCAGATTTTCTCGCACAATGCAACATTCACTTGGTCTGGCCTGGAAGTCACTGACATCTCGTCATGTACATACACTCTGGGAACTATCGGAGGCGAGGAGAAGGATGTCAGTCCATACATCCCCAAAAACAACACTAACATACAGCTGGTTGGCTTGGATCCACACACTACTTATGACCTGTATTTGACATGTGACACTGGTGGCAAATCCTTTGATGCAAAGCTCAACTTCACAACAGGTACATGTTCAGGTATAATTTTCCAATATTCTGAGATTTAGTCCAGTAGAGATTTTGTGATTGGAAAAATAATAGCAAAAGGTTCATCACTGACATTGCCGGGTATTAAAAATAACGTATCCATGTATGGAAGGTGATGCATCAGGGCATACCAGGGGTACAGGTGATTGACAGAATTTGCTTCAATTTCAGCCAATGAGGGTGAAATTATGAACCTCCATCCCACATCTTCATCAGTTGCCTCAGAAAGTACAGAACCACCGGCAGTCCAAAAGGAAAAGATTCGGGACTATTTGAACCCTGCTGATATCGCCATTGGGATAGTGTTTGGTGCCATTGGCCTGGGTATTGTGTGCACAGTTTTATACTACGTGGTGAGAAAAGTTCGGCGGGAGCAGCGGATAAGACGTTTTCTACAATACAGGTAATGACAATGTTCCTTTGGTACATGGTAGCTGCACGATAAATGTAGTCTGTGTTAACTTTATGACAATACATCAACATTTATCATATCCATAGCTGCCATTTGTGATGTAGCCCTGGTTATGATCTACACGTCTACATGTTTGAATATGTACATGTGTGCACTCAATTTAAATGGTCACAGTTTAATGCTGGTCATTAGGTCTTTTAGCCAAATTTGATCTGCTTGTATTTGTTTTATACTTACCAGGCAGCAAGAAAATGATCCCTTCCCTGGATTGGAGCAGAGGGATGATGATGGATTGTACATCTGAAGTCTTCGTGTCATTGTAGGAACGCTACGTGGACATCATCTACATGACATCATTTCTGGACAGTGCAATTATCAGTGTCTGATTTACTGTGACATCACTGTGTTTCAACACTAAAGTGTACAGTACACCAGTCATCCAAGATTTTTCATGAACAAACTAAAGCAACAATGATTCACATGAGTTTTCCTGCCTATTGGTGATGTACTGTTGTACTTTTATTGGTGACCATTGTATGCATGACAAATGTACTATTTGCTCACTTTGATTCTATATGTGTATGTATTGTTTATTGTTGATTCTGTATCGTAGCAATGTACATACCGGTATTTAGGTGTATTCACTGATGAAACTCTTTGTAACAGTGCAGCATTGTGACTGTATCAAAGAATGGTAACATTTTGTACTGAGCTATTCAGTAAATCACTACGTTCTATGTTGTACTTTGCTTTAACGGAATATGCTGATCTCTCGATATTGCATACCTGAACCTACACATTCCAGGGATATATTGTACTTGTTGTTAGTGTTTTCACCAAACTTTTGTGGAACTGTTTGCCAATTTCCAGGAAGAAACAACAGGAAACTGACTTCCGTCCTGTAACACTACCACATTTTGTGTCACTGCATGTGATACAGAATTGTGTACTGTACTGCTTCTGCCCACGTTTTTGAAATGTAGGATTATAGAATCATGATATAAGAATTTACGCATGAACAAAGAAAAATAGTGAAATATTCTGTTCTTTAGTGAAAAAAAATGGGACAACATTACTGAGTTGAATATAATACTAAAATGCAATGCGTTATTGTCATTTATTTGGTTAGCTAGTAATCTCTTCAGTGAAATGTGGTCAACTACCCACAAGTAAATAGGCTATCCTTTAAACTTTATTCAGTTTCTTTGGAATCAGTATCTCTTAGCTGTCCTCTCCCTGCCCCCCCCCCCCCCCCCTTTGGATATAACTCTGCTAATTCTATGTACTTGTAGTGTATTACATGTAAAATGTGACTTATATACATGTATGTATATTACACACTAGTCAGAACAAGAGCGTGAATCTCTCAATGTGTTCTTCCAATAAATTGTAACAATCAATTTACTTGCATTACTTGCATTGCATTGGATGTATTGATACAGAAGCTCTGAAAATGTCATGCGAATGTTGCTAGTGACGTGCAGTGCATGTACAAGAAAGATGAGGCAGAGAACAGAAAGACCATTATGGCTGACGAAAGGCTGAAGATACATACAAGAAAGATAACATGCTTGAAACATTTTATCTTTTTTTTTTTTGTTGAACCCTTATTACATATACGTACATTGAACCCTAATCCATGTAATAGGGGTCTCTTGCCTGTAGATATTCTCAAACTTCTGAAACTCCAGCTCGAGTCATTCTCAACTTCTAGTAATTAAAAAAGTAACTTTGGAGGCAGAACCTTGAGAAATCAGGCTAAGGAGCCTGATATGGACTCATTAGAGGGGTGTCAGGGTTGCGGGCGCTGGGAAGAAGTATAGGCCGTTTGTTGGCGGCTCGGAATTCGTTGCCCCGGAGCCCAAATCTGGTGCTTAATCGTACGCTGCTAACCAGAAGTCCAGGTATCTCCAGACACCTGTACTCTCAAGGGCAGTGTACAGTAATTCGCTCAGCCAATCAGCGAGCGTTGACCTCACTTAGGCAATTTAAAGGGAAACTGTTGTTAAACATCGCCTCATATATTTTTTAGGCCAGACTTCTGGACGAGTGTATATTCACCTGAAAGAACGCAGTGCTGGGATATAATGACCCGGTTTTCAAGGCAGTATCTTGTTGGCGTTCTTCTCAGGAGCTGGGGAATCAAAGGGGTTTTGCATGGGCATCAGTACCTATAATTTTGGGTATTTTCACCCCGGGTCCATTCAAGGCAGAATAGCGAAAAATCCCATGTGTCGTCAAATATATTCATGCTTACCACGCGATGCCCAATACGTTGAGGGATAAAACTAGCATAGTCACTGTCCGGAATCCGTTTCGGCAGAGGATATTGGGAAACGATATTTTTCGGTTGGGAAACGATATGTTCGATTGGGAAACGCCAAGCTGCAAGGGGGTATGTGTTGTTTTCCTCAATAAAGTATAAAAAAAATAGGTGTAATCGTTAATCAGAAGAGAGACAAACATGCGCTGATGTTGTATAAAGCCTCCAGTGTCGACCAAACCTGCTATACTTGATGTAATATCATTTTTGTGACATGAAATGCGATGAAAATCACTCCGTTTTGAACAAATGACTACTGATAATTAAATATGTGTCTGATGCACACAAAAAGTAAAACGAGTCAAGAGAAAGGTATATTACATGATCCTCAACAAAAATAAACATTTTACATCGTCTCATTAATAACTGTTTGCTGATTTTCTGAACCATTGATGTTTCGGTGGGTAAACGATACGTATAGAGAAGGCGCCGGTTGGTAAACCATGCTGTTTCGATTGGGAAACGGAAAGTTTTGTACATATGAAATACGAGATCAACTGTTATACACAAGCAATACTGTGTGGTCTTTAGTGAAAGGTTACCTCGAGTGAATTATTAATTATATGACTGTATGCACAACATTTTGGGTGTGAAATAAGGTGAATCATGTGCCCGGCTCGACATAATAGAAAAAGTTTCGAGATTTTTGTTTCAAAACATGCTAATTTGGGTCCTTGACAATGTGTATTAAGATGGAGTGCCTTGACGATCGATAGGCCCAATATTTAGGCTCAAAAGGCCCAAAATTCAGTTTTAGCTGTGTTCTCAAACACTCTCCGATCAGTTTTGAGATTTTTGTTTAAAAAGATTCCTCTTACGTACCTATCTGAAGTGTATAAGTTTTGTTGCCCTTGAATCGCCGGTCTGCATGTGGCGGCCATTTTGAATTTTCGACAGGTTGGTGAAAAAAAAACTTTTTCGTCCCAAATCAAGTCACTATGGTATCCAACCAAAAAAATTTCCCCCCTTGAAAACTTTTTTGGATTTCACGCAATTTTTCCTTCACAATGGAAGCTATATGGAGTAAACTCCTAGAACACTTAAAGATGGAGCTTACATATTGGCACATTCAAATAGGAAATCATATATTGTGGTTTCGGTGGTGATCTTAAATTTGACCTTCAATGACCTCGAAAGGTCAAAGCGCCCTTTTTTGTCAGAAAATTGGTCAATTTTGGTCTTTGGCGGCCATTTTTTCAAAAACTGTTCAGACGGTTTCAAATTATCGTTTGAAAAGATCACTCTTATGTACCTTTGCGACATGTCTGAGTTTCTTTGCCCTTGAATCGCTCAAAGTGGGCCATTTTGGCCCAAACTTGGCCCAAATGGGACTTTCCCATGTTAAATTCTCTTGTGCTTTATAATGGAACATATTATTGCTAATATCTCACTCAATATTGAGATTAGAGATTAGGAATCAATTGTGGACATAAAGGAAATGATATAAATGAATATTCTCATAACCTTGAATTTCACATTCGACCTAATTTTCAAGGTCACAGGACAAAATGGCTAATATCTCGCTCCTTATCGACTTTATAGCTTGGGAATCAATTGTGGACATACAGGAAATGATATACGTCAAATTTCTTGATGACCTTGAATTTGGCCTTGATCTCATTTTTCAAGGTCAGAGCACAAAATGGCCAATATATCGCTTATTATCGACTTTACAGCTGAGGAATCAATTGTGGAGTTTTCGTGACCTTTGATCTTATCTCAAGGTCAGACAACAAAGTGGCTTATATCTCGCTTATTATCAACTTTACAGCTTAGGAATCAATTGTGGACATATAGGAAATGACATATGCCGAATATTCTCATAAGCTTGAAGTTGACCTTTGACATTATTTTTGTTGTCAGAGCACGAAATGGCTAATATCTCGCTCATTATCGACTTTCCAACTTAAGAATCAATTGTAAGCATATAGAAAATAATGTCCCCTTTGGGCAGACATTGTTGAAAAATTACCATTGCAGACTTTGAGACCTTAACATTGTAAAGTTCTAGTAATTTTTCCCTGTTTCCTTGTCCACAGCGGGTCTCAGTGTTGAAAAGGTTTTTTTCTTGGTGTTTGTCAAATGAGTGCTTCACAATGTGGTTAGAGTCCTCAAAATTGGAATGACAGTTATAACACCTGGCGTTTAGGCCACAAGATGCCATCTGTTGGAAGAAATAATAAGTATAAATGAATAATAGCCAAAAACGAGCCTTAACGGGCCATACATTTCCAATAAAATATCGTTTACTAATCGAAACATCTATATCAGAACTGTTGTCCAATCGGAACAGTATCGTTTACCCACCGAAACATCAATGGTTCAGAAAATCAGCAAACATTTATTAATGAGACGATGTAAAATGTTTCTTTTCGGTGGGGATCATGTAATACACCTTTCTCTTGACTCGTTTTACTTTTTGTGTCCATCAGACACATATTTAATCATCAGTGTTCATTTGTTGATTTTCGGTGTGATTTTCATCGCATTTCACGTCACAAAAACGATATTACTTCAAGTATAGCAGGTTTGGTCGACACTGAAGACTTTATACAACATCAGCGCATGTTTGTCTTTCTTCTGGTCAACGATTATACCTATTTTTTCATACTTTATTGAGGAAAACAACACATACCCCCTTGCAGCTTGGCGTTTCCCAATCGAACATATCGTTTCCCAACCGAAAAATATCGTTTCCCAATATCCTCTGCCGAAACGGATTCCGGACAGTGATAGTGGTTAGGCTGGGATTTTTTTTTAGGAAGGTGTTATGGACCGTCAAAGTAAGATCATTTAACATTGAGTTGAATGGCCAATATAATTAATATACAGTAGCCTCAATTGCTGCCATCACGGACAGGGGGTCAGAAAGTCGGGGCACGACTCACCGAGGTCGAATGCCACAGCAGTTGAATGGCCGATCATGATCATCCCATTCTAACAAGCTGGCAACGGCGTGAGAGATTATCATAGTCTGATGCAAGGTCTGATGCCTCCGGGCCTCCAGTCTGATGCTCGCTCCTATACTGGACACCACTAACCCAGGCCATCGCGTTTTTGAGACAACTACATGTAATTGCCAGTAAGGAATCATGACATGCGGTCTTGAAGACACTGAGGTAGCCTGCTGTACAGATGACACCAGACACTCGGGTGAAGGGCTGAAAGAAGCTACCTGTAAGGCAACTGGAGGGGAGGCTCGGTATAGAGGGGAGTCAGGGGACTGACTGAGGCCCCAACTGAACAAGTACCCTCCGCCCGGAGCAAATTCGCCTGCTCAATAAGACTTAGTGATACTGCTCAGTTCCTGGACAGCCACTTATTGTATCCCCCGAACAAAGTTCGGAGGATACTATGGATTTACGATCGTCGCGCCGCCGCCGCGTCCACGTGCGCAGACACTTTCTTGTGAACGCGCTACAGCTTGCAATTATGAACCGATTTTGATAATATTTTATATGTCTTATGGTGAGATCACGACACCTATCGATTTTGGTTGCCATAGCAACCAAATTGGCCGATTGGCGACACATTTTGTGACAAAATCAGCAATTTCAACACCCATGGCTTGTGAACGCTCTAGAAGTTGTAATTTTACAGGAATCACTACAATATTGAACAGGCTCGTTGAGCAATGCTCAGGCACGAAACCTATTGTTTTTCGGAAATATTGAATAAATATTAATAAGTTCATGAGATAACTTATTACAACGATGTCAAATATCCAGTTTGAGATCTCTGATCATTCCAGTTGATTGATATCTGCAAACAAATCACACTGGACATATGTACAAATTTACAGTTGATGGTTTTGTGTGAAAAGATTACTTTTACTGAATAAGTTAACATAAATTTGAATAGTTTAACATTAGTTTTACTAGTTAAGTTCATTACTGGCCACAATAAGAATAGTTAGGCAAAGAAACATTTATTATTGGGCTCAACAAGGTAAAGGTTGTGTCCAGTACTGACTTCATGGCTGCAGTACCATTGATATTCGTGAATAAGTTAACATTAGTATTGCTAGTTAACATGGTTAGGTATATTACTGAGCACAATAAAAATAGTTAAGGTGAGGGACATTTATTATTGGGATCAATGAAGAAAAGGTTGTGTCCAGTAGTGATTTTATGGTGTAGTATCATTGATATTAATGAATAATTTAACATTAATTAGGCTAGTTAAGTCTATTATTGAGCACAATAAAAATAATTAAGGTGAACATTTATTACTGGGCACATATTATGAGTTAAGTAATAACTTGCGGTGAAAGTTCGATCTGGCTCCAATTTCGTCATCTTGAAATACAGTTTTGGTCAAATTTTACTTTGAATTTCAACTTGAAACCAAGTTTGACACAAATTATGAGTTAAAATATAACTTATGGTGAAAACTTTGACCTGGCTCCAATTTCGTCATCTTGAAATTCATTTTTGGTCAACTTTTACTTTGAATTTCAGTTTGAAACCAAGTTTGGCACATATTATGAGTTGAAATCCAACTTATGGTGAAAAGTTCGATCTGGCTCCAATTTCGTCATCTGGAAATGCAGTTTTGGTCAACTTTTACTTTGAATTTCAGCTTGAAATCAAGTTTGGCACATATTATGAGTTGAAATATAACTTGTGGTGAAAAGTTTGATCTGGCTCCAATTTCGTCATCTTGAAATGCAGTTTTGGTCAACTTTTACTTTGAATTTCAACTCGAAACCAAGTTTGGCACATATTATGAGTTAAAATATAACTCATGGTGAAAAGTTTGATCTGGCTTCAATTTCGTCATCTTGAAATACAGTTTTGGTCAACTTTTACTTTGAATTTCAACTTGATACCAAGTTTTGCACATATTATGAGTTAAAATATAACTTACGGTGAAAAGTTTGATTTGGCTCCAATTTTGTCATCTTGAAATGCAGTTTTGATCAACTTTTGCTTTGATTTTCAACTTGAAACCAAGTTTGTCAAATGTTCTGAGTTGAAATATAACTTTTGAAGTTTTGAAGAAAACTTTGATCTGGCTGTAATTTCGTTATCTTATCGAACATGTTGAAATGGAAATTCATATGCACTGATTTCAGTGTTGACCTTGAATTTGACCTTCAATGACTTGAAAGGTCAATGCAGCAATTTTTGTGGAAAAAAAACAGTTCTGGCTTGAGCATGTTAGGATTTTACATTTCTCTGGTAATCATTTTAGCCCTGGCTCTAGTTTTTCACGCTTATCAGTAGTATTTGGGGCGACAGGGATGATGGGGCCACGGGGGATACACCCAAGAGGTCGTAGGCGACCGGAAGCGTCTAGTTGAACTCTTGGGCGGCTCCTGGGCGGCAAGTCATCCTGCTCACGCCAATAACGTGGGTCTTTCTCGCTAGGGCCGGATCAATCCTGAAGCCACCTTCTGGCTTCTCGTTTGGGAAAACAAGCTGGGTCAGGGCCTGACCCGGCCAGGGATGGCGGTCTCCCACTGGGAATGGTTATGCAAGAAAGCTTGCATCACCAGTCACCATATTCAACCGGGTGTTGATCAATCCTGGATGGGCATGATTATCGTCCATACACCCAAGACTGGAAGGCGCGGAACCGAGTGTGCGCGATGTTCTCGCTGTTCTGTGATAGAACTACCGTTGGTAGATCTGACAGGACGCAATACGAACGTTCCAGAACAGGAGAGGCCAGGTAGCTGTCACAGAATATAAAACCACAGATTCGTCCATCAGTAAACTCAAGTTCATCCATCAGTGAAACACGCTTTTTGGCCGTAGTTCTGTTCTGGATAATCGGATCAACTTGAAATTTCGTGTTTCTCCATTGGGTATCATGCCGTAATTTTTCACAAAATTTCAGAATTTTATCTCAAAAATTGGGAAGTTGGCAATCTAACCCAATGTTAAGTTTCTGTCGGAAATGGGATCAAGTGAATTTCAACAAATTCAGGGATTTTATCATGTGTATGTCCATACAAAATGAACCTATTGCATTAATTTGGAGTCGGAGGCATAGTCGGTGTATAATAAGTAAATATGTTTATTCTAAAACAATATATCACTCGTACATCGAATAAAAGTTGTTGTTTGTGCAGACTCTGAAATTCCATGTTGGGGCTGAAATTTGACATTGGGTTAGATTGCCAACTTTCTCAATTTGTGAGGTTGAACTTTGAAATTTTGTGAAAAATTAATACACACAAAAATTTAAGCTGATCCGATTATTTAAAACAAAACTACGGCCAAAAAGCGTGTTTCACTGATGGATGAACTTGAGTTTAGCTACTCTTACAAATATTTACAGACTTATCAGACAGAGGCATCAATGGGTTCTCAAGTGGAATTTATGCTTCTGGGAGAGGCTAGGAAGCTACCACAGTGGGGCCTATGAGATGGCCCAAGAACCCCGGTCGCAAAGGGCCTTCACTCGCTTCTACCCCTCTTCTCCTGTATCCTGGATCGAGGGCAGATTTGCAGTAGTTCAGTCCACTACTGCAATTTTTAATTTTTCTGAATTTTTGTAACTCGTAATCCGTAAGAATTATGGAAGCTGTGAAAAAAATGCATCTACATGTATCTATAGAATTAATTGAATTCATCGCGAAAAAATCAGTGGGTCAGAGTTGAATGACGTCGACTTTAAAATATTACATGTACTGTTGTTCACAATTCTGTTTTTTCCTGGCGTTATCAATATAAACGTAATGTTACCGCCATTTTTTTTACGTCATTATTGATTACAGACGATATCCGTCAGTAATTTTGCGCCAAAATTCACCCCATGAATGAGTGTATGACATATATAGGCCTATGCCCGTTCAAATCACATCACAAATCACATAGTTTTCCACATTCACCATTCAAATATCAAAACTGATTGTTTCGTGGCAAAGCTATATTCAATATCAAGATCAGGCCAAATTTAACATAGGTCTAAACTCTCTCATGTAGATTCGTTCATCAGCTGTTCATTAGCACATCTATTTCTGACTGTTATAAATTGAACCAGTGAAATGTGATATAACGTGACAATGTTATAATAACGTTATATTAACGAATGAAAACAGTCCGTCACTACGGGAAAACGTAAAAGTTTTACAGTTCAATCGCTGGCATGTCTATCTAGATTGAGTCATACTTGAAGGCCTACTGTCTCTGATGCCAGGCAAGTTGTTATACACGTGTCCATCGTACAAGTTATGTCCGCGCACGGTGTTGTATATGAATGAAACTCGATGTTACTAAAATTGGGTTTATATTGAGAAATAATCAATTTTTGGAATTGGTACAGAAATATTGCTCTAAATCTATTCGGGGTTCTACATTGGGCTGTATCACTCTCTGGCTGTATGTTTTATGGGTATATGCGTGCTAGTGTGGTAGTAAGGGGATGTGACGTAAGCATTTTCTGTGTACTCACAGGGACCCAAATGAAATGGAGGAGACTTCCTTGTCAAACTAAAAGTTTTAGATCCAGTTCACTTAAAGTCTTGACGCATGTAACTTTTCTTCCCATCTAATTAACCCGCATATCCTTTTGTAAGTGCATAATTTTACAAGACATCTTGTAGCCAAAGTGTAGATCGAATGAATGATGATGCATTCAGGATGATGGTTCACACTCACAGACCCAACAATTCAATTGTCAACGACTCAAACTCAAACGAAGATTGTTATTGTACACTGTCAGCCACGACACTGATCACTCACACAATCACAAATTCGTACGCTGTACAGAGTCCTGAAGTATG
Organism: Terebella lapidaria; assembly: GCA_949152475.1. Taxonomy (NCBI): domain Eukaryota; kingdom Metazoa; phylum Annelida; class Polychaeta; order Terebellida; family Terebellidae; genus Terebella; species Terebella lapidaria. Next base: position 27,676,535 of record OX424557.1, on the reverse strand, counting down.
AAGTCTATAGTAACCCTGCTCCACGGCTGAACCTGTATTTTGGATTGATAGATAGATAGTTCATATCATGCTCCGAACGTAGGAAAATATTGTGTAGTGTGTATACAATACGTTATTGTCCCACGTTCGGAGCATGAACTAGGTTCAGCCATGTAGATCTAGGTTTTTTCTCTGTCGGTACGGATCAGACGATATTGACACTTCGATTTTAGTGCGTGTAAAGAATTGTCACACATGAAAAATGATGAAGATTGGTTTTAACTGACCTTAATGACATCGAAAGAGTGACATGACCGATTTAGAAGGTGTAAATGCGAAAATAAACAGTGCCATTTAACGTGTTCATTTTGTTTATTCTTCAACTTGTCAAGATAGCGAAAGCTGTAGTGCGCATGCGTGGTACTCAGCTTTAGTGTTGCAACTTTTACAACATTTGTAAAACGTTTAAACGTCCATAGTTAAACGAACTATAACGTTTAAACGTGTAAATAAATATTTTGAAAAATGGAAATATAGTCCGTATTTGCCTATCTGTGTGAATTTTGCATGCATTAAAATCGAATTTGAATGTTACTATATCGGCAATAATCGAATTGGATCTACATGGGCAAATGTTTTTCAAATGGATATGCCAATGGATTTTAAATAGAAATGCCAATGGATATATTGACGTGCAAATCAAATATTTTCATCAGAAACAAGAAAATACAGCTAACTGTGAGAGTCGACATTAGAGCTCGAGCACACCATCAGCACCCTAGACAGCGGAATGTATTCTACTCTACCCCCCCCCCCCCCCCTCCAAATAAAAATGCTACCATCATGATATCCTCCCTTAAATGATTCCAATTCATTCCCGTATACATGGTATATTATGATGAAAGCAAAGGCCTACTTCATTCATATTTTTCTAATAAGTAAACATTCATTTTGAACTCAATGAAACAGATACTCCTGCTAAAATGGTATTAAACCTTAATGAAATATCCTTAAAAATATTTTAAACTATGAGGAATATCTGCATCTGATATCATGATAATGAACATATATGCCCACTGGGCTAATGAAAAGACCAGTTTAAAATATAAAAGATTTTTTGAAGGCTTCGCAAACCCAACACCTTGACATATAAAATACGTCAAATTATGGTGAATGTAGCCGTAGCATCGCAGACGAATCGTTGTGTTCGCTTCATAAGACCGAGGAATGCCACACGGCACACGCAAGCTTACATGGATGCTGCACAGGAGATTGTGTGCTCCAAAATACGTGTCATTGCGGTAAAATTTGCTTTGCATTCTGGGAACGTCAATTTCCATCGGCTCCGCCATTTTGACGTTTTCCAAACAATCTCAGCATTTTGCGTAATTTTCTCAAACCTAACACATCGATTTATGCATTATACATGTGTGGAATATTCAAAGTTTACCATCAATTCGAGAGATTTCATGTCAAGGACGAAGAAAATTCTCATTTGAAGTAGGTTTGTAAACGTTTACATGCCAAAACGGGCGTCGATAGGTTGGCATGAAACCTCCATGAAAAAGTCAGCACATGGACATGTAGAGGGTTGGGGGCTTCGCCCCCAACGCTCTAATGTCAAAAAACATAAAAATCCAATTATTCAGTCTTGTTACTTTTGGACTTGGTGTGGGGGCTGACATCTTTTTTTAGTGGATTGCAAGACACGTTCTCACTGGCGGTTCTCATAATTAAGGCATTTCGGCAGAAATGCCTTTATGGTTTTAGCAGAATTTTTTTTTTTTTTTTTTTTTTTTTTTTTTTTCTTCTTCCGCCACTTTTGGTTTCCGGACGATAACTTTAGATTGCCTTGACGGATTCTAGTCAAATTTTCACCACAAGTCAGAAATGATATGTGGAAGAACCCTATTCTTTTTGAGCCGGATCCGAGGTCCGTGAGGATGGAATCAAGGCTAATTTTGAGACTTGGTTTCCGGACGATAACTGGAAAAATATTTACGCAATAGTGGCAGAAGTCTGCATGGAGGTTCATATGCCACCAGGGAAGAACCCTATTGATTTTGGGATCGATCCGTCAAACGACCTTTGACCTAGAGGTCGAAATATTTTTTTGCTGATTCATCCTTGAGGCTTCCTGCATATCTCAGAAACCGTGCATCGTAGAGCGAAACGGACGTTATTTTCGGACTCGTCGCCCTAGACAAACATCTCTAGGGTGTATTATTTTTTTTGATCCGGCTCCGAGGTCCATGAGGTCCTTGAGGATGAAATCGAGGCTGATCTTGAAACTTGGTTTCCGGACGATAACTCGAAAAATATTCAGGCAATAGTTGCAGAATTTTGCACGGAGGTTTATATATCAACAGGGAAGAACCCTATTGATTTTGGGATCGATACGTCAAACGACCTTTGACCTAGAGGTCGAAATAATTTTTAGCTGAGTCATCCTTGAGGCATCCTGCATATCTCGGAAACGGTGCGTCGTAGAGCGAAACGGACGTTATTTTCGGACTCGTCGCGCTAGACAAACATGCCTAAGGGGTATTATGGATGAACTTTGACCTTGACCCCAAATTTTTTTGCCGAGTCGGCATTTTTCGTTTTCGTCGATATCTCAGAAACGGTGCGTCGTAGAGCGAAACGGACGTTATTTTCGGACTCGTCGCCCTAGACAAACATGTCTAAAGGGTATCATTGATGAACTTTGACCTTGACCCGAAATTTTTTTGCCGAGTCGGCATTTTTCGTTTTCGTCGATATCTCGGAACCGGTGCGTCGTAGAGCGAAACGGACGTTATTTTCGGACTCGTCGCCCTAGACAAACATGTCTAAGGGGTATTATTGATGAACTTTGACCTTGACCCGAAATTTTTTTGCCGAGTCGGCATTTTTCGTTTTCGTCAATATCTCGGAAACAGTGCTTCGTAGAGCGAAACGGACGTTATTTTCGGACTCGTCGCCCTAGACAAACATGTCTTAAGGGTATTATGGATGAACTTTGACCTTGACACAAATTTTTTTTGCCGAATCGGCATTTTTCGTTTTCGTCGATATCTCGGGAACGGTGTGTCGTAGAGCGAAACGGACATTATTTTCGGACTCGGCGCCCTAGACAAACATGTCTAAGGGGTATTATGGATGGACTTTGATGGACTTTGACCTTGACCCCAAATTTTTTTTCCGAGTCGGCATTTCTCGTTTTCGTCGATATCTCGGGAATGGTGTGTCGTAGAGTGAAACGGACGTTATTTTCGGACTCGTCGCCCTAGACAAACATGTCTAAGGGGTATTATGGATGAACTTTGACCTTGACCCGAAATTTTTTTGCCGAGTCGGCATTTCTCGTTTTCGTCGATATCTCGGAAACGGTGAGTCGTAGAGCGAAACGGACTTTTTTTTCGGACTCGTCGCCCTAGACAAACATGTCTAAGGGGTATTATTTTAACGGTAAATTCTTTTGCGGAGTCGACATTTTTCATTTTCGTCGATATCTAGTATATATTATAAATTAATCATCACACCGAAATGCCTCCAAGGCATCTTTAGGCCTTGACGTCTAGTTATTAACCAATTTAAGCGGTGTGTTTTCATGAACTGTCATTTTGGTCAATTGGGGGTATCCCCAATTGCGTAATACTGACACCACTCTAGGGCCCAATTGCCCTTTGCTAATAATCGCTAGTTGCTTCGCCAGGTGGCAGCAGTTGAGATCTCACGGAAGACAGACCTCTGAACGAGTTTCGATAACTACAGATGTAGAAATATCCCATGGACCGATTATTGTTTTGGAGCCGGCTCCGAGGTCCGGTTAGTCCGTGAGGATGAATTTTGTGTCAAATGGTTTCCGGATGACAACTCAAAAAGTACTCGTGCTACCATTCTGAAACTTGACATATATGTTGATATAGTGTCACAGAGGAACCCTATTGATTATGGGGTCAATCCCTCAAACGACCTTTGACCCACGGGCCGAAAACAATTTTGGTGAGTCATCCTTGAGGCTCATTGCATATCTCAGAAACGGTGCATCACAGAGTGAAATGGACGTTATTTTCGGACTCGTGACACTAGACAAACATGTCTTGGGGGTATGTTGGGTGAACTTGGCCCTGGGCCAAATTTTTTTTTGCTGAGTCTGCGTTTTTCATTTTCGGCCATATCTCGGAAACGGTGCGTCGTAGAGCGAAACGGAGGTTATTTTCGGACTCGTGACACTAGACAAACATGCCTTAGGGTAATGTTGGGTGAACTTGGCCCTGGGACAATTTTTTTTTTTGCTGAGGCGGCATTTTTCATTTTCGGCCATATCTCGGAAACGGTGCGTCGTAGAGCGAAACGGACGTTATTTTCAGACTCGTGACACTAGACAAACATGCCTTAGGGGTATGTTGGGTGAACTTGGCCCTGGGACAATTTTTTTATCTCGGAAACGCTGCATCGTAGAGCGAAGCGGAGGTTATTTTCGGACTCGGGACACTAGACAAACATGCCTTAGGGCAATGTTGGGTGAAATTGGCCCTGGGACAAATTTTTTTTTGCTGAGGCGGAAACGGTGCTTCGTAGAGGGAAACGGACGTTATTTTCGGACTCGTGTCGGTTCACCTGTGATTGTGTTGTGTATCGAAATGCCCCAAGGCCTCTAGGCCTTTACGTCTAGTTGTATCCCCCGAACGAAGTTCGGCGGATACTATGGATTTGTCTTCGTCGCGCCGCGTCCGCGTCCGCAGACACTTTCTTGTGAACGCGCTACAGGTTGCAAATCTTAACCGATTCTAATAATTTTTTATACAGACACATCTTATGGTAAGATCCCGACACCAATCGATTTTGGTTGCCATAGCAACCAAATTGGCCGATTGGCGACACATTTTGTTCTCAAATTAGCCTGTTTAACACACATGGCTTGTGAACGCTCTACGGGTGGGAGTTTTCAATGAATGATGATGAAATCGCACAGACTCGAAGAGAAAGGGCCTCACACGAAACCTATCGTTTTTCAGAATGATCTAATAAATATTAACTAGTTAACGGACTAACTTATTACGACCATTAAAATGCCGACTTGAACATCTGTGATCAATCCAATACCCTGTACTAGGAAAACAAATAACACTGCATTCTTGTTCAGAATGGAGAACTGATGTTTTTAGTGAAAACAGATCGATATTATCGAATAAGTTAACCTTAATTTTACTAGTTAAGTCTATTATTGACCACAATTAAAATAGTTAAGATGAAAAACATTTATTATTACGCTCAACAAGGTGAAAGTTTTGTCCAGTACAGATTTCATGAGTGTAACCGAATAAGTTAGCCTTATTATTACTAGTTAAGTCTATTATTGACCACAATAAAAATAGTTAAGACAAAAAATATTTATTATTGGGCTCAACAAGGTAAAGGTTCTGTCCAGTAGAGATTTTATGGCTGTAACCAAATAAGTTGACATTATTTTTGCTAGTTAAATCTATCATTGATATCAATAATAATAGTTAAGACGAGAAACATTTATTATTGAGCTCAACAAGGTAAAGATTTTGTCCAGTTGAGATATCTGGGTGTAACTGAATAAGTTAACATTATTTTTACTGAAACATTGATCTGGCTCGAATTTCATCATCTTGAAATGCAGTTTTGGTCAACTTTTACTCTGAATTTCAACTTGAAACCATGTTTGATACATATTATGAGTCAAAATATAACTTATAGTAAAAAGTTCAATCTGGCTCCAATTTCGTCATCTTGAAATGCAATTTTGGTCAACTTTTACTTTGAATTTCAACTTGGAAACAAGTTTGTCACATATTATGAGTTGATATATAACTCATGGTGAAAAGTTCAATCTGGCTCCAATTTCATGATCTTGAAATGCAGTTTTGATCAATTTTTACTTTTAATTTCAACTTGGAACCAAGTATGTCAAAAATCCTGAGTTGAAATATAATTTTAGGTGAAAAGTTTGATCTGGCTGTGATTTCGTTTTTGTTATCGAACATGTCGAAATGGACATTCATATGCAGTGGTTTCAGTGGTGATCTTGAAATCGCCCTTCAATAACCTTGAAAGATTAATGCAGCAATTTTGGTGGGAAAAAAGAACAGTTGTGGCCCAAGATTTTACATTTCTCTGGTAATCTTTTCTATCCCTTGTTCTAGTTTTTAGGTTACCGGACCTATGGTCCGATAACCTATTGGCATGGCGTTGCGTCCGTCGTCCGTCGTCGTCCGTCGTCGTCCGTCGTCGTCCACATTTTTATCTTTTTTGTTTACGGGCGAATTTTTCTGAAATTTTGCAGAAAAATACATAACAATAATTCAAGAAGGAGGTATTTTTTAGTTTTTTGATTTTCGCTTTTTCTTCAAAATGGCGGCCGTTTTCGACGAAAAATGCCTGATTTTGGACTTTGGCGGCCATTTTCTCAAAATCTGTTCAGTAACTTTTTTTCTTTTTGATACATAACACTCCTCATATGTACTTCTATGATGTCTATAAATTTCGTTGCGCTTGAATCGCTCAAAGTGGGCCATTTTGGCCCAAACTCGGCCCAAATGGGACTTTCCCATGGTAAATTCTCCTATGCTTTATAATGGGACACATTATGCCTAATATCTCACTTGATATTGAGATTAGAGACTAGGAATCAATTGTGGACATATAGGAAATGATATATGCTGAATATTCTCGTGACCTTGAATTTGACCTCTGACCTCAGTTTCAAGGTCAGAGCACAAAATGGCTTATATCTCGCTTATTATCGACTCTACAGCTTAGGAATCAATTGTGGACATATAGGAAATAATATATGCAGAATATTCTCGTGACCTTGAATTTGATCTCTGACCTCATTTTCAAGGTCAGAGCACAAAATGGCTTATATCTCGCTTATTATCGACTCTACAGCTTAGGAATCAATTGTGGACATATAGGAAATGATATATGCTGAATATTCTGATGACCTTGAATTTGACCTTCGAACTCATTTTCAAGGTCACAGGACAAAATGGCTAATATCTCGCTTGTTATCGACTTTACAGCTTAGCAATCAATTATGAACATATAGGAAATGATGTATGCAGATTATTGTCATGACCTTGAATTTGACCTTTGACCTCATTTTCAAGGTCACAGGACAAAATGGCTAATATCTCGCTTATTATCGACTTTACAGTTTAGGAATCAATTGTGAACATATAGGAAATAATATATGCTGAATATTTTCGTGACCTTGAATTTGACCTTTGACCTCATTTCCAAGGTCGCAGGACAAAATTGCTAATATCTCGCTTATTATCGACTTTACAGCTTAGGAATCAATTGTGAACATATAGGAAATGATATATGCTGAATATTCTCGTGGCCTTGAATTTGAGCTTTGACCTCATTTTCAAGGTCACAGGACAAAATGGCCAATATCTTGCTTATTAGCGACTTTACAGCTTAGGAATCGATGGTGAACATATAGGAAATGATATATATGCTGAAAATTCTCGTGACCTTGAATTTGACCTTTGACCTCATTTTCAAGGTCACAGGACAAAACGGCCAATATCTTGCTTATTAGCGACTTTACAGCTTAGGAATCAATTGTGAACATATAGGAAATGATATATGCCGAAAATTCTCATGACCTTGAATTTGACCTTTGACCTCATTTTCAAGGTCACATGACAAAATGGCTAATATCTCGCTTATTATCGACTTTACAGCTTAGGAATCAATTGTGAACATATAGGAAATGATATATGCTGAATATTCTCATGACCTTGAATTTGACCTTTGACCTCATTTCCAAGGTCACAGGACAAAATTGCTAATATCTCGCTTATTATCGACTTTACAGCTTAGGAATCAATTGTGAACATATAGGAAATGATATATGCTGAATATTCTCATGACCTTGAATTTGACCTTTGACCTCATTTTCAAGGTCACAAGACAAAATGGCCAATATCTTGCTTATTAGCGCCTTTACAGCTTAGAAATCAATTGTGAACATATAGGAAATGATATATGCTGAATATTCTAGTGACCTTGAATTTGACTTTTGACCTCCTTTTCAAGGTCAGCAGGACAAAATGGCTAATATCTCGCTTATTATCGACTTTACAGCTTAGGAATCAATTGTGAACATATAGGAAATGATATATTCTGAATATTTTAATGATATTGAATTTGACCTTTGACCTAAATTTCAAGGTCAGTCATTTTATTTTCAAAGTCAGATTACAAAATGGCTTATATCTCGCTTATTATCAAATTTACAGCTTAGGGGTCCATAGTGAACATATAGGAACTGATGTTTGCTGAATAGTTTGGTGATCTAGAATTTAACCTTTGATCCCATTTTCAAGGTTAGAGATATGGCGATTTCAGTGGTCACCTTGAATTTGACCTTCAACTTTCTCGGCTTAACTCTGTATATTTCTCCGGTAACCTTTCTAGCCCATTGGGCTAATTTTCACACTTATTAGTACATGTAATATATTTGGGGCAAAAGGAATGATAGTGCTACGGGGGATACACCCAAGCGGTCGTAGGCGACCGGAAGCATCTAGTTGTTTTATGACTTTTATTCAGGCACCTAAACATAAATGTCAGCTTTGGACAGGATGTGTATTTATTATTTTTTAGGTTACCGGACCTATGGTCCGATAACCTATTGGCATGGCGTTGCGTCCGTCGTCCGTCGTCCGTCGTCCGTCGTCCGTCGTCCGTCCGTCGTCCGTCGTCCGTCCGTCCGTTCACATTTTTATCTTTAAAGTTTACGATGGAATATTTCTGAAATTTTGCACAAAAATACCTAAAAATATTTCCAGGAAAGGTTTTTTTTAGTTTTTTGATTTTCGCATTTTTTTCAAAATGGCGGCTGTTTTCGTCGAAAAATGGCCAATTTTGGACTTTGATGGTCGTTTTCTCAAAATCTGTTCAGTAACCTTTTTTCTTATTGATGCATAACACTCCTCATATGTACCCCTGTGACATGTATAAATTTCGTTGCCCCTGAATCGCTCGAAGTGGGCCATTTTGGGCCCAAACTCGGCCCAGATGGGACTTTTCCATGTTAAGTTCTCCTATGCTTTATAATGGGACACATTAAGCCTAATATCTCACTTAATATTGAGATTACAGAGTAGGAATCAATTGTGGACCTATAGGAAATGATATATGCTGAATATTCTCGTGACCTTGAATTTGACCTTGACCTTGGTTTCGAGGTCAGAGCGGCCGTTTTCGTCAAAAAATGGCCAATTTTGAACTTTGACGGTCGTTTTCTCAAAATCTGTTCAGTAACTTTTCTTCTTATTGATGCATAAACCTCCCCATATATACCCCTGTGACGTGTGTGAGTTTCGTTGCCCTTGAATTGCTCGAAGTGGGCCATTTTGGGCCCAAACTCGGCCCAAATGGGACTTTTCCATGTTAAATTCTCCTATGCTTTATAATGGGACACATTAAGTCTAATATCTCACTTAAAACTGAGATTAGAGACTAAGAATCAGTTGTGGACATATAGGAAATGATATATGCTAAATATTCTCGTGACCTTGAATTTGACCTGTGACCTTGGTTTCAAGGTCAGAGCGGCCGTTTTCGTCTAAAATGGCCAATTTTGGATTTTGACGGTTGTTTTCTAAAAATCTGTTCAGTAACTTTTTTTTCCCATTGATGCATAACACTCCTCATATGTACCCCTGTGACATGTATACATTTCGTAGCCCTTGAATCGCTCGAAGTGGGCCATTTTGGGCCCGAACTCGGCCCAAATGGGACTTTCCGATGTTAAATTCTCCTATGCTTCATAATGGGACACATCATGCCTAATATATCACTTAATATTGAGATTAGAGACTAGGAATCAATTATGGACATATAGGAAATGATATATGCTGAATATTCTTGTGACCTTGAATTTGACCTCTGACCTCGGTTTCAAGGTCAAAGCACAAAATATGTAATATCTCGCTTATTATCGACTTTACAGCTTAGGAATCAATTGTGGACATATAGGAAATGATATATGCCGAATATTCTGATAAACTTGAATTTGACCTTTGACCTCATTTTCAAGGTCACAGGACAAAATGACTAATATCTCACTTACTATCGATTTTACAGGTTAGGGATCAATTGTGGACATATGGGGAATGATATATGCTGAATATTCTCGTGACCTTGAATTTGACCTCTGACCTCAGTTTAAAGGTCAGAGCACAAAATAGCTAATATCTCGCTTATTATTGACTTTACAGCTTAGGAATCAATTGTGGACATATAGGAAATGGTATATGCCGAATATTCTGATGACCTTGAATTTGACCTTTGACCTCATTTTCAAGGTTACAGGACAAAATGGCTAATATCTCACATTATTGACTTTACAGATTAGGAATCAATTGTGGACATATAGGAAATGATATATGCCAAATATTGCTATGAATTTGAATTTGACCTTTGACCTCATTTTCAAGGTCACAGAACAAAATGGCTCATATCTCACTCATTATCGATTTTACAGCTTAGGGATCAATTGCTGACATGAAGGAAATGATATATGCCGAATATTCTGATAACCTTGATTTTGACCTTTGACCTCATTTTCAAGGTCACGGGACAAAATACTAATATCTAAAATATGTATTGTCCGGTAACCTTTCTTAGCCCTTGGGCTAATTTTTTCTATCGGATAATTCAATGAAAGCAATTCATATGTTGCTTTCTTTTATCAAATAATATGATCCATATTCTTTCGTAAACAACGTAATGATAAGGTCACGTAGGTTTACGATTCAACAGGCACGAGTTTCAGGCATGCCCATTTCTTACCCATGATTATCCACGAATCTTGTGTGTTATGGCAAAATGATGGCATTATCATCACGAAGTTGCTAAATGTGACAGCTCAAGCTGTTTTGTTTGTTATTTACAATGAATACACAGCAGTTTCGTTTTTGATCCCGAAAATGATAGCAATCGATTCCCTCTTATGAAATAGTACAGAGTAATATCGGGAAAAAATGCCGTGTACTTGTGAGTACATGTACAGTAATGGCAAAGTACTCAGCCTGCGTGCCAGGCCGGAAATCGGCCTGTAATCCAATGGTGATTATGCCATAGCGTATTCTCTGTCTTTGTTAGATTAGAATACGCTTGTCAGAGTTGAACCCAAAGTAGAAAGTACAATGTATGATTGTAAGAAAGTCTGTGGTTATTAGACACAAATGGAAATGTTTCTTGTCTTTTCTGTACCCATTGAACAATGAAACTTCCATGCGGCTGTCTCAACGGCATGGAGGAACCATATCACCACCATATGCTATCAAAGGAAACCATTTCAGAGATCGATATAAATTGTCAAGTTCATTGACAAAAATTTTATACACCTAGATCTATACGGGACACTTTGAAAGTTGTTGTACTGACAATTCTGTCATCTAATAACACTGCGGCATGCCTGACGGGATGACCAAATTCAATGAAATTTTTCGTTGTGCTGGATAACCCAGTAAATAGAATTTGTTGCTTATCGACAAGAATATCGACAAGAATGCAAGAATAATCCAAGGAAAATGGTTGTATGCACAGGCCCCAGACTAATTCCACAGTGACATCAGCATATATAGCATATTCATGATATTGGATCTAACGCTTGAAGAAGGGTGACTCAGACCAAATTGTCTGTTTTCGATCGCCAAATAAATTAGGATATAATCGCCTTAGGAATATAGAACTTTAATATACATGTTATACATGTACTATAATGTGCCTTATTGGGTACATTATCATGTTTAAGAGCTGTTTGTGTTATAACAGGGTGAAAAAAAATTGTTCACAGTACTAATATCTTGCATGTGCTCTGCATTTTCTGCTGAATGGATCTTGTTTTTTGCTCACTATGAGCATTGTTTAGGAGTTGTTATCCTTCTTCAAATGTTGTCAAGTGCTTGATATTTTGTGACAGAAGATAAAGTATCCACTGCTTTTTGTGGTCTTGTGTGTTCACATCAATCGTGGCACCAAATCCCAAGTGTGAAAGACTTAGCCCATCAGATGACAGTTACATGTAGGAATTGCGGGTAAACTCAAATCTTACATGTTTATTGCTCATTCGCATACACTAAGGATGCTGGCGATGGTCAGAAGTTGACCAGTTTTGGGAAATATTCAAGATGCATATCTATGCAAACAATTTGTAGCTTTTGACAATGTGACCCATTTTGCTTAAACATAATATTTCTTCTTCATCATGTCGATATTTGCATTGCAGAATTGTCCATGATGTTTCAGCAATTCATGGAACAAACCAGCTGATTGTGTTGTCATAGAAACCAAGATGGCCGAGTTCAACTATTACCAGGCCAAGTACGACTATGAACCGAACAATGATGAGGAGGGAGAAGGAATGATTGCTCTCCGGTCAGGGGATATCCTGGAAGTCCCCAAATCGTATGAGGTAAAGGAAATATTAATATTTGAACTTTTCAATACTTAATGTTTTTAATTTAGAGAGTTTCAGTATCGTAATGTTGAGTTACAAACGTATTAAATGTTTCAGACTTACAAATGTCTTATCATGCGTGTCTTATCAGATCACTGAAGGCACAGAAGATGAGCCGAAGTCCTGGTTGGAAGGGCGCAATCAGAGCAGTAGACAGACCGGTTACTTCCCGGGGACGTTCGTGGAGAAGTACAACCCCCCTCCCACCCCCAAACCTCGGCCCCGGCCCCCACGCAAGGACACAGGCGCAGCCAGCCCTAGCAACCATGCCGACTCAGGCTTCTTTGGCTCCCCTGTTGGTACGTATGAAAGTGTATGGTGCTGAAAGTCATATCAACGTGTGAACGTTACTATTAAACTCTGAAACTGAATCACTTATAGAAGTGTAAAGTCGTGTATGAATGTTTTGAGTAGATGGTATCCCTTATGCTGCAATAATATTTACATTAATTTTTGTTTATTGTACTTCATGATTATGAGATGCCTCTACTGGAGATGAAATGCATTTGATGTGGTACAACTACATAATTAATACGAAGACCTTGTTTAGAATGGCTGCAATCACTACAGCAGTGTTAACTGATAGGCAAAATCCAAATTTCATGTTTGTAGTTTGAGGGTTTTACTGTCTTATTCCTAAATATCTTATATGTGTATTGTGTATGACTGCACAGTATTATCTTGCATGGAAACCAGAACATGTCCCACTATCGACCCATGCAATAAATTACTGAGTACAGGGCACATATTTAAATACATGTATATTCAATATGCGCGCTGTCCACACTACACAATACATAGAAATCTCCAAAGATACAGGGCCATTGCAGGCTCTAATTGAGGAATGTGGATGCATTATGATAGATACTGTAATCATAATGTATGCAAACCATCACTGTCACTGGTCATACATGCTGGTGTATGGTGGCGTGTAGCAGCATGATAGTAAGGGAAAAGGAAAAAGTTGATGACTTTTTGATGAAGAATACACAATGTTGTCTCCCTTATCATAATACACTCTATAGTGAATTTATGTTGTGAAGGACTAGGCATTCTAAAGAGAGATATAGTTAGATACTTTCCAAAGTCAAGAGGAAAACTGTCTCACATGGCAATAAGTTTCAGTTTGTGGATTGAGAAAGTAAATTGATAATGATATATAATATGGGAATGATCTCAACTTATCCATCTAAACTATTTCACTGTCAGTAGAACATGGCGCATGTTTGTATGATTGCCTGCATCAGAAATACATAAAATCTCTCTTTATGTATTTCTGCCTGCATATATGCTTGTGTACATGTATGGTCAGGGTTGGTCAAACTACTTCACAGGTTAATGGTTTGATGTCCTGTCATGGCAGCCACCAACACTGCCTGTACACATGTATACATTGTACTGGTCAGTATACATGACATGGGTGTTTGTAGCTGTGACAAATTCCAGTCACTGGATGGATCCTGTTAGTCTCATCGGACACGTCAGTAATATCATGATATTGACAAGTCATGTTCTTCGCACATGGATGGATCTGTAAGGAGCTCAGAGAAAGTGGCCCAGAGTCCAGTATAGAACAGACATGAACTATCCTGCATGCAGCACCCGCACAGGGTACAGAGCAAATAAAACGCTTTATCTCCAGGGGGGGAACTGTGTCGTCAGTGTGGGGAATACAAGTTTTTGTGAACCGATGACGCATAGACGTTATGTCATCAGCCGAGAGAGGAGGGGGGGGGGGGGGTAGAGGAGGGGGGGGGGGGGAAGCTGGGTATTGTATTTGATTTTACCACTCAAAGTGTTTGGGTGATGAATATTAATATTCTTTGATTAGATATTAAATTTCCCAGAATTCTTACAGTACATGTACAATAATAATAATAACGTAGACAGCATGGATCTCGTTTCTCTCGCTGAGTACACATTGTAAGCATCAGTGATCTATGAGATAAGCAGGAAGGGGCTAGGGCCTTTTGTTACTGATTTCTGGTCCACTTCTACAAGCATGGGCGGCGGTACCAATATTATCATGTTCACATTACCTCATACTACTTGAGGTATTGGCTTAGTACTTACGTCACTCAGATCGATAATAGGCCCAAAGTTCTCTTCCCCATTCACCTTGTTACTTGTGTATGATCGAACGCTACAGCTTGCCTAAAAGTGAACATGAGTGTATTACTAGATATGTGATGTGATAAATATATAAACCAGTGTAAGCCAATTGAAACTCTGATTTTCATTTATCTACATCATACATGTACTTCATGTATGAATTACTAATATAGATTTAACAAACTTGCTGTCACCTTGTAGCTGTTAACCGTCTTTCACTAAAGATTATCTGCTACCATAGATAATCCACACCCCCATTTTGGTTTATATGGTATACTGGTTTATAAATGCTGATTTTGAAAACTCCATGTACCTGTAATATATATAGAGTTCTTGTCTTAGCAATACTAGTATATGTAGTGCCCTGCACATTTACTAACTAGTATGTGTGCACAATCATTGTCAACTGGTTTGGGCAAAACACAATTGCACTGTAATTCGTTGAGTTATCTAATCTGATAGCACACGTATGCACAGCTTGCGCACTTCAAAGTACATCAGACAGAATAAAACAAATTTTTATGTGAACTATTGCGAAGTGAACTAAAATGAGATCACCTCTGTTAGGGCTCTGTATTGTACGTACATTATGACCTATATTGGTGTATGTATAGTTATTATGCGATTGTTGAAATGTAATTCCGTGTTAATTTCATGATTTATGATGCTCAATTATACCAGTGCTTTAATTATAATTTCCTAGTTATTATTCCCTAACTGTATGTTGTTCCATGAAATGTCATTTAATATAATCTACATGCAGTTACATGTGTATTCACCATATTGTGCCATAGCGGGGTTTCTGATACGATTATAGCTATACATGTATTGGTAAAGTTATGAGTTTCTGCCTCTCTGGAACCACGGGTGCACTGTTTCTTGTGAAATACAAAATGTACTTCTGAATGTGAGCTACATTCATCTTTTTTACTTGCATTTTTGTTATCAGAAATAAATTTCTTGTTTGAGAAGAAGTATGATAAAAAATTAAAGCAGGTGAAGGAATGCCACTTGCATACACATAATAAATCCCGTTCAAGGTTAAAAAAAAAAAACTAGATAAAATTTCTTACCACTTATACCAGATTTAGAACAATTTCTTTTAGGACTGGGCTTATGGGTTGATATAAAGGTCATGTAAACTACACATCTGAAGAAGAAAATCAGTGCTGGTGATGTTAGTGAAGGATATTGAATATGTTGAAGATATTATAGGTGTGTCAGTACATGTATGTACATGTTCATGTAGAAATCAAGGACTTTCATGAAGTATAAAAGTTCAGGTTGCCAAGAGTTTGTATAAATCATGTCAAATTCTAGTGCATTGTATGCCATCTCCAGTTCTCTTGGTGCAATAGTCATAATCATGATGGAGATTGAAACAGTATCCTTGCAATATCATTTGGTGCAGACTTGTGATATTGGTTATAGCATTTGAATTTTGTTTTAATTACACGACTGTATGGTTCAGTTGGACTTGTGTGACAGTGTCACGCTATATATGTACGGGTACGTTTACATGTTATAAAATGTGTGAAAGGCTGGAATGAAGCACATGGACTTGTCATGTGACTGGTCCCTTTTCATTAAAATTCACTTATTAATTTGTCGTGAACCAAGTGACCTGGCAATTGCAATGCAACAATGGATGCTGACCAAGATTGTGCAGACCCATGTTGTACTTGGTGAACTCCCACTGGCTGATTCCCACTGGCCATAAATCTTTGTTTGGCCATGTGCTGTAACTTTGTGGGCTGATTCCCACTGGCCATAAATCTTTGTTTGGCCATGTGCTGTAACTTTGTGGGCTTGGGAGGGCTGGTGGGCCACATGTAGTTAGTTGCCTGGGGTCTGGTTCCTGGAAAGATATATCCGAGTGGATGCCAAGGAGCACTGGACTGGGGAATGTGGATGGCTCCCTGGGCTGGGTCTTTGCTGTGATGGCCCAGTAGATCACAGTTTCACTCTTCCCAGATCAATGGGGGAGAGGGCGGGTGTGGGAGGAAGTCCCCCATCACCCCCGCCCCTCCAGATAACAAGCCCAGACAATGTGGTGTAACAGGGAGACACCCTACATGGGAAAAGAAGCGTGCAAAAGTGGGGCGCAGTGCACTGATTGGAGGGGAATTTTCCAAGCATCCCCCAAAATACATTTGTCTGCAGTACTTACTGGGAAGTTAGAGAAAATTTGGGAGGACGCTTGTAGGGACGTGGGAGTGGGCAGCGGGAGTGGGCAGCGTGCTTTCAGCCCTTATAAAACTGGACATTCCTGATGTATTGCCATTATGTTAGCATAAGTTTTTGCTCAGTAAGTTCTAAACATTCTTGCATTTGGGTTCTAAAAAACATTTCAATTTGAAACTATCCTATGAATATCGAAGTAAAATAAAGAGAATAATTCTGATTTTATAAATGTGATCTTCAGTCATTCTTGAGTAATCCGCTCTAAATTTTGTACAATTTTGTACTGTGTACTGTGTACTGTGTAGATCCAACAAAACTTATGGTTGCTACAGTATCATTTTCCTCTGGCTCGCACAAGGTTGTAACTTCCTGTGATCTAGGGTACGGACTGTACCTGCTCAACGATTGTTCTGGACTCAGACATTAATCAGTCATTTATAAGGTAATATCCTTAGACAAATATCAATTGACCTACATGTATGTAGTCTGAGCCACCCTTGTCCCTGATATCAGTGATTTGCTCTGCACTGACAGCTCCTTGTTACTGGACTAGTGACATTTTGCGCAGATCTATACAGTGCAGTACTACATGTACTTTGAATATCGTCATCACGACACGTATGACAGCGATCACATCAGACAGCGTCTGGTAATCAGCCACTCATACATTGTACCTGTAGTCATAAGTGTTCTTGTATCTTCACAAACTGCTTGCGAACCCTGTCAGGCCATACTTGAACTTCCTATAAGTCTGAAAGATCAATGCTTCCTTGTGGTGTGAATGAATCACTCCAAAAGCTCTCAGAGATGTCTCCGAAGTAAAGAACCACTGTACATTCTCAGATTTTGTAGTGTGGGTTGGCACTTAAATAAGGTACCAGCCTTAATGTGACACCTGCAAAAAACTTTCTGGCAATTGTGTCTGGTATTGTGTACAAGGTTTAAAAATTTACAGCCTTAGTTCGCATACAAGCGATGAGTACATGTAGCTATATTATGCAGACTTTGTAGACAAGTTTTGTTAATTTTTCCGAACATACATCTAATCCAAAGTTTTGGCTTTCGTTTAAAAATGGTGCAATATGAACATTTACAAACCATATACATGTACATGTATACCGAACAGTATTGAACCATGGTAACTTCCTAATTCTTCCATAAATATACAAGTATAGAACATGATTGTATGGTAATGAATCTGTTGCTAGTACATGTAGTCAGACTTGTTGCTACACTAGCGAAACCTGGCCTAGTTTTTCAGCCCCACAGTATGGATACTTGTGTAACATTTTACAACATGTTTAATCAAAATAATTGTATTTTATCGTTTTAGCTTGGAAAATTCCCAATTCTTCCTGTATGTGTTAGAGTTCCAATTCTGATGGTGTATATAATCACGTGCTGGCTCGCTTTCAAAGAATCTATGCAATTTCGTATGATTTGTTGGTCTGGTATATAATGATGACTTATTGGATGTTGGCAGTTAATTACATGTACACGTATACTCACCATGTGTGGTAACTTTACATGTATGTAGGATGTTACATGTACAGAGCCCCTGGAGATGTTAGTCAGTTCGTTGACCCCAGACTGTAGATATCAGTTCTCTGTACTTGGGACTGGCCTTGCAGTGGGACACAATCTGACTGACTGGGAGGTTTACTCAAGCCCTGTGCTAGTGTTGTTCTTCCATCTGTCACTCCACATGGTCCTACTCGTGGAAATGGCGGGGGTTTTCCTGGGGAGATAAGGAAGATCAAGTGGGTGAAATTATTTGGACCAGGGAGGGGGGAGGGGGGTGTCGGGTGTGGTTTTGTGGGAAAACTGCCTGCTGCATCCAGGCACAGAAGTTCATTGTCCTGTGGAATGAATTGATTCATCTGGCCAGTGTTTCTTGTTTCAAAGGCATGTTTGATGTATATGGTATATATGAGATGTAAAATTATACAGCTAGTTTCCATTTATAGCCATATACTGGTCTCAAATTTTGCCAACATTCTTCAAGAATTCCTGAAACTTTGAAATATTGTCATTGACTTATAATATTATATAACTTTAGGAATTTATGGTTGTCGTCAAAATTTGGACATGGACATCCGAATATTTCTTCATTTCAAATACTAGACAGAGTGGTACCTGGAAGTATCAAATCATGCAAATAATGTTGTCGAATTGTTGATCATCATTCAGACCTGTGGTTTATTAGAAAAAAAATCAATGTTCCAGTGATCTACAGGACCCTTGGTTCTTTCATTTTCACAAGATAGGAAAAGCATGAGAAAAAATTGGGGGAAGTGAAGGACTGTTTTAAATGTGGTTACCAAGGTTACTGGTACAACTGTTCACTTGGCATGTACATCTACATGTAATGTCAGATGATGCATGTATCAGTACATTTGTGTGCTTGCATGGTTTCAACTAATGCATGTATTAAAAATGATCGTGTGATGGCTTTTCATGCATTTATTTTCGAGGAGGGGGTAAAACTTTTGGTCAATAAGATTTGAATGGATCATATTTTAATGTGACCTGCTTGCACCAACCTGGTTTTGCACCATTGATCTGATTTTGTTCTGAATATAGCACAATCAAGGTGGCACGATCAATTTTACCGTTAACCTGCCTGGGGCAGGAAAAAAATTACACCATACACGATGTACAGTGCTATACTTGCGGCATTGCTAAAAATCAGGGAATTGGGTTAGTGCGAGTACATTGATGGAAGGTTGAATTAGTTCAAGTCCTCTTTTGTGGAAGCCATATGTGCCTAGGTTTTTTTTTTGCTCCAGGAGGCAATTCAGTGTGCTTCTGGCGTTTAGTTTCTGACTTCCTCCTTCACGTGGATCCGTTTGAGAATCCGCGGAATATGTCAGTGTCATTCAGTGCATCAACTGCTGGTGTTCCATTTTAGCTAAAAACTTCGCCAGTCGGTTATTATCTTCAAGAATCGGAACCATGAGAATGCCTGTGAAAATGTATGATTCCCAAAAATTGGAAACTATTGTACCAATTTTGCAAATCTTCACTAGTGATAGCTAAATGCTAGCCAGTACGATTACTGGTGATATGAGACCAGCACGATGCGACGAACTTGCGCGATGCCAATGCATCAGGCGGCTGTCTTAGTTCAAAAGACGATCATGGTCTTGCACAGATACGCACATCTTTGATTAGAGACGCAAATATATACTCTAGTATAGACTGAACTTAAACATTGCACATGATGCAGACTGTCCATAAACCACACCAATTTGCTTGTATTGCATGCGAGCATATAATTGCCTCCATTAAAAAATATGCGATATGCGTTGGTGTGCATCAGTGCCAAGAAGCAATGCCAGCATTGGACAGTGTTCACTCATACTGGGCTAGCCATAAGTCGCATGATGCTAGGACATGCACAGGAAGGCTAACATGTGCCAAATGCTAGCCCCAACATGCTAGCATTCTGATGAAGATTTGCGAAATCGCTACTGTATATGATTACAAAATATAATGCTGGACTGTGTTTGTGGACACTAGTACATGTAGTATGATAGTTCATGTACAGACATAATTAGGCTTGTGTATCCATCCAATATACAATGATATATGTACGGTATGTAGTGATAGGATTTATGTTTTATATTTTCAGATCCCAACAGAAGCAGTCACAAGTTTGCAGACACATACTTCGTCAAACCCGTACTGTGTTCTTTCTGTGAGTATAAAACAAAAGCAACAAGTTGGTGAAAGGTCATACAGTTTCCATTTCTTGTCGATACACAATAAATATGATATAGTAATCTGTTTCGAGCTAACTATTCAGCTATATATGAGAAAATATTGGTACATGTATTCTAGTGTCACTTTGCTGCCGTCCCACTACCCGCATTTCCACAGCTTCGCCATGCTATATATGGCTTCATCAGACCCTGGGTAATTAGCTCAAGATAGTGCTGGCTGTGACACAAGGCGGGGCTGCTGCCTGGTTCTGAGACAGGTGCACCCACTGCCCACCGTCCCTGGGCCTCTCTCTCCCTCTCCCTCTCCGCAACTCTGTCAGCAGATCACAGGGACTCAGTCCCAATAAAACACACTTGACCTTTAAGAGAAGGTGTTTCCCCCCCAAGTAGAGACCGTCGGACCCACAAGGAAGGAAGCAAGGAAGGAATATTCCATCCCCGTGCATCCAGCACATCATTGTAGTATAAGTACAGCTCCTCAGACTGTGACCTCGATGCTGCCTCGTTGAGGCTCTCACCTCCCTGTCTATCCCTCAAGGTTCAGGAGATGAATCTTGCAAAGCTGCTGACACTGAATATATCCAAACTTCCTGCCCAGAAGGGCAGAGAGCTGTCCATATCATGAAGGTCACTGGGTCAGCGGCTCTACTTGCACACAGATCATGGTGCTAGAGCGTGGTGCTACGGCATGTTATATTATGGTGCTAGGGTAGCTGTTACATGGACAGAACTTGAAGGATCCCATATTGATATTGATGCCTGCGGTGGTGATAGAGCCACTGATGTAGACAGGCTTCAAGCCCACACAGGGACCTGATCGGCCAGTAAAGTAGGGCACATGGAGAAATAGATTTGCTGCAGAAATGTCCCCTCGACTGCCATCATTATATTGGCTGTGATAGTTGGGAGGTAGAACTCCAGACACGCCGGGGACTGGAGAGCAATCTCCCTGGCGGCAGTGGCGGTGGCATTCCGTGCAAGGTCATTCACGCTTACTGCCGCCGCACAGTCCCTGTCTTCTATCTAGAGGCTCTCGGACAAATTGATAATCTGAGCAGTTTAGGTGTAATCATGAAAGGTGAAGTGGACTGAATTCATGACTTGCAAACGGAATGATCACATTTAGAGCTGTACTTGTGGTGCTTGATGCTTATAACTGTGCACTTCATCCACCACGGCCCATGATCGATCGATCATGATGTCAGATATGATGAATATTGAATGCATGTTGCTTGTATACATGTAACACTTATATAACTGTATCCGCCAGGGTTTATTCAGAACTATTGATTTGCAATTGTCATGCCCTGCCTGGTGCTGCCGCCATATTCGTCAATACTTTCTTATGGACGCTATATACAAGAAGTCACATTCTGCAAATGACATTGTCAAAATATAGTTGACGCGAGAAGCATTTATCAATTTCGACAAGTAAACATGGTAGTAAGTTCCTATAGAAAATTTGTGGTTGTAATAAACATGATTATCAATAATTACATGTAGTGAGTATTGATAGCAACTACAACATATTCATGGCTGACAGTTGCTGATATCGAAAAATGAGATTTGAAGGAATAATTGCAGACTTTGATGAGAAGACACTAGCTGTACTGGTACATGTAATAATAATAATAATAATAATAATAATAATAATAATAATAATAATAATAAATAATAATAAGTCTGGGGGATACACACATGCGATTGACAGCTGCAATTGAGAGGAGCTTGCAGGAGGACTAAAAAATGATTTCAGAATCGTACATATTAATGTACTTCCTTACATCTGCAACTTCATGGGTTTCTGCCTATATTTAATGTGGCTATCATATAGTCGGGCATGTACGGGGGGTCCCTTTGCACCCCCCCATGATCCTCCAAAACCAACTTTTTTCTCAAGGTTTTTTAATACTAAAAAACATTACATATGTCTCCGGTTGCGCATCCATTGCAAAAATTGGTTTTCGGGCCATTTTTCAAAATGGCCGCCCCGCGAAATCTCGAATTTTGAGATTGCTTCACTTTAGGCTGCATAGGTCTACAAAATAAATGATGCCGGACAGCTCAAGACAACGTTGTTGTACTACAAGAGCATGCAGGGCAATGGTGAAGATAGGTTAATTCATCCAACATAGCAGTACCAATAACATAGTTTCATGTTCCATCATGTTCATGTGTAAAGATTGCCAATGAAGATATCTATATTATTGTTCTCTGTTTGTGATATAAAATGTATCCAAAGCATGTTTGTGAGTAATGCGTAATTCATAAGTGTATGAATAAATTCAAATAACAATGTGTTCTTATTTGCTTTCCTTCTTAATGAGATGCTGTTATCATTTTAAATTGATATTATATAGCTAGAATAACACCAAAAATGGAATCTACATACCAAAATACCCTTAAAAGTAAGTATCACACATCTTTATAGCACAATTAGTTACGAACTTGAATTTTCGGGGTGTTTTTAGCAGGCATCTTGGATTTATGTTAATTAACAAAACTAACCAAATCAAGCTCTATTTGTTCAAGGATTTATTGGGATCGCAAATCAGTAAAAGTCTCTATCATAAATATCCAAGCAAGATCCACAATTGAGACCATAGGGGTGTCAAGGGGGCTATGTTCGAGAGATATCTAAATGAATATGTAGCGTGTACCATGTGTGCAGGTGTACATGCATCAAAAGAAATAGCTTGATTGTATTTATTTTGGTCTAAATGGATTCCCTGTATATGAAAACCTAGGTATAGACCCCAAACTGAACATCCTAGGTTGACTGAGTCTGAAGTTATGGACATTTTAGTGAAAATTTATCTAAATTTGGCGGCCATCTTGGATTTATGGACATATTCATGTTATAAATATTTATTTAAGCACTGTTTTCTCATGTACAATGTATCAGGCCTCTATAATAAGCAGCAAAAGGTAACAAAGATTTTATTTTGTAGACCTATGCAGCCTAAAGTGAAGCAATCTCAAAATTTGAGATTTCGCGGGGCGGCCATTTTGAAAAATGGCCCGAAAACCAATTTTTGCAATGGATGCGCAACCGGAGACATATGTAATGTTTTTTAGTATTAAAAAACCTTGAGAAAAAAGTTGGTTTTGGAGGATCATGGGGGGGGGGGGTGCAAAGGGACCCCCCGTACATGCCCGACTAATACCTGTACCTGTGAATGTAGATAATTTATTTGTATAAGACTGTGAGCATGATGAAAACTCCAATCTTTTACTATCAGTGTACATGTATTACACCAGTGGTCCTGTACTGTCAGTGAACTCAGTGTCTGTATTTTATGGCTAGAGTATCATAATATGTGATATAATTTTAATCCTACAAGTTTTTGTCACTCAGTAAATTACATGTAAGTAGCCTCTCTCTCTAAGTGAGATCAATGTCTATATTTTATGGCCAGAGAGTGTTATATATAGAAATGTGACCTTCAAGTAATAAAATACAAGTGTCAGTAGAGTGCCGGGTTTTGGATATGGGTCATCGGATATATTTAGTAGTGCTCAGTAGAGTGCTTGAATAATCGAGCACTCGCTCATTTATATTTCCAAAAATAGGAGCGCTCAAGTCTGAATTTGAATAATCGATTATTTCAACTTATTCATTGTGCATGAATTTCGATAGCAATCACGAAATTTAAGGATTGATCGGGGTAGCAGACCAAACACTGTGGTGAGCAGCTCTCCCATTCATTTGTAATGTAAACAGAAAGGTAACAAAATCAGCAAGACCACCCAACCCTTCTTCTTGAAACTTCATTAACAGAGATATGTATAGCCATGGATGATGAACCGAGACATGTTCTATAAAAAGTATCACAGCGATTGTACAAATTGATGATTATAGATATCACTTTTACACGCGCCAGCAAACAACGCATAGTATCTTCAGCGTTACAAACAAGCCGTTGTTGATATGTACGCTTTGTTGTGTGACCGTCCAATAATAGATACATATATACGACTTGAATTTCTGCGAGAGGAATACAATAGGCGGATTTGGTGCACCCGAGCGCAACTCACCAGTGAGCTTTACTAGCATTACTATTTGTCCGCAGTAAAAAATAATCCTGCCGTTGGGCATGTTTTGAGTGTACCTTGTCTTTTGAGAAATAAGTGACAAAATGACATTTGAAAATGACAATTATCAGACAATTAATTATATTTAGTCAAGAACCAAGTCTCGGTTGGTGATTGATAGCTATAGGTCGCCACAGTAAATTCTGGTGCCAAATGGATGTTTGCAAGTTCATGATTTTGTTACCTTTACATTTACATTATAAGTGAATGGAGAACTGGCGCGTTCCAGATTCGGGATTTTACGTGCAATTCGTCCTTAATCCATTCCAACTTTGTGACATCCCACTTCTGGTTAGAATCTTGGACGTTGTGGGGAGACCTGGCAGGCTAAATTATCGGGGATTGTTTCTTTTCTCGCTTGTATAGTTGTAAAGCTAGCCGCGCTCGGATGATCGCTTATTTTTACAGCGATTAATCGAGCTAGATATGTCAAACAACACTAATATCTAGCCCATTCCTCTTTCTGAAAAATTGTGAAAACTTATAAACACATGTACTATTTTTCTATTGGTCTTTTCATATTTTTATGCATGCACTATTTCTCCTTATCATGCTTTTAATCGTGTTTCACTTCATATCTTCTATAGGTTCCGATTACATTTGGGGAACTGGTCCAAAAGGAGTTAAGTGTGATGGTAAGTTTGCTGACAATGTATATGTCAGACAATGTGTGAAAAGCATGAAAAGTGTTAGATTCCTTTTGACAAAATAACGAGCTTGTAGACTTTGTACATGCTTACCATCTTCACTAGGTACAGTAGGTTGTAACCGCTTGTGAATACTTGCAGACTGTGGTAACTGCTACCATATGGAGTGTCGAGCTAGTGCCAAGACCCAGTGTCGCAGGTCCAAGGGGGGAAAACCCGGTGCCACAGTTACCTACACATATGACATTGTGAGTGTAGTGGGAAATCCCATAAACACTGTTTAGTTCGCAGCTTAAAAGTCAATACATGTTGAACCATATTATATTCATAGAAAGATGAATATCAATAGTAAAATTTGGTTGATGTCTTTGTATTGTATCTATACAGCCAGTACAACAGTGGACGGTTATCAACGTGATGGAGTGGATGGCTTCTATAAACCTCTACAGATACGCGGAGATGTTCAAAAAGTTTGATATCAAAGGAGAGACCCTGATACGACTGGACGACAACAGACTCAAGGTCAGCTTCCAAACACACTTGGGAACAGGCCCTGTACAGTTGCATTCTAACAGTTTACCCAGATATTGCTGTATTTAATGTGGCCATATGTATTGATTCTGATAAATGGGATTATGTTGATGGTGTGTTTCCAGGACATGAAGATGACTGACCAGTTCCATCGATTCGCTGTACTTGTTGCTATAGACGAGTTGTGTGACCGAGAAGCTGTCAAGGTTTGTCTACAATGATCAGTGAAAGTTGTCACAGCTTGAGAGCAAACCAAATGTGCACCTCAACATGATACTGAAAACAAAAGTAGATGATTATGGCACGATATCTATGGCTCTAATATACAGAGTCTCTATCGATGAAATGCCATGCGTTTTGTGTGTGAGTTACTGGAAGCCAGAAAGGATCATATTCTTCTATCGCATTACGTATGTGTCTGTCACTTGTCTCCTTGTAGAATATAAATTTAGATACTGGTGTACTCATGCCCCTGAACTGTACTGGTCTTGGGTTGACCCACTTCTAACCTTGTGTAAAAGTAGCCTCCTTGCCTCGTGACAATGCAGCAGGTGTCTCTTTAATGATGATCGACTGTGAACAATGAGCTGTAAGTGGGTGTACCGAGACAATTAATTCTCTCTTTCATTGGATCGATAACTTCGTGCCGACCCCTCATATTACGCAGATCTGGCCCCTGGATATTCTGTATTGTGGGCAAACCCTAGCATTATTTGTCATGTAAATTGTGCTTGGTTGAGTAGATGAGTGATTGACCATGAAGGTTGACCAGAGTTAGTGCTTTCATCATCACCCTGGGCTGTGACTACATGTACATGGGCCAGCCTTAGCCTTGT
Organism: Terebella lapidaria; assembly: GCA_949152475.1. Taxonomy (NCBI): domain Eukaryota; kingdom Metazoa; phylum Annelida; class Polychaeta; order Terebellida; family Terebellidae; genus Terebella; species Terebella lapidaria. The sequence continues at coordinate 27,649,927 of OX424557.1, read as the reverse complement.
AGGGTCACTATGCGCCGTCTTGTGACAGAGACTACCCTATAAGTGTAGTGCCTGGGGGTGTATGGTACCATCATCCAAGGTTATAGATCAGCTGTCTCCACCCATACAATGGCACTCTACCCCCAGGGAGGTGAGGTCTAAGCCGGGCCTGCAGGTGTACGTCTATAGACATACGTAGGTTGTATTGATCTCCTGACAGACCGGCCGGCTGTGGGTCCCCAATGATCGGCTCATTGACATTGATTGCCACAGGTGAACTGGGTCCAACGCTGCATCTATGGAGATCTATTCGAGGTCACACTATTCAATACTGCAAGATTAACGACATCTCCGCCGTCCCGGCTTGTCAGATAGCGAGAGCAAAGTATACTCACCAAATAAATTGATCATTCCGAGGTGTGATATGTGCATGTCTGTGAAGACGGCAGTGTAGAAGACACACATCATGTCTGTGTAGTTCATTGCAAAGCTGGGGGAGGGTGTGATTGGTGGGTGCTAATCTTGGAGTCAGAAACCAACCAGAACATTCTAATCAGGAACAATTAAGAAATATCTATAAATTGACGCATTACCAAATGGACATACATGTTTTGCAATGTGCATGTAGCATTTTGTTATGTATTAGTTACCTTATGTAAGACTAGCAGTAGATGATTTACACAATATACAATATATGTTGGAAATTTGTAATTTACATGTACAATAATTATTATAGTTGTATATCCACATATGTTATCTAAGACAAAAATCGTCTGCCAGACTGGCACAATGAACATTTTCCAGCACATTTGTGGAATACATTAATTCGGTGATATCTGCCACTGTTTGGAAACCCAAGACACAGTCTCGCTCTAATAAATCTTTGTTAGCCAAGGAAGTAGGGAGTTGATTGACATGGCCTTTATGCCTGGAGCGGGTTCTGGGTGGAATGCTGCCCTTACATGCCCATTGTTGCGGCCATAGCCTGACCTGAATTGACCTGAGACACTGAGGTTTTGTGGTTTTGGAGGGAGCTTGCTATGTTTGAAGTAGGTCTGTCCTTGACCCAACATGACCACAGTAACTAGGCCATGCAATGGTGGCCGTTCTCCTTGGAAGTCAATGAACAGGTAATCAGTGAATTGAGTACCGAATACATGCTATTGTAACCTGCCAGTTCATTCTTATCATGCACAGAGCTGCTATCTCTATAAGTACATGCACTGAAGCTTGTAGGAGTTCTATAGACACTAGCCAGGCTGAGATGTAGGGTTTGATCACTGCAGTGTCCATGTACACGTATGATTGAGGGAGATGGCCCACTTCTCCACACTTTACCGCAGGAGACCTAAAGGGCAACTTGCCAACTGTAATGTGGGCATAAAAATGAGGTGATAAGGGGGGCCACTCTCCCCAAAGGCTGTGGGGTTACCAGGCAATGTCAGTGTGTTGGAGGTGGCCAGTCTACAGCTAACCAGTGTCTGCACAGCCACACTAAGCCCTGAATCTGTCACAACCAGTGAGTGGTATTGCACACACCCAGTGCACTGTAATACAGGGCTATTTAGAGTGATTGTGGTCTATAGACAAGACGGAGGTGTCTGGCTGTATGAGGTACCGGCAGTAATTGGTTGAGTGAGCTCCCCTTTCCATCAAGCCCAGCCAGCCGAGCCAGCACTGGTTAAAAAGAGATCAGGAAAAAAAAAAACCTTGAAAATCTCTTGGAGTTGGTTGGCTGAAAGGTAGGCGAGCCGAATGTGAGCCGAGCCGAGGTGCCTCCCCCCTGCCACCTCCCCCTCATGCGGCCTGCTGCTGGCTCGCGACTGCTGGCAGCCTGCGCTTGCTCTACCCACTAACCTAACTTGCTCTTCACAGTGCTCGCTTATTGCGCTAAAGTCTCGTGAATATCGCAGTGAGAGCAGAGAAAGAACATGATCTACTTCTCGGGTCTTCTTCGCTGATGGTGAAAATTGTCACCGGTGACAGTCAGAGGAATACGCATTGTGGTTGACAATCTCATAAAATACGGAGACAAGAGATCAAAAAGAAACTGGACACAAAGGTGTACATACATGAGTCATTTGCATGTGAAAGACGCGTACTGGACATCTAACCCAGATCAAGCGAGGCATGGTGTTCAGTGGTCTGCTTTATGCAAGGTATTCTCAGTTCACGTTCTTGACCTCGAATGAATTTTGAAGAGCTGTGTGCCAGTGGAGAGTGTGTCGCTCTAGTTGCTTGGAGAACTCCGATCAGATGGTCGAACGCTTCGCCTGCTGGGATTATATGAATGTGTGGGAGACCGGTGCATTGATCACTGAAAACTTGAGGCAGTGATCTGGTGAGAGAAGCAGTGATTGGTATACGTAGAGCTGCTGGCTGCGGGGCACCTCAGCGAGAATCTATAGTCCAGGTGGCCACTTCACCTTACAGCACTGGAATCAATGAGACACGCGATCTCCGATCGAAGGCCTGAGACCTCACTGACAGCCGAGCTCAGGCTGCTGACCATGTGATGAACTATTGGACCTTGCCTGGAATGACCCACATCCGCAGCAGCGCCAGTGTTTCTGTCTGATCAATAGGTCACCGGAATACTTCATACTGTACATATATAAAACAGTGGTAGACTGGTGGACGCATCCACTCTGGTCTGATCTAGGATTACTGCTGGCAGTCCGAGGAAGAAGGAAGTACATATGTCTGTCGGGATTATATTCTAGCTCTGGCTAATGAGTGGTACACTGCTATTTGTATGAGAGGAGTGCCCATGTACCAATGGTTGTGTAGAACATGTGTGAAGCAGCGTCAGCGATGTCTGAGGACCCTGACACAGTAGACTATGTCCATCTGAGACACTGTACACTCGGTACTGCTGGTATGGAAGGCCAGGTGAGAAATACTAGAGTTTCACTTTCCTTGGAAACCCAGATTTATCAGATCTGTGTGGACTAGCTAGGCCTACACAGCATTTCAAAGTCTATTACAAAATTGATGGAGTAATTTATTTGAGGTACTCAAGTTAGTATTTCCTGGAAGCCAGGTGAAGTCTAGTTTGAAGTCTGTTTCTGCATTAAACATAGCATGATGACCATTGATGAGCTGGCACACTTGCTTCGTAAAATGTATTTATTTACTTTCAATTTTACAACATGCTTTTTAATTCGATACCCTTTTTGTCTTCGCGTCACAGAGATAAATTTTCCATTGTGATTAATATGATCAGCATGCACTGTCAGTGGGGTTAGACTTGTGGGCTCAGAGCTAATAATGACAGACACAGGCCCGCAGGCTTGCATGTGCTGGACTGGAGTTGTCTGACACCTCTGAGCAGGTACAAAGCTCGGTACTTCCTGTTCTGCTGTGTACTTAGGGCGGTTACACTGTGGCCCATTTGTGGTTTATATTAGGCCATTGGCACATTTTTGGGAGTGGGGGAGGTGAGCTCACCAAACAAAGTCAGATATACTCCCATGATGTAGGATAAATTCAGAATGAAAAAAAAGCTTATCTCTGACTACATGACTTTTTGTTGATTCTGACAATCTCGTGCCTAGGATTTATTTCACCTTGACCGGGTTGATTTATGTGTATGTAGAAGAGAACGTTGTGGCATTGTACCTTACTTGCTTGATCTGGACATGAATTCATTGAGACTGCTGCTCTATAGATATTCCATATCTTCTCGTTTGAGTTAGGAATAGCCAATTTGCCTACAACTTATCGCAGGCTTCCAGTCAGTACTTTAGGTTCAACCATCAGTTTTCAATAAGGACACATTTCTTCTATTCTAGTAGGTAATGTGCTGGTTATGTCTGGGACCAACAAGATAGATACAGTTCTGTGTGGCTTACCACATATTTTCCTCTGCTAATTCCCTATTTCTCACATTTCCTTCTCTGCAACCTGAATCCGGCTTTGCCCCAGCTCCTCCACCCCTCAATCTTCACTGGCACCTAGACTCCCTCTCGGAGGCTTATACAGCCTTGATCCTACCTGTACTTGTGGTTTATACCTGTGCCAGGCTTGGTCCAAATCTTCCTCCAGTTTGTTGAACTTAGTCCAAGTAAAGGTTCATAAATACATGTAGTAAAATGTTCATGTATTTCCTAACCTCTTTAACATGGTACATGTATAAACATTTGTGGAAAATGGGCAGCGCTGGTCATCTTCAATGATATCAGAAACCCATATGATCTTGATAATAATAAAGGGGATATTGTCATTGGATGTTGTGGCAAGGTTTTCACCGCATAACATACACAAGTGCATCACTGACGTTTGATTGGTTGATCCTTCCAGCATTCCCATGGTGCAGCAGTGCCCAAACCAGTCGGTCCCGTCCACAACGAAGGTATGTTCAGCTTCTTCGGTTTGTACCTGTGAAGTTCTATGTACCTGTTGCAGGATCATTGAAGTCGCACACATAGTCATATTTTAAATAAATTTTTAAACTTATTCACCTCAACTTACATAACTATATTTAATGTTGCATTACCATTACATTAACATATTTAAATTTATATAATTTATCTACAATAATCTAATCATGCTATACATTTATGGTAGCTTTCCAATGTTCAAAATCAGATGAATTTTTGTTCATACATCATTAACAAATGCTGTACATCATGTACATGTTCCTACACATGGGTAATGACAAATGATGGAACAGTTTATCTAAAAATATATTCTTATTTACCAGGTTGTGCAGCCAGTGAGCACACGATATCAGAACAGAGTTTTTCCTCGCTACAACATTGTCACATGTGTAACAAGTACCTGTGGGGCTTGTATCGTCAAGGTTACCACTGCAAAGGTGTGTGGGTCACGAATAAATACATTGTAATGGGACAACACTGCAGTCTGCAGAATGCCTGATGTATTTGAAGATACCATTTTGAAGTACAAAAACGATATATAATATTAACTCCATTTACTTGCAGACTGCGGGTTGACTTGTCACAGAAAGTGCCTAGCGACAGGTTTGCCGAGCTGTAACCCAGAACTGATCGGCAGCAAAGTCCCAATCCTTCCCCGTGGTAAGTTACCATTGATGCTAGAACATACCGTTAAAGGACTCGATACATTAAACATATTCTTCATTGAGAATTCTGTGGCGTGGGTGTTGCCACATTGTTCAACATGGAATGCCAATGGTTTCCATTGTCGCAGAAGTAGGCTATACATGATTGCATATCTTGATAGGGCAATGGACCATGTGTACATAACTAAATTATTCCCATACTCAATTCCAAATGAGCGATACCAAGCGTGAAAGTATATTTCAATGGCTTGGTTTTACATGTAATACAGAACATGCAGAATCTCTGATAGTGTTGTGCAGCTCACATTGTTTGCACAAGTACAGTATAGAAATCTGAAAACCGTACATGTACCAAACTAGCCTGAATGAAATCATCATCAGAGCACCAAATGCTGTTTCATGTTGATCGTGAATGAGTAGCAGGCCTGTAGTGGTGTTAGGTATTTTTGTTCATCTGCACAAACACCATTGTGTAATCTTCAGTGGAATATTCATAGCTTATCAAGTTTAATGTAGTCAAATGGGTACATACGCCTACATCTATGGGACAATATTGCCACAATTTGAATAGCAGTTTGCTGCAATTTCAGCGATACTGAAAGGATTTTGTAAGGGATATAGTTCGTTCAGACTGTGTTACAGTATTAACATCAATGCTGTAAATCTATTCGAAGGCAAATACAGCCAGAAAAAAATTCTTTGTCCTTTACTTCAAAGTGAATGTGGACATTGCTTTTCAAAACCTGAGTCCTGTTTCAAATACCAGTACATCACAAATTGAATGTTTAGCTCTAACAGCTATGCTACTAACTAGTCAGAACTTCATACAACTGACAGTGATGTCACATCAAATTTTCATCTTCGACTGATGACCTTCCTTAAGCAAAATGTTAAGTGGTGTCACTGCCATATTGACAAGACATGTCCACTTTCTTTGATGCCAAAGGTTCACTGACTTCAGTGGCAGTGCTGTGATCAATGTTGGTACACAGGCTGCTAGCTTTGTCTCCCCGGACCTTCTGTTTATTCTGGGGACAAAACGTCCTCGGATTGTCTCATTGGCATCACTGAATTGGACATGGTGCCTTCACGTGTGCAACACGTTCGCCCTTGGAATGTTTTAAGGAACGGTGCCACGAGACAGTCACCGGGTTTGCACGGACTGCGCACGTCCGTCCGTCGGTCCGTCCGTCCCTCCACCTGCCAATAATCTGCACCCCTTACCATTGATTACATATGGGGTTACCGAGTTTGATGTGAAAGTATGTTGCTCGAGTGACATACTTATCGTTTTTAAGCTGTAGATATAAGGTCATGGGATATTCCCTGACTTACTGGAAGCAACTTTCGCTTTTGTTTGATTAGTGCTCATCAACATTTTCGCACGTGATTTGCTACATTAGATCGTGTCAAATTGCTCCATGACGAGTTGAAGAAACTATCGATGCCTGAGAGCACGTAGATGCCAGCATGCCTGTTATAAGTAGCTTCAGTGAAGATTGAACAGTGTTTGTTCAAATGAGAGAAAGGCTTACATACAAATGGTGTCGTTTATGATGCACCGCCTACATGTTTTATTGTTTGCCATGCACAGATTCCCCGTTCGGCCAAAGTTTAATGTCGGATCCGACGGTGAGCGTGCCTCCTGTGTTAGTGCGGTGTACCAAAGAGCTGGAGGAGCGGGCGGGAGAACAAGGTCGGTACTTAACACGGTCTCCTCCCCACCTATTCCTGTCATACCGTAGTTCCTTCTATTGATGGAACACACTTGTGATACTATATAAATTAGAGCATATTGCTCGTCATTCATGAATATTTCAACTTTGCTGATGTGATTACACTGTGGTGGTATTGATGTCAAGGTCTTTGATATTTATTCTGACGCACACATGTACATGTAATATTCATGGTACTATGTATAGACAAGTGACCTCTCCCACACCTGCAGGTGAAGACCTGGTGGAGGTGTACAGGACCACAGCCTCCTCGGACGAGATCAACGGTCTCAAACTCCACCTGTCCTCAGGTTTGTACATTGGCAATAGCTTACTGTTTGAGTACCAGGAATTGAGTACTGCAACTCGTGGTCAGTAATGGCCAGCTGTTGGGCCCATCTAGAGAAGGCATCCAGCCTATGGAAAGTAGCTGGGGGTGGATGGGTTTATTCAGTCCAATTGTAATGTTTCCACCATGTAATGTTAGAACCAGGGGTGGAGCTGCTGGTCAGCCAAGGTCATCTGGTACAATTAGGAAGAATGCCAGTAGGATAAGGTTAGGTGCCGTGCTAATGGCATGCTTGGGGTCGATGGTACATCACACAGAGGTCAACATTTATTGCTGATATGTTCAAATAAAATGCAAGGTCATGCTGGGAAGTTTCATGCTGGGAGCTCCGCTGGTAAATGGAGCGTTGAAATGCCTGAATGAGCGGTGAAATAGTTTGGCTAATATTGACCCTGCCGAGGCCTTTCTTAGTGCAGCGGTAGGTAGTATACCAGGACAGACTCTGGGGTCATGAAGTGTTATGTCCATGGTACCCAACATACATAGCTAGAGACACCCATGCCCTGGAGGATGTGAAGAACGTTACACAAGCCCCTGCCAATGTCATGTTCTATTGGGGAAAGCCATTCAATGTGTCCAGGACCCAAAGTTATAGCTTTTCATAATATTTTACTAGTATAAAACTGAATCATGTTAATGTTGACTTTCACAGGCAAATTTGTACGCAACTATATAAAACTGGTCCTTGAAATACTCTAAAAAAAATTGTGGTTCTCCTGCATGTGCACACCTGATGAGTAAAAGTTCAGACTATGCTGTACTTGTAAATTGACTACTTGTGGATGACCATGCGAACCGAACTTATCGCTCAAAAACTGTGAACTTGGTGAATGTGGTTCCTGTTTGTCAAGTTAATAGCTAATAACTCTTCTGGGTTCTATTCATATGCCGTTCACCATGTGACGATCTGTGATGGTGTTAGCTGATATCAGCGGTACCACACATTTGCGGAGGCGAGGCGTGGGCCGCCGCTTGTCCATCACACTGTTGCTCTAGATGCTTCAGTTGTTATAATGTCATGTCAGATAACAATGGCTCATATGCTACTGAGCAAGTCACAGCTTGCGATAGATTCCAGTCCTGTCGGATGTTTTCCAGATTGCAAACTGATTTGGTATGTTCAGATTTTCTGCATCGATGATGATGTTGGAAATCTGGTTTTCATGACAATGTCAATATGGTCAAATAACAGGAATACAGATGTACGGTCAGCATTCCTGGTGCATACAGTTCCAGGATGTTTATGAACCACGAAGGATGATAAAGTTTATTATGTATTACCAGAAATACATAATCAGATAATATGATGTATTTGTGGTATTACTGGCATGGCAGGGCTAAATATACTTGTAATAACACCACAAGCCATGAAATATTACATAATTTGGCATATTGGCATGATTCGTGTGCGATAAAAATGTTGACAATACATAAATGGGGCTTGTTGATAAATTTAGTCCAATAATGAAAAACATTGGATATTTTCATAACAGTATTAATGATAATGACTTCGAATACCAATAGATGATGTTCTTTCCAATGTAATTACAAGTCATGTAACCCATTAAAAAAATAAGGATAGGGTTGTTCAATACAGCTAGAGATAAATGCCTAATGTTGGTCTGTAAATTTAATTGTTACAGCGGAGAACGTAGCTGATCTAAGTCTGTCGGAATTCAGCTCGTACTGCGTGGCCGGTACGCTCAAGAAGTACTTGCGTGAACTCCCGCAGCCTGTCATCCCGGACACGTTCTACAGCCGGTTCATCGACGCTGCCAGTAAGTCTGCCACAGTCACAGTCGCATCTGGTGCTCCCTCTCAAATGAACAAGGAATCCTAGCAACATAGCTTAGTAAATTCCGCCTCTAGCCAAATAAGATATCATGATTAGAGTGGTTTTCTCGTCGCTGCACACAGAGCTACCGGCAGAGGACCTGTGCAAGGACGGCCTGCTCAAGCTGCTGGAAGAGATCCCCGAGCCACACCAGCGCGTTCTCTACCACCTGATGGGTCACTTCTGTCGTGTCTGTCAGCACCAGGAGCTCATCAACATCCACTACCCCCTGTCCAAGCTGTCCCAGGTCTTCTGCCACATCCTCATGCGTCCACCCTGGGAAAACATCATGTAAGTCTGCCGAGACACTCAAGTTGACACGGTGTGAATGTTCGCTAAAAAAAGTTCTGTGTTTGAATGTTGCCTCAAAATAGAGTCAAAGGCACTGAAAACCGTTTGAATGCGATCTTTGCCTGATCAGGTTACTCAGTAGCTCAGCCACTTGCCAGGTAATACAATAAATATGAAGTAACATGTGTACATCGACTGGATTAATCATCAACAATCTTGTTGGCAATCATGAGTGTTATTTCTTTCTTTGAATCACTCATAGTTGTACGTCATTCCCTATTCAAGGGTATTGATTCATTTGTAATAAATGTTCAGAATATCATTAGCATTTACTGGTCAAGTATATTAGCTCATCAACTGTGCAGAATTAATTAGCATTTACTGTTGAAGATAACTGGTTAAAAGTACAATTTAAAAGCATGCACTGTATCTCCCATGCTTTCTCATTGGCCACACAGATCTGTATTATAGATGATGCCTGATTCACTTGCACAAATCAAGGACTTCCGCCTGAATAAGTTAGCAAAAGCCCTCGTCTTTGTCGGCGTCACGTCGGCATTATGCCACGTACGAGCACGATGCCTAGTGCCATCTACTGCTGCTCTAGACTATAGACTCCACCTGTTATGACGTATTCATGATGGTAAGATTGTTCTTGAGAGGGAAGCAGTCCTTGATATGGGATGTAAATAATTCTGCCTCTGTGCACTTCCCTCTTGCAACAATGGCTCTTCCAGGAAACCCCAAGTTGTAGTTCTTGATCAATTCATGATCATACGAGTGCCATGCTTTGTCACAAAGTGACAATTGACTCGGGGAGTATATCATATTAAACCTATTTATAGATTACGTCTTCTGCAAGGTATCCGTTGTGCAGTAAACGAGCACTTGTTACCGACCTCATCAATTATTGCTCCGGTGCGTTCTGCACTTGCCAAGGTTTTTTTCCCCACTGGCATATAAATGGTACGGGAACATTTTACCCATTCATGTCATCTTCAGCACAGGTAGATTTGTAAGAATGGCAGCTATATCAGATACAGTATAATGTGCCTGTAGCACTATTGACCATTGGTGCAGTAACTAACAAGAAACTTCCTGTCTGATCAAGTTTTTTCTCTGACAGTTTTATGCATGGACCTTACATGTAGTAGTTGAGGGTTATTACAACCAGCACCATGGCGGTGATTAGGCCTGCCATTACAGAGTAATTAGGCCATAGGATAAGTGCATGGTACTTCTTGACAGATACAGGATCTTGCGGGCCTGCTGACTGTTCCATGACTGTACTTTAGCATGGTAACTTGAACAGAAAATTATGCCTTTGAGATCGTGTACTTTAGCATAGATCCTACTGCTTAGCATGCTTACGTAAACAAAGGTGACCTCTGGAAAGAGTGTTGGCATGATGGGCAGTGGCGAGGTGGAAATTTGCTATTTTTGTGACAGCATGGCCATGACTTGGAGTGTGAATGCATGTACTGTTTCTATGAATAGCTGTGTGGGAGTGTGTTAGCAATATCCCATGAATGTTTACACATTGGGCACAGGTGTTATGTGGGTGGACGCTTGGGACACCTGGATACTGTCCAGGTAATATTTGCTGTACATGTCAGAGTGTCTTCCCAACTTCAGCTATGACGTAAATCCAACCCAGGCTAATGACGGAGGCTTGTATTGTTTCGGACAAAATTAGGATCTGGGTGTTTTTTGCCAAGGCCAAAACAAGCTTCTGTTGTATTTTGAGTGTGTACATTGAGATAGGTGACATGTAACTGTCAAGTTTTCATGTTGAAATGATACAGGAGCCAGGTAGGCACAGGTGGGGAGGACAGAACTGGACTATGGGCTGTTAAGTGACCCGAGAAAGGAAGTGGGCGAGGGTGCAGGGCTCCAGAGTAGGAGTGGAGGATGCTGCATGTAGTATTTAAGGAGTGAATGCAAATGCAAAAAGCGGTTTATGTCCTGCAGGCCTGACACCGGGCACAGGTGGGGTCAGGCCAGGTCGTCATAACGACAGTGACTCACCCCTACAGCTGTCCGCTTTGAGCTAAATGCTAATTGTACGTCATACTTTTGCATCAGAACTTTTGTCTATGGGGTCTAAGCGAGTTCACATTTTATATCCTGAGTGGTTTGATGATTGAGCCGGGTCAAAGTTCAGTGCCTGTAGGCGGCATATGATGTGGGGATTGGGGAGGCAGTTGGTTTGGTGGCCCGGAGCAAGACTGATGCAAACAGAGGCCAAGGTTCACCTCACCTCTCCCGGCATGTGATGTGACTAGGAAGATTTCGTGCAGGTCTAGTTCTTCCCCTCCCATCACTGGCTGGGAGCTTGCCTTGAGAAGATGGAGAGGACAAGAGTCCGTTGATTGGTTTGCTTGGACATTGCAGTGACAGACGCCAGTCAAACGCAAAGCTCTAAAGCCAGACTGATAACTTAATCACAGCTGAGAACTGGTCTCGTTTCTTTTCACATCAGCCCAGGGTTCTCAGTCACGCCTCGGACAACCCTCTCCTTGTGACAGTGACAGGAATTGTGTGTCATCAGTAGAGTGCTGTACTACAAAGGACATACATGTACCACCGATTGATTCTCATGTGTGTGTTCTGGTTCACCTACAAAGACACCCACCTAGATCCCTACATCCCTGTAGTTGTGTATACATGACACAGATATATTTATGTTCTAGATATTCTAGTTCAGCATTGTACCTGATACACCCTGGTAACTACTGTCTCAGGTAACACAAAAATGATAACACACTACAGACAAAGGACCCATTCATCCTGATAAGTTTTACCAGTTATAAAGATAGACAACACCTATTCTTGTGCGTTATCGTAAGATAATGTGTCATTTATTGATATCTTCAGGGATATTGTATACATTGTATAGTAACTGTGATTATCTACAATAATTACGCACTTTACTTTTTGTGCACCGCAGTGTGTACCTATTTCAAGCCCCGAATATCCGCCAACATCAATAACACTCAAAAGCGTGCTGATTTTGAACAGCAGGGCGAATTAATATTGAAAGTTCGTTCTGCTTCTGTATGTGGTCCATATGTGTAGTTTTATTGCATGAGCCAGGTGCAATTTGCATTGTGGGATTCATTAGAACGTAGCCAGGCTTCCTTGAACTAACCTTGAGGCCTGGTTCCTTCCCTTGTGCTAGTGTTCTCTGGCGTTGTAGATGGCAAGGCAGCAATGCTCTGGTGCTGCTTAGCAGCGGGTGTGCTGAAGAAATATCTGGGTCTTTGAAGTCTTCTCAAGCCTTTTTCAAAAGAATTTGCCCAGACATGCGTTACCTTATAACATTCTAATTCTCTCCGCAGAGGATCTCTATATGCGTCTTGAAGTGTGTTGTAATAGAAAGTTGTTCATTGTTCACTGTAGATGTCATTATTTTAGCGAATGTGCAAAGTTTACTGTTCAACGGCCTACATCTTATTTCATGCAGCTTACAGTGTTGTCTTCCATTGAAATAATGGAGTCTAAAAAACCCCAAGGTACACCTAGCCATGATAACTGTTGGAATGAATGGCCATGTCAGAGATTCTTTGTGTTTCTTTCAATATCATTGCACCATTCGCCTTGATGGGCTCCTCTCCCATACATACCAGTATACTGAGCCATTTCTCCTACATGACATTGTATTATAATGGTGAGGTGGATACTTCAAACTATGACAGAAAGGAACAGAATTCTGTGGCATGCAAATTATATGGCCATTTGCACTTGAGTATTAGCTGTCCGCTCAATAGATCCAGACATACTTCAATTTGAGAGGAAAATCGATGCATTCTCTCGAGTCACTCAGCATGTAGCCACAGTGGCAAGTCTGGCCCTGTAACACGGCTGCTTTCTTGTGGTTACTGGCTGCGAAAAGGCCTCCAGTCTGAAATCTGTGTCATTTTTTACCAGGCATGGGAGAACTAGGTTAGCCTGTTAAGAAAAATCTAGTGGAAAAAATGAGGTCTTATTATAGCAGTGCATTACTGAAAGCGTATTTGAACAGCGCCCACAGTATGCATGCACCGCGAACTCGCTGAGAATTTAGGTAGAGAGGTGAACGGCCCCTAGGCTGACTGCGCATGATAAATTGACATCGATCCAACAAAATCGACCCAGGCACACTGCATATGGGCCATACTTGAATCTATAAATGGGGCATATTATCGAACTGTGCTTGAAAAGTGATTGGCAATGCCAGTAGACACTCGCTTGCCTAATTGAGTGAACCGTGATATCGTTAGCACTTCTGCTCCAATTATTCGCAGCAATAAATTGCACCAGACGGGGAAAGTTCATTAGAATGATTTTACAGTCTCATATATATATTCATCACATTCATGTCACTAATGTATGCCAGATATATTCTGTCTTCCTAAATATAGATATCATATTTGTAAAATATCAGCCTTTAAAAGCATCAAGATATTCATATGATATGAGCTGAAACATTTGATACATTCTAGTCTGACCTACATGTATTTTTTACTTGCACCAGATTACCACTGTGTAAATACTGTAACCTGATACCTAATATAATATTATCTGTATTGCCTGGCTGCATACTGTTTGCATACATTGAACTGTATCGAGGCATGATATTGAGGGTTACACCGATATAAATTCCACTGTAGATATATATGTACATGTATATGAATATAAATTCTGCTATATTATATACATGTATATGTTCGTGTGCGTTTTGCACCAGACGGTGGCTGTTGAGGTGTTACTGATGTTGTGTGTCCGTGTATTTTGACAGTGACATCGTGCACAATGTGGAGTATCATGTGAAGATATTTGAGATCCTGCTGAAGGAAGGACAGTGGGGAGATAGCCTGCCGGAGGCGACCGTAGCACCGCGTGAGTATTCATTCCCCCCCGACATTGCTAAGTCACAACCACCCCGACCCTCATGAACCAGTTCTCGGAACCGTGACATATCCAATACATTGTCAATACCACAAAACCTCATTAACGCTCTGTAGTTTAATCGCTGATTAGACAGACGTCACTGTTCATGTACAATCAGTGAATCAGATTCTGCGGATGCCTGACGTGTTTCAACATTTTGTCATTACAGCTTTGCCACCGAGACCCAAGCGTTCCACTCCGCACGAGGTCGTATCCAATCATGTTCAGAGTCAGCCTGCCACGCCCACAAGCACGGACCCCGCCCCCATCGAGACCAGTAACCGTGTCGAGGATATGGACTGGTACTGGGGGGACGTCTCAAAGTACGCACACTTGTCTTGTCGTTCAAATTTTTTATTGTCAAATAGGTACAAATTTTACAAAAAGATGTTACAAAAGATGTCAAAATGTGTGTGACATTGAAAACATGCAGTGTTCTATCCTAGAAAATAATACACGTACCAACTAAGACATAGTTGTACTTACTAAGACATAAGTGTACTTACTAAGTCATAAGTGTACTTACTAAGACATGAGTGTACCTACTAAGACATGAGTGTACTTACTAAGACATGAGTGTACTTACTAAGACATGAGTGTACTTACTAAGACATGAGTGTACTTACTAAGACATGAGTGTACTTACTAAGACATATACTTACTAAGACATGAGTGTACTTACTAAGACATAAGTATGCTTACTAAACAATGAGTACTAAGACATAAATGTACTTACTAAGACATAATCATACTTACTAAGACATGTCCCTTTGTCACTTGCAGGGAAGAGGTAAATGAGAAGTTACGAGACACTCCGGATGGTACATTCTTGGTGCGGGACTCGACCTCCCGCGCGCCCGGTGACTACACCCTGACTCTAAGGTATTACAGTCTCTCAGTTAGCACTTCTCAATCACCAATCTGAGCTTCCTATGATGTCAAAGTCCTTCCTGTTTTCGTCTAAACAAAATACCATCTGTTTGTTGTGGCAGTGCATTGTTACATTACATCATTCTCGAAGCATGTGAAATAATGATCTTGACATTTTTCTCTTCGTCACCAGGAAAGGGGGCAGCAACAAGTTGATCAAAATATTCCACAGCAATGGCATGTATGGGTTCGTGGAACCGTACCGCTTCTCGTCCGTGGTAGATCTCATCAACTACTACCGGGAGCACTCGCTGTACCACTACAACAAAACCCTGGCAACCACTCTCAAACACCCCGTCTCCGTCAAAAACAACAGAGGGGTGCGTAGATCAGTTTATCTCTGCAATCACTTCCGGTGTTTGGCTGTTCATGTTTTTGACATTTCCACACTTGGTGCCGTGCTTGATGTCAATGTTATTCGCTGTTGTTTGCAGGACATTCTCCCAGCGAACAAGTCACTAGAAACCATCAAAAGAGACATGCTACGATACCACAAAGAATACATCACCAAAACCAAGGAGTACGACAAGATCTACGACCAGCAAAGCAAAATCACTCAAGTATGTATCTTCAAGCTTTCATCTTGTAACCATGGTAAACTTTTATTTTCAGATTTAAATCAGATTTATCATACTCGGATTTGTGGGTACATTTTGACCACTTCACTTCATTGGTGACCACTTCACCGACAATTCATATGTCAAAAATAGAAAATAGAAAGTAAGAAAGTGGAGTAAAAAGAAAGATTGACAAAAGAATATGTATTGACGCAAAGTTTATGTTTTTATAGGAGATAGCGTTGAAGCGACAAGCACTTGATGCATTCCGGGAGACAGTAGTCGTATTTGAGGAACAGCTCAAATTACAGGAGAGCTACCACAAACATGCTGCAGCTAACGAGGCAATCAAGTGAGGGCGACTGCAGCAATTCATCCACGGGAAAATATTTTCCCTTCAGTTTTGATGCCATCCAATTTTAATTAGAGAGCTTGCCCATGCATCTTTGCTGATATCATACCTTCTGTTGCAGGCTGAATGAAAACCGAGAGCTGTTGTACCAGCGATTGAATGCGTACCGAGAGAGCAAAAAATCTCTTGATGAAAGCCTCAAGGAACAAATCCGCCTCAACAAATCTTTAGTCGCCGACATGAATGCCATGAAACCAGAAATCAAACGGCTGTACAAGGCCAGAGAGCAGTGCAAAAGGTACACAAAAACCCAGCTCATTAAAATGGAAGTACAGTTCCATGTCAATGTGAAAATATTTCTTTTGTTAAATCGTATTTCCCGAAGAAACTTCTGTGATTCTGATTTTCTTTGCATTGCTGCCAATATTGTTACCAATGAAGTTGTGGTAGGTAACAGGGTTAGGAGTTTGTGTTAGGAGTCTTGCTAGCTGTATGTGGAAGCCACTTACTAATCACTAATCAACCTGCTGTGTGTTCTGTGCAGGTGGCTGTTGGACCAGGGCAACATGAGTGTGATGGAAGTGGAGAACTTGCTCTACGACATCGAGAACCGGAGCAAGGATGAGACCGGCGACACGAGCACGCAGCCCGGCGACACGACCGCCTTTGAGGACACGGTCATTGACCGCGTGCTGCGCTCTTCTCAGCAGGAGTCGCACATCCCGCACTACGACAAGCGCACCTGGTTCATCGAGTGCGCCCGCGAGGAGGCCACCAAACTGCTGGAGGGCAAGCGCGCCGAGACGTTCCTGATCAGACCCAGCCGCGACGGGTCATACGCTCTCTCCGTCGTGTAAGTGTCCACAGGTGCCGGCCACTTGTAACATGATTGACATACATGTGGAAATCTATTGTGCAGTCTGTGCTTGCATGGGGTGGATGGAGATTTGTGTGGAGTTTGGATGAGTGCAAGACAATTATCAAGACTGAAATTTTATCCTGTTGTTTCACATGAATAGTATCACTTTCGACAATAATGTTGGCATGTGATATTCAGTAACTGTGCCTGTACATTTGTTATTAATTGTGTTCTTTCCTCTCCTCAACAGTGTGAAGTTTGATCCAAAGCTACACCAGTCAGGGTATGTATCTCTCAGGTTTTTGGTAGTTGAAGGTCTGATTCATACAAAATTCTGTTATACTTTATTGGTTGCAATCACTCACCATACCAAACCTGTATCTTCCAGCAGCAGTCCGCAGGACCCGAAGCAGCGTGAGGGAGCGGAGAGCAATGCTATAGTCCACTGTAAGATTGAGAAGCGTGACACGGGCTATGGTTTTGCCGAGCCTTACTTCATTCACAAGGACTTGAAGGATTTGGTGTTACACTACCGAGTGACTTCCCTAGTGGAGCACAATGATTGTATGGACATCGTACTGCGGTACCCACTGAAGGCCGACACATTCACTGCGGAGAGCTCGCCATCGCGGTCGGACGGTACAGGGACGTACCAGTACATGAGTGCGTACACCTAGCCACCGTCTCGCGTCCACCATCCGGCCATGTCTGTCGTATACATATAGTGCTTCATGAGTATATCACAAACTGCTGTCAGACTGTATCCAAGTGCTGTGTGATTGTGTACATTATCGCATGCTGTGATCAACAAGTCAACGAAATATCAGCGAGTCGACAGCTCGATCAGTGGCTGTAAAACACCAACTTACATTCGAGAAGCGTTTCGACACGACACCTAACAAACAGCAGGTGATAAATCCTGGAGGAGTAATGGGCATTCAGATTGGATTATACACCAAAGTGTCGGATCCAGACGTTGAGATCCTGACATTTCTGACATAGCACATTCATGGAATGTTTGGCCATGATAACCCTAACAGAACCAGCTGGTTTGTGTGGTAGGCTCCACTTGAAAGTTTCCATGTGCCATCAGAACACCATTGACATCAGACTCTGGGTTGAATCCCATTCGGTGCGGATATATGGGACTTCTGTGCTCGCTACAAAGAGTATTCTCCAAACTAAAAGGCGTATGATTTTAGAGTACAAGAACATTATAAATGCTCATACATGTTCATTTGAAATGTGTGTGTTATGAAAGCTGTCCAGGTTCCATATGTGTATTACTGCGTAGACCCTATACATCTGGGGGCATTCTGAAGACAGGGTATGTTTGTGATTTCAGTAATCTTTGAGGGCCTTCAGAGGGTGCTTAATGCCTTTATTTTGTGTTCATAACTGTGGAGACTATTGAGTAGTCTATTCCAATTGCATACATTGCAAAAGGTCCTTCGGCTTGGGAAGAGAAGAAGATTTCGGGGAGAATTTGACAAGTTTCTGTATGGATCACCATTGCTATCATTGTGTACATACACGATACAGAACCTACTCTGTTATTCTCTTAGTTACATCGTGTGGCTGGCATGTATGATAGTGAGAACTTGCATGTCCCACTCCTATTGCCCCACAGTCAATGTTGACTGATCATGGTTGAAGTTCCCTTCTATAGAATGCAGTGTGTCTCTGCAAAGATATCCATAGGGTTCAGTTCACTGACTGATTTTCATTTGCAGAACTGCAAATTTCCCATTTATGTTATGTCTAAATAGCGGAATCTTTTTGGCAAGATAGACTTCTGTACCTGTACAGGTTTTACATGATTGCTTTTTTTTTTTTTTGTCTGTGATTCCTGGATTGACTGATTGTAAAAACTGATCCAAAACCTGCATTTACACAAGAAGGTTAAGTTTGGTACTGTATAAGTTTGATTATTTGTTCAAGTTTAATAGCACTGTAAAAATAGATTATATAAGCTTGCGGCATTATCCCAGAAAATTTGGTTCTTGGGAAACTGTTCTGTACATCCTGGTGTATCCTGTACAATGTCTTGTTTGCTTGTCGTAAATCTGCCTGATCCATTTCATTCATCTACGTACATTTCTTTTGAAGCTGTGATATTGATGACCCGGACTTGTTTGGCACACTAGATACAGTTGTGAAACCGCTAGACAAATACACCAATTATTTTGATCTGTATATATAAATTCGAGAAATAATGTGTATTGTTTGCAGTTGGTTAGCTACTGTCTCTCTTATGGGTTTCTGCTACACTTAATGTCAGAAAATGCTTTACTGTGAAAGAAAAATCGGATGGAAATTTAGCATTCCATACATTATCATAGTTTCATCGTTTTCAGGAGAAGGCATTCGTTATACCAGTATATACTGAGAGAATCTGGTTATATCAAGATACAACAGGATGTTTCAATGACAAGAAAGTGTGTACCTGTAATGGCTTGGAGTGTATCTTGTATTGGGAAAGCAGAATTGTTATTGTTATTCTTGTTTTCTTGTCAAATATTGAGTTTGCATGCATCTGGTGAATAGTTCCCAAATTAATTTGGTCATACATGTATTTATAGAACAGTGCTGCATTTTTGCCAAGCCTGACACAGGTTATGTTTTATATATTTCTGTCCTATACTGTTAAGTAGAGGTTGTGTGAGGCAGTGTAGTTAACAATGTGAGGCTGAAGCCGGTGTTGTATATGTGCATATGGATGCGATATTGTTCCTGTAAAATGTTGCGGAATCTGTTTGTGATTCATCGCGCATATATGAGATAACTTTTATAAAATAAACTGTTCTATTATATTGAATTATGTTGTTATTTCTAGTATTTTGAGTAGTGCAATGTTCAACAAGAGAAGATTATACTTAGATAATGCACATTTATGACATAAAATTGGAATTGTTGACAATAGAGCCCTCTTACCGGTAATTAAAGTTGGAAACCAATTTAAAATTGCCCTAAATGTTAGCACCCTTGCTTGTCAAGAACACTTGGGATGTCGGGAATGCCAGGGTTATATCATTTATAAAATAAATACACTCATAGCTATCACTCAGAAAGTCGGGGTAAATCATGTATGAAAAGACTGGATAGACAATAAATGGATTTCCGACATTACCGATCTCAACAGTAGCCAGACGGGTCAACGGCACTTTTGTGAATAATAGTAATATTGAAATAATTAAAAAATTTGATTCATAAGGATTCAATTAAATTTAGTAATGCGAAGAAACATGAAGAAATCCATAGTCCTAGTTGTAATGACTGAGGTCCTGGTTGTGAGGTATTAATTGTCAATTGTTGCTAAATCATTCAGACGAACTTCTATGAGGTTCGAAACAGAATAAAGGTAGAGAGACACCACTTCTCAAATAGCTAGACATGCTGAAAACAGTACCGTTATGATGGGCCTCATTATGATAAGCTACGTTATGACATGACTCGCATGTACTGCAGTATTATGTGAGTGATTGGTTCTGTTTTCGATTTAGTAATAGTAGCAGGATGATGAATGTATCATAACGTCACAGCTTCAGACAATTCTCAATAATTTATTTGCATTCACCAAAATAGCCGTTTTCTTACTGTTTTCGTTTGTTTTGAATTCATATGGAAGCATTTATTATATGGTCAAGAAAAATGTTTGGATTCCCCCCCCCCCCCCCCCAAATTGGAATATGTTAGAAGCAGAATCAAACAAACAGAATACATACTATACAAGTATAACGCCATGTTTTAAAAAACATTTATATATGTAGTATTTTATATATGTAGTATGTGTGGATGTTTTCCATGAACTGAATACTTAGTGTCCAATGTACATGTCCAATGTAGGCGTCTTATTTGTTAATGAATGAATAAGTGAGTATTTAGATACAATCTTATTATACACCAAAGTATTTAGATACAATCTTATTATACACCAGAACTTTTATTGGACATGTTCTATTAATTTTGTTGAATTGAATTTTCTTTCAAAATCTCAGCATTGGACATGAATAATTTTTCTTTTTCTTCATTTTTATAATTTTGTGTAGGGCCTACTTATGTAGCCTACATATTCAAATATGATATTATATTCAAAAATGAGAATTTTTCCAAGGTGTAAGAAAGGTTACCGGAGAAATGTTTCATGCTAACGTGCAACATTTTCCACCAAAATAGCCGTTTTAACTTTTCATGGTCATTGAAGATCAAATTAAAAATCACCTGTAAATTGGACATATGAGACTTTCCATTTGAATGTGGAAAAATGGCTGCCAAATTCCCAAATTGAGCTGTTTTCGATTATAAAGAAGCCGTTTTGACTCTCAAGGTCATTGAACGTCAAATTTAAGGTCATCAGTGAAACCGCAATATATGATTTTCCATTTGATTGTGCAATATTTATACTCTATCTTGAAATGCTTTAGGAGTTTACTAAATACAGCTCCCACTATGAAGGAAAAATTGGGTGGAATCCATAAAAAATTTCAATGACGTATACGTATAACGTTCTTCAGCCCGTTATTAGGCCTGTGTCTGGTGTATAGTATGTTAAATGGTTGAGTTGAGCAACAAATAGATAGTCCGGCAATTCAATAAATTCGATTTATTTGGATGATAAGTTTGATGTACGATCACGGTCGCATTCACACGTAATCCTGATAAGTCCGCTAGTACTCTATAGTCCGATGATATTCTTCTTATGTATATCCCAGTTTACAATGTCAACTTCTTCTTATTGATTTCTCTTTTTAGTATCTGCAAATCTGTCTTCTCTCATTGGGGGACTCTAATCAGAACTGTAGAAAACGCGAGCCATGTTCTCGGGTGTCTGGAATTTTACCGCCTTGTGGAGCGGAAGTCATGTATGATAGGTAGAATGTGATGTCATGTCTGGGGGGGTGTGGCTTAGTGTCTGGAAATGTTCTGATTGGTGAGTGTGTGGAATATGATGTTGGTGTCTGCAATGTTTACATGTACATGTACTGTGGTGGCTGTGATGGTGCGTGGGTGGATGACGTAATGTGCAGTCAGTAATGTGCAGTCAGTCCGTCAGCAGTCACTAAGATGATGAAATAGTTTACAAATACATACAAAACAACAAATGATTGAGCAGTAAACATATGTACAGCTAACAAGGAATGTAAACTGTCCACGACATTCCCTAACGGAACAGAATCAATTAAAGTTCGTTTCAATTAAAGTTCGTTTCCTGAACAGTGACCAGGATTAATCTTAAACTAAGTTTGACATAATACAATTCGACATTTATGATATACTATGACACAATAAGACCAGTATTCGACTGATTGCCTCGACCTAAAAGGGAGATCCCTTAAGGTCCACCAGGCTATATTCAAGAGTGTGACACTACTCCCTAAAGTACGATGTATCCAAATGCTGGTCCAATTTTATCCTCAGCACTGATCCTGACGCCCAGGGGGCGTCGGCGGGGCTGCCGGTGATGCCTGGTGCATCAAACGTCGCTGGTCCTCGGCCAGAAGATGAGGCAGTGCGGAGATTATGGTCATCCATAGCTCATCCGAGACGACGGATGACAAGCTGAGTACGAAGTCGGGCCACTTCTTCATGTAAGTCCACAGTCCGGGAACACTGGGGCTTGTTGTTTGTGGAACGCCCCCATAGCGAATCTGGCAGACATGGCGTTGTATTCTGCCTGCCTGATGTGGGCATCCATGGCCTGCAGATAATCACGACGAACCGCTCTCAGGTGCTGCAGAAACAAGTCGTCTGCCTGTGCAAGGGTCATGGACAGCTGATGCTGTTCGGAGTCTTCTGCCAACTAGAGCGGGTTGGCGTCGAGCGATGCACGGGCAATCTGGTCCGGCCAGTACGCCTTGTGTGTCCCTATCCCTGGGGGAAGCCGGTCCATGGTCTCGTCCCGCAGGGGCTCTTGAAATTCCGGCTCGTGGCAGTGTCTGGAGGTCGGGCAGGGTCCATTCGATGAGGCGATGTCCATGTTGCCTTAGCAGCTGCAAGTCTGCTCCGAACTCACCGGAAT
Source organism: Terebella lapidaria (assembly GCA_949152475.1). Classification (NCBI taxonomy): domain Eukaryota; kingdom Metazoa; phylum Annelida; class Polychaeta; order Terebellida; family Terebellidae; genus Terebella; species Terebella lapidaria. The sequence continues at coordinate 27,627,063 of OX424557.1, read as the reverse complement.
CATGGAGAGCGAGATCAAAGTCTATCTCCTGCGGAAGTGGTTCCTGGCTTCCAGCTACGCCCATCCGAAGATGCGGATGATCGCCCTCACAAGCCTGTGTGATAACAGTGGGAGGTGGCGGGACTAACTCGTCCTCATAGTCCAGGAATGGTGGAGAAGTTCCGACACGTATCATCTGTTGGGACGGCTCTGGTGGGGTGACCGATACATGCGTGAGCGAAGGTCACCGAGTCTAAGTTTGGCGGATACTGGATGAAGAGCATTGGGGACATGGTCCATATCCCATAGGTGAGGACGGCGTCCGGGGTCTGTCTGTAGACTGGCACTAATGTTGGCTTATAGATCAGATTAGGCTGCATGTCTACGCCACAGCGTGTGGTGAAACGGCGGACAATCAGCAAGGTGGTGATGTCCCTGACTGAACAGGGGAAACCTGGTGACATGTTCAGCTGTGTGTGACGGGATAAGCTGTAACATTTCCGCCAATGTCAGTGTCACATATCCGTCCTTGGCGGGGCAGATGAGGAAACAGACGAAAGGCATTTGATATGAGAGGATATGCACGTCCAGTTCCTGGGGCAAGTGGAACGGGGCGTGACGGGTTACTGTAGGCCAAAAGCGATCGAGTCCTTCCTCCTCACTGGTGCAGAAAGGGCAGCCTAATTCCCCAATCTCCAGACGTAGTGGTAAGAGCATCTGAACTTGACTCTCTGACAAACGGAGTAGTCGTGCACGTGTGAGCTGGCCTTGGCAAGCTCACGAGTGGCCATGGCATCCCAGATGATTTTACCTCCGTCTTCCAAGTGGTGGACGCAGGCCATATTAAAGTCCGGCTGCTCATCGTGAGTCGGGCTGGGCGTGTGTCTTTCACCACGCTGTGCTAATTTTTCAGTCACCTTCTTATATGATTTGGATCCGCATGTGCTGTGGAGCAATGGAGTTCGACTTGCAGGATTTTCTTTTCTTGCAACAACGGTGGGGTCCTGGTGAGACATTTTGGCGACTTGGCATCCGTCTCGGTAGTCCGATCTGTTTCAGATGACTTCTCTTGTACGATGACATCCCAGGGGTAGTAGAACTCCTTGAGGATCCCCAGGGGGTCGGCAGACGGCTCACTTTTCTAATCCTCACTGCTTGATGATGCCGGAGGCGATACAACGTTATGGTAGAGATTCTACAGATGTGCGTCACCTTCATACGGCTTGATGACGTCAAGGTGGACAACACAAGTGTTGAGGGGGTTCGACACTAAGGCTATCTGATGGTCTACCTCAGTAACATGTTTGAGGACTCCCCAGGGTCCGGTCCAGGGTCAGGCGAATTTATTGTTCTGTGTGAGTGGCAGATAGTAATATCGCACCAACTCTCTCTGCTGGAACTGAGGGCGTGACTTCGCATGAGCGTCATATCCCATTTTCTGGCGTGTGGCGGCCTTCTGTTAGTGGTCTTGCGCGAATCCGTGCACGGCTCTGATGGCAGTACGCATGTACTCAACATAATCTGGTCCGCATGGAGGTAGCGGCTCAGGATCATACATCGGAACACTAAGTCGACTGGTAAATTGCATTCGTGTCCATACACCATCAGTGTGCACCAAGTAGATGAGTGAACTGAGGTGCGATACACCATAAGTATGTATGGTAAGTGCAAATTCCAGTCATTTCCGTTCAACCATCACTTTGTGGTCGGTGACAGGAGGCGTACGACACTCCGGAATAGGGATGATTCAAATTCGGTCCATTGGTCGCTGTGAATGGCCTCCATGGTACACAATCCACCGATTCACAAAGACGTCAGTGAGATTTTTGGCTGTATGGTTGCGGAGTGGGAATGCGTCTGTATATTTGGAAAAATAATCCAAGATAACAAGAATGTATTTATTCCCTTGTCCGGTGATCTTATGGGTATCTAAAATATCCAATGCGATCCGATCGAATGGAGCACTGGTCGGTGATCTTATGGGTATCTAAAATATACAATGCGATCCGATCGAATGGAGCACCGGTCGGCAGTTGCGTCAGTGGTGATTTCTTGGGTGCTGGTTTTCCTTTTCCTGACACACACTGCGAGCAGCGAGCGCATCAGCTGGCAACGTCCACTGCGAGGCACGGCCAGTAGAACCGGAGCTTGACTCTTTCAACAGTTCACTGTATTCCGAGGTGGCCTACGGCTTTGAGGTCGTGGAGCTGGTGTAGGACCACCATACTTAGTGCAGCAGGAAGCACAGTTTGAACGACAGTCTGCCCGGCTGGGTCCAGCTTGGTATTTCAGATTAGCACTCCGTCTTGTAGCGCCAACAAACTCCCTTTTGAGAATAGAGTTTCAACTTCTTCGCCGTGGCATGTGATTTTATTTGAGGCCGGTTTCATTCCGTCCAGTATCCACTGTCACACTAATCCAACACTGGGATCAGCTTGCTGTGCGGTGACAATGACGGCAGTTGAGTAATCCGGTAGCCATTTTTGTCCGTTCATTTTTACATCCAGGGTGTGTATTCGAGCTGCTTGGCATACCGAGATCATTCGAGACAAGACCAGTGATGCTATCGTATCATTGTCCAGGGGGTATTTCTCGGGTTCGGCAGGAACAACAGTGATCCCTCTGACTGGGAGTTCGCCTGAACTCGTTTCTTGATCCATGGGAGGTGCATTCAGATGACCGGGACAGTCCGTATGCTTACAGCTATGACACCGGGAAAGTCTGTCAGCATTTCCGTGAAGCTTTCCGGGGCAGTGTTCAATGCGAAAGTCATACTGCTGTAATTTGGCTAACCAGCGGGCTAGCATTCCATATGCATCATTATAGTTCTTTAACCATCACAACGAGCTATCTTGGTCAGTATGCAGCAGAAATTTCCATCCCTACAAATAATGTCTGTAGTGCTGTTTCATTTCGACAACAGCCAACAGTTCTCTATACGTTGTGCAATAATTCCATTGTGTGCGGGACAGCGTCTTACTTGCAAAATCGATCAGTATCTTTTTTTCTTATAACTCGCTGCGAGGGCACGCCTCCGATGGCGTATCTGCTGGAGTCCGTATCAAGGATGAAATAGTCGTCGTCTCGTGAAGGATGGGCGAGCTTGGGAGCCCTGATGAGTGTGTCTTGAAGCCTCCTGAAGGCTTTCTGTTGAGGTGACACCCAAGGGAAGTGGCATTCACTTCGGGTGACTGACTCGTGGTGAGGGAGACTAGGGATTCCGCAATTTCGGTTAGTCCTTTATGGACCTCCTGTGATAGTTGGCGAATCCCAGGGAGGCTTGTACATCAGTGGTCTCACATGGAGTCAGCCACTCTTTGATGGCTTTCACCTTGTTCAGGTCGACTCTGATACCTTGTCCGCTCACAATAAATCCCAAGTATAGGATTTTTCATTGAAATAGTTCGCACTTTTTGGGTAGCAGACATAACCCAGCAGTTCGTGTCCGATCTAGGGCCACTTCCAGATTGGTAAGCGCCTGATCCAAAGTGCATCCGTATGCTATTACATCGTTCAGATAGCACATACATCGAGTCCACAAATATCCATGGAAGACAGTCTCCATGAGACGGTCGAAGGTCGCCAGTGCATTACTTAGTCTGAACGGCATGACCTTGAATTGACATAGGCCTTTCTTCGTAGCGAAGGCGGTCTTCCACTGGTCGACTTGGTCTACCTCGACTTGCCAGTATCCGGAGGCAAGATCCAGGGCAGAAAAATATGTGGCTCCGGCAAGTGCGTCACAAGTATCTTGAATGTTTAACAGGAGGTACGAATCTTTTCATGTGACGTCATTGAGTAGGCGATAATCGACACAGAATCGTACCTGTCTGCTCTTCTTTCATACCAGCACAACCTGCAAACTCCACGGTGATTCCGAAGGTTTGATGTATCCGAGTCGCAGCAATTTATCAACCTCCTCATCCACGATGTGCTGCCGTTGGTAGATTGGCGCATTCGTTCTGGTGTCAATCCGGTGTTGTACTACTTGTGTATGTCCTTGCAGCGATGTACCAGGTTGGCAGAGTGTCACTGTTGTTCCGGCATTAATCTGGCTTGATCCACTATTTCTTTCAAGTATGGCAGAAGATCACTGTAGTGATTATTGTTCGTCTGAGGAATATCTGGTTCTTCTCCAGGCTTCGGCAGAGCATCCATGTCACTTTCACACACTTACAGTTCAATGAGGTTAACAATGGCACTTGTTTCTCGGAAGAAATTCATGCCTAAGATCATCTCATCATGAATTGCAACCACACAAAATGTCACCGTTATCTCCGACTTGGATCGTAATGTCCAGGAACCCATCAATGGGGCTGGAATCTCAGTTGACATCATGGATATTCGCAGTAGCGGGCGCATAGTGTGCTGTTCGACAAGTACGCAATGGAGTATATCTCGGCGGAGCAATGAGATGTGTGCTCCCGAGTCTAGCACTGCTTTCAAAGGCCGTTTTCCCATATGTACTGACAACTTGCAACACTCATGGGCGGCTCGACTGTTGCTAAGGACAAGCGATTCATCGAAGTTCTCCTTGGGTGGCCCAAGGGGAAGCGTGGGTGTTGGTGGCTTGGTTTCTGGTACGCAAGGGGATGCATAGAAGCACCCGTCATCCGACACCCATTCGATTTCGGACATGCTGTCTGTTTCAGTTCCGTCAGCGATGCGTGGCAATATCCCTTCGTGACGACTGTTCTGTGGTGAACGCTGTGGCAGTGGTTCTGACACTCCTTCGTGGAGTGATTCTTGGCTCCAAGTCAATGAAGCACACTGGGCGCACACCCCTTTGAGGAGCATAGGCGCCGGTCTGGGCGGTGTGGAAAGCATAGTCGCTGGCATGACAACTGGCGTAGAACTGAGAGCATTTGTTCGAGTTTGAGGAAGGTCCTTGGTCCGCAGTTCCTTCCTCCTCTAGTTTGACGGCTTGGTTAGTGACGGCTAGGTAACCGGAGGTGGTTGTACGATCGGTGGTTTAGAGTTCAGTGTCACTTTACTAGTTCGTCTGCTATTTCCGCATCCACCTATGTCCGGATTCCTTACAAAAGAAACATATTCCAGTCCGTCTGCTATTCCTGCATCCACCTATGTCCGTGTTTCTTACAAAAGAAACATGATTTCAGTTCGACCTGGTGGTATGGGGCGATCTCCGTGAGCCTGGGCGGCGGCACGTTGGACGGAATATAGTGCGTCCTCACCAACCTGACTGGATTCGTCACTGAGAGAACACTGGAATGCATCCATGACTCATTCGTGAGAACAGGACAGTACGGAATGTTCGTCACAACCGGACTCGTCACAAGTATTGCGTTAGATTCCCCTCATTGAATGTTCGACACAACCGAACTCGTCACAAGTATTGCGTTAGATTCCCCTCAATACCACCGGGCCTGCAGCCAACAACTTCGGCTCTGGCGTGAGCCTTTGGGACACAGAATTCGTGGCGCTGGCGGTTGCCGTAGATACAGCGGGAACCCTGGGCGGAGCCTCCATGGCTGGGGACTGGTGCGGTAGGCTGGTGGTGCGGTAGATGGTGTGGCGTCAGGTACTCGCAGGTATCCGCCAGCACTGACCGGTCCATATGGCAGCGACATTGCAAGTATAATGTTCAACAGTGGTGGGTATGCAGCTGCGGGAACTGATATCCCAAACTAGTGGCGAACACACTGAGACACACTGCCACTCCATGGTTTTGTGCAGCGATCCCATTATTGGGCACTATTCTGACATTGTGTGGAGGTATTCCGTTCGTATGTATTCCATGAGCTGGTATTCCATTCGTGGGTATTCCATGAGCTGGTATTCCATTTGTACGTGCGGCTACTCCAAGACACTACTCCATGATTGAACACTACTCCACGGTTTGATGGCGTGTATCCATCCGTAGCAGGCACAACTTGATACGATGGTTCAACAAGTAGCGGAGGTCCGAAGATGGTCATCGGTGGTGGCTGGTACGCAGCGTGCGTATTTGCGATAGTGTCAGAGATCGGAGCTCCGAAGTTACGTGGTCAGCGACTGGTTTAGTTGTAGGTAGATTGGGCTGGCGATCTCGGTGCAGATCCGTGGGACTGCATCGTAGTGGCATTCGGCTGGGCGACAGTGCAGTCGGCAGCATTCGTTGGAGTGCTCTCCGTGGCAGGTCATCTTCGGTCAATTGGAATTCTCCCGCCAGGCCTCCCATCATGACTGGTTCGGTCGGCACTCTTCAGTACATTGACGGGACTCGTCCGAGTCACGTCAGCTAGTTCGTCGCCGTTGATGGATGTGATGTCCGGACATCGTGTGACGAATGATATTCGGCGGGACTGTCCGAATCACACACCCAATGTTGTGTTCTGGACTGGCTTGGCAGGTGCGTAATCATTGACATATCAAAGTTCATGGGATGCACACTAACCGACGGGGGAAGCAGGCTGGTATACGATCGACTTCGAGTATATACAGAGTTTGTTTCAACTTTGTCGCTGGCTAGCAACATAGCCAGTATGGCTGAAGTGGCGTGGTACGACCTGGCGTGGGCGTCCAGGATCTCGTTAACCGTGTGAAGAGGTAGCAGCGGGTCTTCGCCTAACAGCTCCTGGATATAGCTCTCAGCCGCCAACAGCCCTGGCATATAATCCTCAGGCGACATTGACGATCTTGAAAAGGTACGACAATCTGACACTTCGTAAAGTTTGTTTGGCGATTGGACATGCGATAACGTCATGGTGTCACACATCGCAACCAAACGCGGTCAGGAGGGTCGGCAACTCGGCGAGATCGGATTAAACATCACTTCGTTATCTGTACTCGGCCCGCCGGTATTGCGCGACTTGCGGTGGGTACCCAGGCCGGAACAGTTTCTGAGCCGTGGTGTATATATGTGCACAATTATCATTTGAAGTTGCACACAAAACGGTTGAAACTGATTCAAAGCCCCTCGCTTCTGATTGGTCCAAAAATGTTTACGTTTCCAGACTTCGGAAACAGTCCCTGTGAAATGGTCCATTGACTGATGTTACTTCACAAGTTTCTTCACACAACATCTTGGTGTATGGTTTGCGTATTTGCATTGACGGGACTCGTCCGAGTCACGTCAGCTAGTTCGTCGCCGTTGATGGATGTGATGTCCGGACATCGTGTGACGAATGATATTCGGCGGGACTGTCCGAATCACACACCCAATGTTGTGTTCTGGACTGGCTTGGCAGGTGCGTAATCATTGACATATCAAAGTTCATGGGATGCACACTAACCGACGGGGGAAGCAGGCTGGTATACGATCGACTTCGAGTATGTACAGAGTTTGTTTCAACTTTGTCGCTGGCTAGCAACATAGCCAGTATGGCTGAAGTGGCGTGGTACAACCTGGCGTGGGCGTCCAGGATCTCGTTAACCGTGTGAAGAGGTAGCAGCGGGTCTTCGCCTAACAGCTCCTGGATATAGCTCTCAGCCGCCAACAGCCCTGGCATATAATCCTCAGGCGACATTGACGATCTTGAAAAGGTACGACAATCTGACACTTCGTAAAGTTTGTTTGGCGATTGGACATGCGATAACGTCATGGTGTCACACATCGCAACCAAACGCGGTCAGGAGGGTCGGCAACTCGGCGAGATCGGATTAAACATCACTTCGTTATCTGTACTCGGCCCGCCGGTATTGCGCGACTTGCGGTGGGTACCCAGGCCGGAACAGTTTCTGAGCCGTGGTGTATATATGTGCACAATTATCATTTGAAGTTGCACACAAAACGGTTGAAACTGATTCAAAGCCCCTCGCTTCTGATTGGTCCAAAAATGTTTACGTTTCCAGACTTCGGAAACAGTCCCTGTGAAATGGTCCATTGACTGATGTTACTTCACAAGTTTCTTCACACAACATCTTGGTGTGTGGTTTCTTTATAGAACTTCTAGCCATTGGCCGATGTTATTTCACATGTTTCATAACAGAACATAACGTATGGCTTATTCATAAAACTAGTTACAGTTAACCGATGCTACTTCACTTGTTTCATTACAGAATATGATGTATGGCTTCTATAAAACTGGTAACAATTGATTGATGTCACTTTACAGGCGTCATTACAGAAATAACGTCCGTCCGTCCGTCGACGTCGTTGTTGTCACTGTCCGTCCACGTTTTAAGTTTATGGTCAAACTTTACTAAACGTTTGGGGAGAGATACCTTCAAATCATTCAAAGCCAATTTTCTAAATGGCGGCCGTTTTCATCAGTTTGGATATTTTTGTCCTCTTATGTGACGCGTAAAGCGTTCACTACCCTTGAATCGCCGGTCTCCGTGTGGCGATTATTCTGAATTTTTGACGGTCGGCGAGAAAAAACTATCCATTTCTAGGGAGAAAAAATCACCCTTTGATTAAAATTTTCGCCACCTTGTACCTTCAAAATTGGAGCTGCCGCAGCTGTACTCATAGAACGCGTAAAGATAGAGCTTAGATATTGACATTTTCTAATGGGAAGTCATATATGGCGATTTGTGTGGTGATATTTGGGTAAAAATGCCCATATTTGCCTTCACAGACGAAATGCTTGTAGATAAGGCCTATGTTTGCTTCGAGAGCAGATCGGAAGTTGTATATGACAAACTAATGTTGACCTTGTGTTTGACCTCGGATGACCTTGAGTACTAAATGTCTGACGTGGAATGTGTAAATTGGCCTCTGAGGCTTAAATGCTTGTACCTAGAAATTAGGATGTGTTAAAAGCTTGTAAGAAGTCATATATTATACTAGTATATGTATACGGCAAATCTTTTGGTGACGGTGAACTTGACCATAGACGACCTTGAAGGCTAACTCTCAAAGTCTCAATTGATCTGAAATGTGCAAATTGGCCTGTACAGACGAAATACTTGTTGATAGAGCTTATATGTCACTATTATGAACATATTGGAGGTCATATGCAGCACACATAATGGTGACATTGAAGTTGACATAAATGCATTGTCCTTTGTCTTGTGGGATATATAAACCTTATGCGTTGTGACCAGAGAGGTAGAATTCGGATTTGACACAGAAACAAAATATTGAACTCGACCTCAGATTACCTTAAGTATTAAATCTCGAGATTGTGTTTGACCTGAGATATAATAAGTGCAAATTTGGTATCTGCGGACATAATAGTAGTAGATAGAGCTGCCAGATTTAATATTCAAGGTAATATGTTCACCAGATTTAACTCAAATTCAAGTTCACCAACACAGATCAGTTCATCGAGAAATGTTACATTACGTAGTTTCAGAGGAAAAGATATATTTTCCAAAATTTATCCTAGTATAAATAAATTGCATCACCAACAAGAAAAATCGCAAAACATATTATAATAAATTGAAACTAACTTTCAAATAAGAAAAAATGTCTCGGAGGAGAAAACAGCTGAATATTTTCAAAGTATCTCCAAAATTTAGATGTTTCCGTCGACAATAATAATGTGATAGGGCATACTTCTGGTAGTTGAACTCCGAATTATTGGATGATATGCATAGTATTAATCATAGGCCTATCGAGAAGGGTTTACTCATTAATGACTATTTAACTTCTTGCGATTTTCTGTAATACGATAGATGTAGACCCTATTACATAACTGTTTATGACGTCGTTGGAACTATGTGGGGGGAAATCGCACTATTTGCTGCAGTAGATAAGGTAATGTTTGTTCATCTGCAGTGTGTAATGAACGTAATTTACATTGAATGTGACTGATTCAACTCGTTCGGTTCAGACAATAATGAACAAACATGAGGTCAATTAGTACCCCCGACACTAAATACAAACAAGGGATGACATTTAGTAATTATGTTCACGTGCACACAGTAATTAAAACACACATGGGATACCACTTCGACTACTAGTATAACTGGTGCCAAGTGGTAAAAACTAACAAGGTCTCCATCACCGGAAAAAGCTTGTGACTTAACAAATTTGTTGTGATGTGATTGTACTCTATTACCAGTACAGCAAACTGTACACCCATAATCCAGCCTATTTTGGTAATAATTGAAGTTTATTTTATCCTAGAATATATTACATACACATATATTGTGGTTTCAATCGGACTTGTGCCCCCTCCCTCCCCAGCCACCAGCTGTGTCGAATTCTAGATCCATCCCTTGGCACGAGGTATCTTACTCGAGGTCATCATGGCCGGAACACATGGCAGGATCCAGATCACGTAAACAATCGATAAGGGATCATGTCACGTATCTTCTATACCACACGAACATCTGTACGGAACCCTCCACTGTGTACCCGTGACTGTCGTGCTTCAGTGTCCATGTACCAGGATCTAGAGGCAATTAAAATTGAACACGCACGTACAAACGTACAAATGGTGTGGTCTCTAGCAAGGTGCTGTAACCAGAACTGGAGAAATACCAGAGTGGTCTACACCGCAGATAAAGTCCATTCCAGCGGCCTGACTGGTTTTGGTAAACCGAAGCAAAGCCGGGTGATGTGTTTTATTTCAGACAAATTAAGACACCAAATGTTGCCATACGAGTTCAATTTGACAGGACACAGATCCTAACATGTGTTTTTCGGGTAGTGTGTGGATCGAGGGAGAGGTGGGAGCTAGGGAGCCCTGAGTAGGCCTACATCTATATTGAGAGTTTCATGTATTAGAGTGCGTTTTGTTGACGATTTGAGTTTTCACAAATCAATTTGAAATTGTTCAGTGTCAACACAGCCTTGATATTGCAAACATGCGTCTAAGCAAGTATGTGAACAGTATTTATTGGGAATGGCAGTAATTGAATTGCTCAAAGTTCCACGACTGGTCATGTACATGGGTTTGCAAGTTGAGGAGTTGCATCAGACCGCGACAGAAAAGTTGAATTTTTAAAAGTGTGGAACAATTTGTTTTCTCGAATTCTTCTCCGCTTTTTTTATGTTCACATAATAGTTTTCGCCACCGTGAAGTTAGCTATAGCCATCGATTGCTTGTATCGTGCGGGTAAGCGGTAGTAAATATCAGCTTTATAAGTCTGTGCTTGGTAAAGCGCTTGTCTTGATTGCGGCGAAGACGGCTCGGTTCTCAAGCTTATCTCTTCCTCATAAGCATGGTGAGGCATTCCTCTTTAAGTGGAAAGTGCGCTAAAGATACAGTTGAATCGTAATAACTACAGAGCTGTATCTTCTGGACGCTTCTGTTGTTTCTTCTGTGAAGACGGAACTGGAAAACATTCATTAAACTGTCTTACAAGGGGATATAATGAATCTCTGAAAGCTGTTGAAAACAATGGAGGGTGCGCGGATATAAGCCGGGAGCTGGCGTCTTTGGAGTTTCTCGGCAGTATAATTCGCAAAAGGAATATAAAAGATGACCACAACTGTCCTGACGTAATTTCATAAAATAGAGTTCATGTCAAACACACCGGATTCAGGTGACTCGGAGCAACTGCCGTGAGATGTCTCCCGGAAGAAAACTTTACATACACCTCCGCCTCCCGGTCATAGTAATCGGGATAGTGTTATGTCTACGGCAAGGATACCCTACAGAGGCATCAGAGGACGTGGGATCTCAAAACACCGCGGATTATCAAGGACAGCCAGACTTCGACAGGATTTACAACCTGACCAAACATGATGGAACGCCCCGGTCAAAGGTGGAGTAACTATTGTTTTGTTGTCGTTGTTTTTGTTGTTATGGTGGTGGTGATGATAGTATAGGCCTATCATATAATTCACAACAAAAACGAGATTTGCTTATTTTCAGATTATCGGAATCTTATCGACGAAGTCATTAGTTACTGAAAACATTATCTTAGGCGATGACAAATGACATACATGCCCGTAAAATCCCAAGATATTCTTAAAACCTTGTCTAGTGAAAAGAGTTGTTATTTTGTCCGTTTGTTGTATTTTTTATGAGGGGGGGGGGGGGGGGGGAAGCAGCGCGTTCATTACACAACCACCGAAATTTATGAAGCTGAAGCATCTGAATGATTAATCATACAAATGCAGGTGGAAGTTCTGGGGGAGATCCTCAAGGAGCGGATCAATTCGCTGCGGAAGGCGCCGGGCGGCAAGGCTGATCTCGTCTTCCTCATCGACAGTTCGAGCAGCGTCGGCATGGAGCACTTCTGGTACGAGCTGCGCTTCGTCGAGAAGCTGCTTGTCGACTTCACCGTGGACAGAAACTCAACTCGGGTGGCCGTCATCCGCTTCTCATCCGAGAGCCGCATCCACCGCATCATCGACCACATGACGCACCCGAGCGACGACTTCCACAAGTGCTCGTTAATGCACGAGCTGCCGCGGATCGAGTACAAATACGGTGGCACGTACACGCGCAGAGCCATCCACGAGGCGCAGGTCAATAGCATGGGTTTGATCTAGAGGTGACTCTAATATGGAGTCTACGGTGCCAGTCTATTTTCTTACCATACATGCGAACATTCAAAATGTCGGTATATCCAGTAATATGGGCCTACACTAACAAATGTATAATTCAACATCATTTATTTAACGTGTATACCTCTATTGCTCTTGAGCATATATTATTTCGCTAGATGACCCCTGACTTGTATGAGCGCAGAGGTCTATTGGTGGTCCATATTGCTACACTTTGATATGGAACTCCAACATAAACCTTGCCTGGCAAAACACAGTGGAGGGGGTATACATTAAGCCAAATAATGGGCGAGACCCAAGGTCCTCGGCAGAAATAAAGGAGGCGCTCGGATGCGCCTCGTGAATCTTTTCCTACTGAATGCGAGCTGATCTACAAGTACATTGTGTAACCTTGCAATTGTTCACCACATTGTTTCTCCAACAGAAAGTTTTACGATCCAAACGATTGGACGCGAGACAAGCGGTTTTCCTGGTTACGGATGGCTACTCAAATGGTGGAGATCCCCGACCATTGGCTGCCCAGCTCCAGCGAGAGAATGTCGAGTTCTTCACGTTCGGTATCCGCGGCGGAAACGCCAAGGAGCTGTGGGAGATGGCCTCCGAGCCCAAGGTCAAACACACTTACATCCTGGACAGCTTCGCCGAGTTCGAGGCCCTGGCACGTAGGGCTCTACACGAAGGTAAGTTTTCGGGCACTGCTCCAGTGTGGGAGACCTCAACCGCTCTGTTCCCATGAATGTTTGCATTCTGTGTCAGATTTGCCGATCGGCCAGTACATGCCGCTGAGAGCGGAAAAGTGCAGCCATCTATGTGACTCGGGATTCGACTGCTGTGACGAGAAGGCGGTCTGTACCTGTGGAACACATACCGGCAAGTACGAGTGCTCCTGCTCAGAGGGCTTCTACGGAACTGGCTTCAAGGGCGGGTGCACTCGTAAGTATAGCTTGGTCGACCCGCCGATAACAGTTTTCGCATATTTAAAACAACCAGGTATACACGTTCCCAAATGTGTGGGAGAAACCCAGTGCCCATGGAAAGTTGGTAAATGTCTCCTAGACTTTACGAGACCCGTGAAACCCTAAGCGCTTTTGATTTCAGCATGCCCTCCAGGAACTTACAAGAACCTAACCGAGCCCGGAGACGAAACAATGTGCATCCCGTGTCCGGATGCCAACGAAGTCAGCCCTCCTGGCTCGAAGTCCGCCGACCAGTGCTCGTGCAAACTGGGTTACCGTCGCTCCGGGATACACGCATGCGCAGGTGACAGAGCCATCTATTCCCGCCGTAGACATCGCCGAAGCTCTCAGTTAAACAGTCTTAAAAGTAAATCGACAGTCATTCTACTGTTATGAGCATGAGACACGACTGAACTAGCAGTAAATTATTGTGTTGGACTGTCGATTAGATAGGGTCTCGTCTGACCTGACCTTGGTCTGCATAGAGGTAGTGTAAAAAGTTTATTGTTACGAGGCACTTGCATTAATTGATCTTCCATTGCACTCAAAGTGAATAGAATATGAGAATAATATATGATAAACAAATCATTACACTAATCACCACACTAATCTTTGTGCGACTGTCTAATACATGTTTGTGATTTGTCTTGGCGTACGCAAAAATGCATTTCACATGATTGAATGGGGGATGAATAAACTTGATGCATTTCTAACTAATGATAGCTCCAGATAGCAAAATAGAGTAACTACAAATTACCAAAAGAAATGAATGGTGCATTCTCGTATTCTTTTTTAAATTGCATTTTGCATGTGCATCATCCTGAAATGTTCTTTATCTATGCATACTTCAGAACATTAATTTAAATGGTTATGTTTTAGGCTTATGACCAAATTTCTCATCATCATCACCATTTTGTCCCATTAGTTATTCGTTGGTAACATAGCTCGAGTGTTGTCCGTGCTCAAATTACAGATTCCTATATATTCCCGAAATATATTGTAAGTTATATTTCATTCACACCTCTCCCGTGTATTTCGTGGTAGATTTCTACATTGTGTAATCTCTTCCAGAGATGACATGTCCCAGGTTGACAGCTCCAGAAAACGGATACTTTATCCAAGAAAAATGTAGCAATGTATACAACGCGGCGTGCGGAATCCGCTGCAATGCGGGGTATGTGATCCTACGACGCATCACAGATTTCCTCTTTCAGATCATTTACATTTGTGAAACAGCTACATGTATAACCTAAAATGTCTACTATGGATATATATATATGGGAGGGACGGGCAAAGCGGACCCCTTTAATTAAAAATTGCCCGTCTCTCTCCTGTGAACAAACTGTTAGGTATCAGCTGACGGGCAGCAGCTTGCGACTCTGTCAGATGAACGGGACGTGGACAGGGAACCCCTCTACGTGTACAAGTACGTGTTCTGCCCCAAAATCTCAGTCCATACATCTCGAATGCTCTAATCCACGCTACTGATCAAACTGCTCAATTTACCCACCACGGTTAGTCATTTTAACTTAACTCCATAACCATGCGATCCTTGCGTAATCTCCACACTTACACGTAGTTCGGACGTGTGAGGTTCTGCAGACGCCCGAGAATGGCCACATGGCCTGCAGCAAAGAGGACTTCTCCTTCGAGACAGCCTGTGAGTTCACCTGTAACTCCGGCTACAAACTGGTGGGCTCGAGCCACCGCAAGTGTCTTTCCATGGGCTTCTGGAACGGCATCACCACTTCCTGCAGAGGTAGGCCTACTTCAGGGGGAGCGGAGGAGGGGGGGGGGGAGGTGGGGGGCGCTAAAACAACATGGGACAGTCTGGTCACTGGGCGTATGTTGGAGTACAAGCCATAAAGTGCACGGTTGTAAGTCCAGGGGATGTTCATTCGGATGTTCTCCAGTACAGGCACATCTAGGAGACTGTGTTATATTAACACTATTATCCAATCCTACATGTACATTCTGATTCTATCAATGTTGTCCCCGCCGTTGATGTCACAGAGGTGGAGTGTACAAAGCTGCAGGACCCGGTGGACGGTCACATAGAGCCACGGTCGTGCACGGCCCGGGACTCGCCCTTCGGTACGGTATGTCGTTACCAGTGCCGCGAGGGTTACCAGGTAACGGGCAGCCACAGCAGGCAGTGCTCCAGCACCGGCAACTGGAACCCGAAACCAGACATCGACTCCGTCTGTGTCGGTAAGTGAGAGAAACATGTACGTGTACATGTAGACAAAACAAGTGTAACGACCATCCAAAATAAATTTCACTTCAGGTGCCAAATGTTTACATAATGCTATATATCAAGAGTAATTGTTTGCATGGCTTAATGGCATATACAATGACTTGCACCTAAGACCCAGAACCCAAAACGGAAGCCAAAGCCACAAAAAGGATTTCACGCGGGACATCAATCGTTGTCATTTTAACAGATATAGCCCCACCAGTGCTGCAGGGGTGTCCTCGCGATATGGTCACGGAGACGGAAGAGGATGACTTCATAGGCAAAGTCACCTGGCTGCCTCCTATAGCTATTGACAACAGCGGCTTTTTCCCCATGGTAACCCCTGTACCGGCAGTCATACCTCCCGTCGCTATACCAATTGGCAGCACAACCTTCATGTACATAGCTGAAGACGGGAACCGTAACAAAGCCAACTGCAGCTTCACCGTACATGTTTTGGGTATGTTTCATACATGATGGTCTATGTCTGGCGCAATCTTTGAAAATCTTTCATGGAGGCTTCGGAGAGTAAACAATTGCATGTATAAGAATATAAAAAGCTCATTGGCTTCACGAAAAAGAAACACGATGTATACTCAGAGTAGAGAACCGGAGATGCTCTCCAATTCTATGCTACGCCAGTAGCCTATATGAAGCCGGGATTTTTAAAAGTCTATTTCTCAAATATTAGACAGACAACCTCCTAGGATAGACAAATGCTCTTCCCCTCCGCCATTTGTATTGCGCAACAACGACGTCGTCGTACGCTGGGAGATCCCGGAGTTTTCCGACAATTCCCGAAGGCCTCTCACGGTGAAGACCTCTCACAAACCAGGGAAGTTTCCCCTGGGCGAGTCTAGTGTCTGGTACACGGCTGTAGACGAGTCCGGCAACAATAGCACGTGCATCATCCGCATCAACGTCAAGCGTCAGTAGCATACAGAGATTTGCTGAAATACATGTACCAATGATTGTTCAATCCATGTACATGAGTGAGACAATGGCTTCCCAACTACGACAAGACATAGTCTAATATCCAGAACAATTAATCATGTTTCCCGGTATTCCAGAGCACGCATGTGCCGACCCTCCTAAGCCATTGAATGGGAACATAGCGTGTCAGGATCTACCGCACGATGTCATCTGTACACTGAGCTGTAATCCTGGATACGACTTTGCAATGCCCCCTGCACCCGAATACCACTGTGACTACACGTTCGGACATTGGCTGCCTGAAAAATACCTGCCTTTTCCAGACTGCTCAAGTGAGTCACATGAAGCAATACCCGATATGTCTTGAAGACAACACTATAACTTTGACAACGGCATAAACTTTGCATGGACAGGGGCTCGTTTGTCGAACAGCATTGAGCAGTCGGCGCGGATTGCTTTCAAGTCCACCACGTCCTGTGATGACAGACTCCGGCTCAGTCAGATCGAGAGCACCATCTGGAGGAAGATCGACCAAAAGGTGGAGAATATCTTCATGACAATAGGACTCCACCGCATGATACAATACTAGTAGTACTCTCAGTGAATATGTAATGCACATTGTTGTTAATGTAGGCCTACATTTACTCCGCCGCACAGGTCGATGGTTACTGTCCACCAAATGACATCTGTGACGTGGAACAACAGGACTTACTGTGTAGTGACGACGGTTGGTACTGCACCTATTGCATGGTATCTACTTAGATGATTTTTGTTGTCGTAAAGTATTCTAACTATCCTCCGCCCAACCCAGTGTTGTATCATTGCTGATGGTTTGTTTCATGTTCATTTAGAAATATCGAACAAGATCAACATATTTGGCAACACTTACCATTCGAACGCGAGAAGACGTCGGGACCTCCAGAGTAACTTGCTGGAGTTGAGGACGACCACACCAGCGAACGTACCTCAGGATTACAGACAGCAGAGGGTACTGGCCGTCGACTTCAAGCTACGCGGTATTCTTTGAATCAACTGAAACAAAACGAAACAAAACCAATTTTTTTTTTATCTATTATTCTTGTTACATCTTGTCACACTCATGTTTCAACGGAAACAGTAACAGAACTCTATGTCTAGTCATGTGAAATTACGACTAATGCTTTTATAACATTACTCGTGTATCCCTGTAGGAAAGTTGAACAAGGCGGATGACACAATCACGTCGACCGAGCAGGCGACTCTCCGGCAGGATGTCATTACGGTCATGCACAAGATACGGGTTGCTGCTGAGAACGGGGAGTTTGACGAGAACCTGGTCGAGTACCAGGCAGTCTTCGAGGAGATGGTGCTGGGCAGCGACTCCCCGCTGACCGTCTGTGAACCCGGTCACGTCGTCAAGGAAGACAACTGCGGTAAGCTGGTCTCGGGGGCTCTACATGTAGAGCACACAATATCAATTGCAAGGTTCATTTAAATCAATGTTAAAAGGTTACATTTCAGCGGCCCATAGCATACTTGAAAAATCCGGCTTATCCATTGTAATATTTTGATAAAATATTGCATTAGGGTGATGAGTATTGTATGACACAACACATGTATGGGAGTGTTTGTCTATTTTGACCTGAATGGACCAGGTGTAAAAATACAATAGTTTTTATGATACTGGCGCTCTCTCAACACTCACTCGCATTTCAAGTTCTTCAAGCATAACTCTATCACGTTATTGCCTTGCAAAACTGGTCATTACAGTATATCACAAGAAAGAGACAGGAATATAGATATGGTCGCTGAACGCTTGCTGGGTGACTAATAAATTGTTGACATCTGCCTGTACAAGAATAGCAACTCCGAAGTCTGCTTCATTCATTTCCATCTGGCGCACCTTCACTTGCAGTGGCCTGTGCGTCTGGTACGTTCTACAACGTGATGACGGAGGAGTGTGTGGTCTGTCCACAAGGCACTTACCAGCACAAGGAAGGACAGGTGACATGCCTCGTCTGTCCCGACCACACCTCGACCTCCAACAATAACTCCAAGAGTATAGACCAGTGTAAAGGTGGGACATTTTCTCACTTAAAATGTACATCTTCAACACCTGTAACTTTATTGATCGTTATTGTCTTGTCTGATAACAACAAGAAGATGTGATTTTCATTCCACTTGTGATTTTTCTTTGTAGGCCAATGTCTTCCGGGCAGTTTCTCTGACGACGGTTTAGAGCTTTGTGAGACTTGTCCCGAGGGGTGGTACCAGCCTAAGTACGCCTTTAAGGAGTGTCTTCAGTGTCCTGCTGGGAACACCACTTGGGGTCGGGGAGCGCGACAGCTCAGCGACTGCAGAGGTTCATATCATTTTGTGTTTCATATGCGTACAACATATCACATTTAACCGACGCTTTTGGCGATTACATAAGTGGATGCATGCTGAGACAGATATCGGTATTGCTGATGACTTCCTCAGAAATGTGCCGAGAGGGTTATATCTCGCGGAGTGGTCTGGCACCTTGCTTCCCCTGTCCCCGCGGTCACTTCCAGCCAGAGCCAGGGAAGTCTTCCTGTTTTCTCTGTCCCGGAAACGTGGACACGGACCGCCACGCTGCCACAGACATCTCCGAGTGTGTGGGCCTCCCGCCCATCACAGCGACGGACTTCAATGTCGTGCCCACCTCCCAGCTGCTAATCAACGACTGTCTGATGAAAGCTCCCTGCTCCAACGGCTCGACCTGCGAGAGCATGGCTGTCGGGTACCAATGTAACTGCTTGCCAGGCTGGACAGGTAATGAAGTAGGCCTACATCTTCGATGTCATAGCCGACTCATATGTCCATACGAACACTGGTCGCCCACGTGATACTTGATTTTTTTTGATGATTTGTTAAAGGTGTACATTGTGAGTTGGAAATTGACGAGTGTATGTCAAACCCTTGCCACAACAACGCCTCATGCCACGACCAGTTGGACGGGTACATGTGTGACTGTCAGTCAGGGTACACAGGTAGGCAGCAGTGCATCTTCGAGACTGGCAGATACATTGGACCAAAGAGCCTAAAATTTTAGGCTCTTTGCATTGGACACGTTTGAGCTGGCGGTGTTATGGATTGTACGCATGATACATGTCATTCTGCACGTAGGTGAAAACTGTGAAGTCAACATTGATGAATGTGCATCTGGCCCGTGTATGAACGCAGGGACCTGCTTCGACGGGATTGAGAGTTATCGCTGTGACTGTTCAGAAGGGTACACAGGTAAATATTGGTATTGCCAGACAAAAACAAGCATGCTTTGGCATCCTAATCCCACAAACAGGTGCTTCTCGTAATGTTAGTAGTTACGTGTTGAGCTGAACACTCACAAGCACGCGTTGTGGTTGGCGTCAGCGAGTTTCTAGGTAAAATAACTCGTTTCATATATGTCGTAAAATGACGTATTTAGGTACGTAGTGGTGACAAACATTGCCACGTGGTCATTTTTGCTGATTTTGCTTGACTTTAGAAGCACCATACAAAAATATTATTAAGAATATTGTTACAATTCATTTCATTCTTAATTACATTTGCTCCGAACTACAACATACGACTGTTTTTAATAATGAATGGATATTTTTTCATGGTCAATTCGCCCCCGAACTATGTTGTGTTTCGCAGCATGTTTTTGGACTCCATATACCATTATAACACGATTATTTTTGGGATGTTATGACAAACAGTGTACAGAACATATGCCACATCATATATAGTCACAAACACCACCGACGGTTTGGCTACTAGTCATGTAGTTTCAAGAGAATGAGCTTTTTTCTCCCGTCAAGGTCATGACCTTGGAACATGAAAACATACGTTTTTCATCCCTTTTGAATGGAATGAAATGTTCACGAAAAATGCATATTTAGGTCGTTAACGATCGTAGGAACGGGTCATGATCAAAGTACGAACATGCGATAGTTTTCCGATAATTTCCGTGTAAGTTGCAGGAGTTCGAATATGTAGAATTTCACGAATTGGCCCAAAAATTTGGCGGGAAAATCAAATGTCACCAGGAAGGTCAAATCACGTAAAATAACGTGACGTTTCAAATCTCACTTACACGCCCTATTGGCATGGCGTAACGTCCGTCCTCGTCCGTCCACATTTTCATCTTCAAAATTTACAGTCGAATCTTTCTGAATTTTTTTAGAAGAACGCCTAAAAATATTCTAAGAAGGGGTATTTTCTAGCTTTTTGATTTACGCATTCTCTCCCCCAAATTTTTGAAAAAAAAACCCAATTTTGGACGTTAACAAATAAATGTTTTTTTTGTGATGTGTATAAATTTCGTTGCTCTGCATCGCCGGTCTGCGTGGGGTGGCAATGCTGGCCTTTCGACGGGTCGATGGAGAGAATAAAATCGCACAAATCAAATCATTACATGTATCTGTTTTGAGCCATTTCCAGCCAAAAAAAGAAAAGAAACGTTTTTTCCACCATCGAGAAAGTTTTGGAACTTTTCACTCAGCCACTTTCTCCCTTCATAATGAGAGCTGCCACCACTGTACAGGTACTCCTAGAACGCTTGACGATAGAGCTTAAATATTGGAAAACAGGAAGTCAATAATTATGGCAATTGGTGTGGTGGCCTTGAATTTGAACTTTGACGACTTTGAAAGGTTTGAAATTTGCACTTTTTGTCTCTTCTCAAAATTTATCTGATCAGTTTTGATCTTTGGTGCCTGTTCTAAAGGCGAAACCGACAACAAAACGCCCACAAATCACCTGTAGCGAGTGGGTGCAAAAGGCCTGTTAAACGCCTTTGAAATCGCCAACGCCGACGTGCAAGTTATGCATGTTGTGTCTGCCTAGGTTTTGACTGTGAGGTGGACGAGGACGACTGTCAGACGGCTCCCTGTGAGCATGGAGCCACTTGCGTGGACCTCGTGGCAGGGTACTCGTGCACGTGCGTGCCTGGATATACTGGCGAGACTTGTCAAACCAACATCGACGAGTGCAACAGCGGACCCTGTGAAAACGGAGCCACATGCATTGACGATGTCAATGGCTACACGTAAGCAGCAACATCGTCTCGGTTAGCAATGAGGCAAACGAAATGTTTGTATTATCCGAAGTGTAGGCCTATCCTAAATGACATCCAGGGACACTTCATTTTGTTGTACTTCTCAGGTGTACATGTGTACCGGGTTACACTGGCGCTACTTGTCAGAGTGAGGTCAATGAGTGTACATCGGATCCCTGTTTCCATGGAGCAACGTGCGTGGACCACGTGAACATGTACACTTGTACTTGTCCACCAGCATACGGTGGTCTACGATGTGAAACGAGTATGTTGGACATTCATAATACTTAAAAGCCACTTTGTGAATTTGGCGAGTATTCAAAGGTATTTCTAGTGGTGTCTATACGTATAGTCTACATTCTTTATTCACATCACCTCTTCTTTACGCAGAACTGAATTCCACGTTCGACTTGTATTTTGCGGAGACAACTGGGTTGAGTGACTACGTGGCTCTAGACGGACAGATGCCGAACCTGACGCAGTTGACAGTGACGTTCTGGATGAGGGCAAACTATACCGGAAACCACGGTACACCGATCTCCTACGCCACGGATACCGAGGCTAACGCACTCACAGTCACCGACTACGACGGGTAACAGTGTAGGCCTACTAATCATTGGCCATATATCTACAGGAAAAAAAATTGGTCTTTCGAGACTTGTTGTTTGTGATAAAACGCGGTCTTTTTTTTTGTGTCCACCTTGGGCAGACTTTTGTTCACAGTCAACGGGTTCAAGCAGATCACGGACATCAAGGTTGCAGACGGTTTATGGCACCACATGTGTGTCATCTGGTCCAGTGAGAAAGGATCATGGTCCATATACTTAGATGGAGTTCGCAGGGAGTATGGAGTCAATTTGGCTACTGGGACATACTTATCTGGTAAGCTTTGTGGGTTTCCCCCCTCTCTCTCTACATGTTCTCCCTAGCTGCTAAGTGAGCATCGTCTATTGCTATGCATCAACCATTCATATTCATGCAGCTGGCGGTATGTTGATACTTGGTCAAGAACAAGATGCACGCGGTGGTAAGTTCAACAGCAAGGAGACTTTTCTGGGCTTGCTCTCAGGAATGAACATCTGGGATTACAACTTACCAGAAGAGGAAATCGTACAAATGACGACGTCGTGTCAAGAATATATCGGAAATGTCAGAGCTTGGCCGGACTTTTTGGCAGGAATACACGGCAGTGTTACACGAACAGAGTCACAGCTGTGTAAAGGTGAGATTATTTTGAAAGACGTTAATGTGGTAGACACTACTAGACACACCAACAATCTAGTAGTTGAAGTGTCATAAGCATACATATATATTACATGTACTTGTACAACAATGGATCTTCAATGTACATGTATGCAGGTTGTCCAGATCCAGTCAATGTGACAAATGGCGAAGTAGCATGGAACGGTACTGAGATTGGCGATGTCGCCATGTACAGATGTAATCACGGATATCGACTGATGGGTTTTGAGACGAGAAAGTGCGGTGTCAACTCTACGTGGGATCTCCTTGAACCTTACTGTGACCGTACGGAAGTACACTCACTCTTGCTATACCGTCACTGTGCACACACAATCATCATTATTTCACATAGCCTACATTTCATTTCGCCCAATTAAACTTCTTATCTCTCCACAAAGGGGTGAAGTGTGGAGCCGCACCTTACATAGAGAACAGCAGAATTGTCTTTTCCAACAATATGTATGGTGGCGTAGTTAGGTTCGCTTGTGAACAAGGATACAGAATGGTCGGGAATGACTCGCTCCATTGTAATATCGACGGAGATTGGGACGGCGAGCAACCCACATGTGAAGGTGAATTGTATCATGAATCGGTATTCGGATTGACTTGCATATAGGTTGGATAGTCGTATCTGATCTACATATTTTTTTTATCGTGTTCATCCTTAGAAATATTATGTGAAAGACCACCGCGGCAACCACACATGAGCATTTACCCTTTCCGTGAGCGGCGACCCCGAGAAGTTACACGATTTTCCTGTGTGAATGGGTACAAAGTGGAAGGAGAACAGGTGCTGCGATGTCAAGACAATGGTGAATGGTCTGGTGCCTATCCAGAGTGCGTCGAAGAAACTTGCACAAGTCCACCTGGAATACAGAACGGGAATGCGTCGGATCCTGACAAAGTCTATAAGATAGGAGAGTTTGCCCCATATGAATGTGATACAGGATATTCGTTTCTGTCACGAGTTACCAGTGTAAAGTGTGGGTTTGAAGGAACGTGGACACGGGTGCTTCCACGCTGTGGAAAAGTGTTCTGCAGGACACCACCGAAAGTACCGCATGGGACACAACATGGCGTAGACTTCAGTTATAATAGTGTTGTGTCGTACACCTGCGAAGAAGGTTATGTCCTTGAAGGCAGTTCAGCTTCGAGATGTACAGATACCGGATCCTGGAATACAACGGTACCCACGTGTAAAGTCGTTGAATGTCCCGAGCTGTCCCCCATCGACAACGGTTCCATAAACGTGACTTCACGTATTGTCAACTCCACTGCTCAATACAGCTGTATGGCAAAATATCTGCTCAAAGGTGCATTTCTGCGTACTTGTACTAGTGCTGGTGAATGGAGTAACGAACCACCAGTTTGTGAACCAATCAGGTGTATGCCACCTGAGCCTGTCCGGCATGGAACTGTGATTGGGGACTCGTTCTTCCATGGGACATACGCAAACTACTCCTGTCACCCTGGATATGTATTGATTGGTGCGCCAGATATCCGCTGTGGGTCGGAGGGGGTGTGGTTGAATGAAGCTCCTACCTGTGCTCCAGTAATGTGTTCACAGCCTCCAAACTTGGAACATGGCCGCATTGTCGGTAGTGAATATTACGTCAACGACACTTTGGAGTATTCCTGTGACATCGGTTACAAATTAATTGGAGCAAGAACGAGAGTATGCCTCATCAATGGATCGTGGGACACAAGCGATCCTTACTGTGAGGAAATTGTATGCAAACCACCCAATCCTATCCATAATGGAATATACAAACAAGGTGTACTGAAGCCAGGCTCTCTCGTGTCATACGAATGCATTACTGGATACGAAATAGACGGAAAGAAAAGCAGAACCTGCAAAGCAGACGGAACTTGGACTGGGCCTAGTCCCAAGTGTAAGGCGTTGAGATGTCTACTTCCGAAGACGATCCAGTATGGACATTTCGTCGCAGACGACAACATGTATGGATCAACTATCGACTATGTTTGTGACCAGGGATACAGACTAGAAGGGGACGGCAACCGTACTTGCTCATCAGACAAGCAGTGGACGGGATCTGAACCCCAATGTACAAGAGCTTCATGCCCAACACCAAACACAATTCCTTTCGGAAAGCACATTGGAGATGAATTCTACACTGACAGTGTGATTAGTTACAAATGTGAACCTGGCTATTGGCTGGAAGGTGATAGTTTACGTATTTGTCTGCAGACGTCCAAGTGGAATGGCTCTGATCCAGAATGTAAACCCGTGGAGTGTGACAAGCCATCCACTGTGATATCAAATGGAAGGATGATAAGTAACAACTTCACTTTTGGCGCGATGATACAATATGTATGTGATGAAGGATATGAAGCCGAGGAGCCCACATTTCGTGTGTGCCAAGCAGATAGTAATTGGCTCAATCCAATTCCAGTATGTGAGAGAATCACATGCCAAGAACCAGAAATCCCAGATCACGCCACAATTGATGGCTTTGACTTCCGCTTTAAAGAGTACATAGAATATCGATGCAAAAGGGGATTTACCATCAACAACCCAACAAGAAGACGTTGCGAGTCTGATAAGTCATGGAGTGGTGACCTACCATCTTGTCAGCCCGTGATGTGTCCGACTTTGTCGCCACCTGGCAATGGGAAAATATTCAGTAGTGGAATGTTTTACACTAATCAGACGGAATATGGGTGCAATACTGGGTACGAGTTGATTGGTGTGAATACTCGGACTTGTATGGCCAGTGGACAGTGGTCACATACACCCCCCAAGTGCTCAAAGATACACTGTGATTCACCGCCATATTTAGCACATGGAAATGCTGAAGCTGCTTTGGTTCCAGTGTGGGAAACTGTTAAGTACAGATGTCAAGTAGGGTTTAATCTGATTGAAACTGGACCTGTTACGTGCACTACTAACGGTACATATTCTGGCCAGGTGCCATCATGTGAAAGAGTCAACTGTAGCTCAGCACCGAGCATCGAGAATGGCTATACATTGCAAGTTGGAATGAACTTCGAAGATGTTGCCACATATTCGTGTGAAACAGGATATGAAATATCTGGAAACGACGTACTAAAATGCAATGAACAAGGGGTATGGGAAGGCGAACAACCAAGTTGTGATATAATACAGTGCCCCAGACTAACTACCCTGGAGAATGGAATGTTTACACGTCAGTACCAGTATCTATTTGGGACAAATATCACATTTGGATGTAATCGTGGATACGAGTTACAGGGATATTCTGTCTCGCAGTGTGGAGCTGATGGATTGTGGACTTCACCAATGCCAGTCTGTCAAATCACAAACTGTACAGAACCTGTGATTCAATATGGATTTGTGTCAACCAGTCCGGTGCTGCATGGTAATAGTCACAAAGAGCCAAGGCAATATCCATTTAATTCATTCATAGAAATTGAGTGTGAGGAGGGCTACAAACGAAATGGTTCACTTGAACTTCAGTGCTTAGAAGATGCGAAGTGGTCCAAGGATGTCCCCAGTTGTGTCATTATAACTTGCTCATTGCCAGATGTAGAACACATGCAAATAAACGCGCCATTTGGCCACACGTTCAACAGTAGAATACATTTGACCTGTGACTCTGGATACAATATTCAGGGTCCCACAGAACTGAACTGTCTGGCTGATGGAACATGGTCGAAAAAATTCCCGACTTGCAAAGCAGTTACTTGCACATCACCTGTCTTTGAACATGGCAAATTCACAATAACGCAATCGCCTAACGTTGGGGTCGGTTTTCCATTTGGCATTGAATTGGAATTCACGTGTGAAATCGGGAAGTACATTGTTGGTGTGCAGACAATTACCTGCACAGAGAACGGTAACTGGACAGATGTGATTCCAAAGTGTGAGAGTTACACCTGTGAATTTCCAAATAGCGGATTACATCAAATGCCCGAGGTCACTCCAAAGAAGAACGCATATGATTTCAATGAAACTATCGTATTCTCATGCGAAATTGGTTACGAGTTAGCAGGGACTGACCAGCTAACTTGTGGTAATGGAACTTGGAAAGGTACATTACCAACTTGCAGACAGGTCGAATGTAAACACCATCAAGTCGAACATGGATCCGTGTACTTCAAGAAATCCAGAACACTGGCTACCTCCAGTTCAAGATTCCTGCAAAGTATGGTTGTCATGTTTGAATGTGACTTTGGATTCAAGTTGTCGGATACCCGGGAATTGACATGTCAGCCAGATGGAACATGGTCTGGACAGTTTCCAATCTGCTCCCCCGTGACCTGCTCCACACCTAGCATCACTCATGGATATGTTGATTCATTCAGAGGAGACCGACCAGGCTTCACTGTAGGAGTAACTATCCCAGTGCACTGTGATATAGGTTACAGCATAGCTGATAATTTTGCTATAACCTGTCTGCCAAATGGAACATGGACAAAGTCTGAAATATCGTGTTCCATGGTGATGTGCATAGGCCCAAAAGTGGACGGCGGAACTCTTGTGTCGAAGGAGCCAAGTGACCACATAAATTTTGCATACAATGACAAGATAAGAGTGATATGCTTTGAGGGTCACCTGCTAATAGGTGAAGCAGGTGTCATCCGATGTACGGAAAGATCGGAATGGGACAAAGTTTTTCCAGTATGCAAGAAACGTGAATGCATGGTCCCATCAATTGAACATTCTTCGTTGATAGTTGACGATAGTACTGCGGAAACATCTGTGGAATATGGCCAACTTATCTCCGTGGGTTGCAACGAAGGATACAAATTGAATGGACCGATGGAACTTAGGTGCACAGCTAATGGAAATCTTTCAGAACCTGCTCCAACATGTGATCCAGTGACCTGCCCATCACTGCTTATTGAAAATGGATTTG
The DNA here is from genome assembly GCA_949152475.1 of Terebella lapidaria. Classification (NCBI taxonomy): domain Eukaryota; kingdom Metazoa; phylum Annelida; class Polychaeta; order Terebellida; family Terebellidae; genus Terebella; species Terebella lapidaria. The sequence goes on along the minus strand of OX424557.1, from coordinate 27,599,462 downwards.
TTGATAATTCTGATATAGCTTATGGAGCTGTTGTAAATGTCGAATGCATTATTGGCTATGAAATATATGGTGATGATCAGCTCACATGTAAGGGGGAAGGAGAATGGTCCGGTGTTATTCCAATTTGTGCAATGGTTGAGTGCTCAAAGCCATATATAGATCATGGTATGGTCATCGGAAACGTCTCTGATTTCATATTCGGAAAAGTCGTCAGTTTTCAATGTGATAGTGGCTACCAGCTTGAGGGACCTCAAGAATCGATGTGCATGCCCGACTCTAGCTGGTCTGAACAGTCACCTCTCTGCAAACAAATCATTTGCAAAGACCCACCAACTGAGATTGAATATGGAATCGTTGATATCAGTAAGCCAGAGGGCGATCACCAGTTCAGCTATGGTACAATTATGACATACACTTGTACGCTAGGATATAGTCTCACAAAAGAAGGCAATATATCGTGTGAATCTGGGGGTCATTGGTCATCTGACTTCCCAACGTGTGTGCAAAACACTTGCGCCTTCCCCACAATTGATAATGGGTATGTTGCTGGCTCATCTTCTGGTGATAATGGTGAATATGTATTTGGTGACAGTGTTAATTTCAAGTGTAGACCTGGATATGAAGTTCTTGGTGCACCAGAAATGGTATGTGATCCATATGGAAACTGGACTGACAGTTTCCCAACTTGTGTGAAACTTGAGTGTCCAACTCCAAAAGAAATCCAGAATGGACAGTGGGGTGGTGATTCTTTCAAATATGGAGATACAGTTTCATACAGTTGTAATGAAGGTTACAAATTGATTGGTGCGATGAATATGTCATGTTTGTCCGACCAAACATGGGAAGTTGCACCAAGCTGTAGTGTAATCATTTGTGAATTACCACAAAATATAGAACATGGGACATACCTGGCTTCTGGACTGTTGTACGGAAGCAAAATACGTTATGCCTGTCATGAAGGGTACGAGTTGCAAGGGGAAGTAGAACATGTCTGTCAGAGTGACCGGTTATGGAGTGGCATGGCTCCTACATGCTTGCCTGTAGAATGCACGGACCCCATTCCTCCCTTGATGAATGGACGTGTTATGCATCATCACGGGAACATGCAAGCAGTGGTATACACTTATGAAGACAGATTACATTATGATTGCTTGGAAGGATATACAAAAGAAGGACTTGGTGTGGTAGATTGTAGTGCCGACGGGACTTGGACCGATCTTGATACAGCTTGCAACGTAATTGATTGTGGAATGCCCCCTGTTTTAGATAACGGTCGGATCCAAGAGGGAAGACACACGTATGGAAGCCACTTGAAATATAGATGTGACACAGGATATGTACTTGACGGAGATGACATGATCTGGTGTGGCAGTGATGGGGCATGGAATAGTACTCTTCCCAATTGCTCGGCTGTGTCTTGTCCATACCCAGGCATCTTGTCGCATGGGACGGTAAAATATGGCAATCTCAAAATCGAAAAGGAAAGTGATTACATAGATCTAATACCTGCTGGCTTCCACATGTTCGATCACCTGGATTTTTCTTGCGATACTGGCCATGTATTGGATGGTGACAATAAACTGGAATGCTTATCATCGGGAAACTGGAGTGGACGAAAACCAGCTTGTCCAAGGGTTAGATGTGGACGTGTACCCAATATTCCATTTGGGGTCATAGACGGGGACAGAGGTAAATATAACGACAAACTGGACGTGAACTGCACAGAGGGCTATGAACTTGAGGACGCTCTAGTAAATTCCATCAAGTGTGGTGCCGATACCAACTGGGATGTCAAGGGAGTAAGGTGTAGAATGATCTCCTGTCCAAAACCCGATAACATAGACAATGGCCAGTATGTTGGGAGTTCCTACAAATTTAACATGACTGTTGAGTATCTGTGCAAAGAAGGTTACACACTAAGTGGCAAAAACAGTCGGAAGTGTCTATCCAACAGAGAATGGAGTGGCACTTCACCAACTTGTATTCCAGTGATATGTCTCCAGCCAGACCCAATTCTAAATGGGTATTATAGTGTGAATGCTGGAACCACACTCCAGTTCGGTACTGTTGTTTCCTTCGGATGTGATGATGGTTATGAAATAAGGGGGAGGAACACTGCCAAGTGTCTGGCGAATGGTCACTGGAGTGCGTCCTCGCCCCACTGTGTTCCAGTTCTATGTCCAGAGCCAGAGCCCCTGCCACATGCCACTATCTTACGGAGTCTCGTCCATGTGTATAATTCCGTCATCGAATACACTTGTGAATTCGGCTACGTCCTCGACGGTGAATCATTTAGAACATGTCAGGCCAATAGAACCTGGAGTGGACGTCCACCGAGATGTGAGAAAGTAGCTTGCAATGGTTTACCGTCTATTCCTTTTGGCAACATCAATGAGGTTGAAATGACATTCAACAGTGTTGTGACATATGAATGTGATGACATGCATGACCTGCTCGGTGACTCGGAACGAGTATGTCAGGGAAATGGCATCTGGTCGGGAACTCAACCTGCGTGCCTCTCGAAAGTGTGTCCTGACCCTCCTCCCATTCTGTATGGCACAACGATCGGTAACAACTATTCTGCAGGTGCATCTATCGAGTTTCTTTGTGATGAAGGATACCAGATTTCTGGAGCAGCGAAAATCAGATGCATAGGAGAGGAATGGGATGGCCACTTCCCTCGATGCAAAATGATTACTTGTGGTTTACCACCCATTCTGGACTATGCCACCATATCGGGCAGTGATTACAGGTATGGGAAATCTGTTGAATACAACTGCTTAGAAGGCTATACCCCTGCCGGGAACGCAACCATAACATGCGAAACTAATGGCACGTGGAGTATAGCAAATGTCACCTGTGAACCTGTGACCTGTGGACCTCCGCCAGAACTACCCAATATGTACTACAAGAAGGAAGGGATGAAGTATCAGGATTTTCTGGTCTATGGATGTGATCACGGTTATGAGATGCATGGGAACAACATCCTCGTGTGTAATTCTGCAGGTATGTGGGAGGGACTTTACCCTGAATGTAAGATGGTCTCCTGTGGAACAGCACCCGTGATCCCACACGCCTCAGTGATATTGTCCAGGAGGACTTACAGCAGCAAAGCAAAGTACACATGCAATCGTGGTTACATTCTAGTTGGTGACCCGATGGCAGAGTGCATGGCTAATGCCACTTGGATGCTCAAAAACAAGCCGACTTGCAGACCTGTGGACTGCGGTCGCCCACCTCCCCTGGAGAATGGTGGAGTCAAGGTGCCGGCTCATACATTAGGTAACGTGGCTCACTACTACTGCTTGGAAGGATACGTGCTGAAAGGAAATACCACACTACAGTGTTACTTCGATGGAAATTGGAACGCCTCAGCCCCTAAATGTGTAGCAATCAACTGTGCAAGTCCACGTGATCCACAAAACGGCATGGTGGAAGGGACGTTGTTCGAGTTCGGGCATGATATCCTGTACAAATGTAGACCAGGTTTCAAGCTGGTAGGAGACCGCCTCCGCACATGTATGCCTGATGGAAGATGGAGTGGATCACAACCAAGGTGTGACTGTAAGTTATACAGGGACGAATTTTCTTACAAAATGACTGCATTTCTTTTCTCCAAGACCAACATTTCAAGATATGCCTTCATGTATATCATTTTGGATTTCAGTAATATACTGTCCATCGATAGTACCACCAGAGCATGGAAATGTTACTTTCTCGGACCGACGCCATTACAATTCTATCGCCTTGTTCCAATGTGACATAGCCTTTGATCTGGTGGGGAACAATACTATTCAGTGTTTGGGGGATGGAACGTGGGACAATTCGGCACCTGTTTGTGTCTCTGCAGGTATCAACTATCTTTACATTCAAGTTTTATCCTATTGTGCAGTGGCACAATCTGTGGCATAATGCAGTCGTTTATGTGCTTATGATCTATTTGAAATCAATGCTGAATCATTACGTCACTATGCGGCTTAAATGTAAGTTCCAGAGAACCCGCCCTGTTCGCCACCAGATGTACCAGATAATGCATTGGTTATGAATGGTGATTTTGTGGTTGGCGACACGGTCATCTTGCACTGTGTGCTGGGGTATGAGCCTTCAGAAACCATGGAAACCACGTGCCAAGAGGACCTGACGTGGACAACACCAGAGGGGCATTGTCAAAGTGAGTGTAAATATACAGAATAGAAATTGGAGTATAAAACTTTCATGATTGCAAAACTTGCATGATTGTGAAATCATAAAACGAAGCACACTTCTGGCACGTTAAACAAGTGATATCCAACGATCGTGGGATGCCTACATGTAATGCCCGGCCCCTGTACCCGCTGACAGAAGTGAACTGTGGACGGCCGGCAGATCAACCCTGGGTCATCCAGCTGGGATTGCGCTATCTATATGAGGACCGGGTGATGTATGTGTGTCGTCGAGGGCTCCGTCCTGCCTCCCACCCCGTCCTCACCTGCATGGCTGATGGCAACTGGGACAAGACTCCACAGTGCCTCGGTAATGCTAGACCTTCTTGTTATACACCCCAAATCCTGGAATTCGGGCATCGTCAAAGCTGCAGTCTATAGGTTATGAATATTAGTCCATTCTTAAGCTGGATTCACCCCAACATAGGGTGCCAAAATGTGCTGGGAATAATGGATCTTCAAGTACATGTACTTGTTGAAGTTATCTTTCGTAACTCTGTCTGGAATTATATCCCCTGAAGCTACGTGTAAGTTCGAGTGTCGGAATGGAGGGACGTGTGTGGGGCCGAACCTGTGCAAGTGTCGGCCGGGGTACTCGGGGCTGTTCTGCGAGCAGGCCCAGTGTGTCCTGCCCTGTCTCCACGGCGGCAAGTGTGTGGCCCCCTACCGCTGCTCCTGTCTCCAGGGATACGTGGGCGCCCGATGTCAGAGACGTAGGTACTATCAGAAACCCATAACTTGAGAGATATGGGTTTCTGGTACTATACAGCTACAGAGACACTGTCACAACTGACTGTCTATACATGTACACAGGGACGGGATCTGCTGTGCCAGATACAATAGATCTAGATTCGAAACGATTCACTAAACCATATGCTCTTCAATAGATCTAAATTCGAAAGAAGTCACGAAGCCTTGCACTTTTATGACGTGGTTTTGTCTATTCAAGTCTTTGTTGTCTGGTTTTCAGAGATGTAGGCCTACCCTACTAGTATATCATTTGTAGGTGTGAAAAACCTTTTCCATCTAGAAAGTATATGCATGCTCACGATCAGTGTTTGTATACTTTCCAGCTGTCTGTACGAATGGATGTCAAAATGGTGGAGTTTGTATACTGCCGGATCGATGTTACTGTCCACATGGATACAAACCACCCTCGTGTGACGGATAATCAACATTTCGGGCCGGTACCTGAATATTCTGGTGCACATTGCATGGGACGCTATAATCCTAAAATGCAATGTACATAATTTGTTTCAGTTGTATCAGAAACCCAGGGGATCTCTCTTATGGGTTTGTGGTTGTATGTAGATTCAATTGAAGAAAAATATTTTTTGGTCAAAAACTGATGTGGACTTTTGTGTAATCATGCATGGCGTAAGACGTCAATTATACATGTATATTGAGGTTTGTAGTCCAGTGTTGATTTACAAATCATTTACTGATTACCGGTAAACAGTAGCTTGATTTGCCTTGGCCTACATACGTGTATAGTGTGGAGCCTATCAAATGTATCAGTATGTATGTCATACACATAAAAGTAAACAGAATTGATACTTTGTTTTGCAGATGTAAATGTTATATTACTTTATTATAGTGTGGAAGCCGAATAAATGATTGTTGTTATGATTAATTTTGGGATTACTGTTAGAAATCTGTCACAATAATTTGTCTGTTCTATAATCGACAATGTCCTCCAGCGGACAATCATAACGTGAACAATGCAGCCTCCAAATTTGCGTCTTGTCCTGGCCAATCCACATAGGTGTTTTGTTTCATTCCCACAGTTTCAAGGCTTTGTTTGATTTATACCTAACTGGAAACAAGTTCATACGTCCATGATGTTGAAATCCAAATGTTTATTTATTTACACAACAGATGTTTACAATTGACAAAACTGTCTCATTTACAGGAAAAACTTTCGCCGACTCGTATCCATTTCATGCCGCTGAAATGAGAGAAAATGGTGAAAAATATAGGATTATATATATTATGATTGTACATGTAAACGTCGTGATGTCTATTTCACCCAAAGTATTGTTATGTGATATTTTACACCATTGCATTGGTCACTGATTTCACTGGAACAATAGTTTGTTGCTACCAGTTTACAACCACACAGTTGATTTATTTTAACAGAACAACCAGAATTTACACATCTATGCATCATCCTTACCTTATGAACCCATTCATACTGGCCAAATTTGGAGTCGAATGTGCCCTTCTGGAGTGATCTTAGTTTCATTGTGAACCTTGGTCCTAGTTCCTGCAGACCACATCGCTTTGCATTACGGAACTTGTACCTGTAACATTGCAAAAGTAACGGCGAACTCATCATATATATGTACTTGTACTATCATCATCACTCCTGGTCGAGGAAGACCTCAGAGAATTGTCCTATAGCATAGCTTTTGTGACCATCAACTGGCTACAATGTATATAATTTACAGAAATTATATCACTGTGCATTCTCAAGAATGCTTGCTCAAGAAAACTGGCTTCGGACCGACCTGTGATGTCTGAAGAAGATGTAGTCGCGCTGATTGTGGAGGGTGATGACCCTGCGACCCACAAACTCTGGGTCGTGTGGGAAGAGAGACGCCAGGAGACGGCCGACCGAGTGTCCCAGCCGCGTGTTGAAGTTGTTCAGGATCACCTCGGGCATGTGGTCTGTGGTCTCTCCGGATCTCTGTTAGGAGGAAATAATAGCAATGGATTATTGTCATGCAGATTTGATATATACCAGCAATATGTTATTGAGCCAAAAATTGCAGAGTTGTCAAATAATCAGTGCACTAACTTGACAATCAATTGTATGTGCAAACAGATGAGTACAGTCATACAGCACAAATAAATTCCCAAACATACAATAATGTATGTTTCAGCACAGCTTGAGCCTGACACAGTGGCTTAACATAATTGGACATCCAGATTGGAACAATAACTTAAACTACTACCAGTACAAGTTACACAGTAGCACAAGCCAGGAACCATGATACAAACACATGACTGCTGACCCCCTTCTAACCTTGATCTCCTTTTTGAACTTGACACTGGACACCTTGAAGTGTGCCGTGGGGCCGCCGGGGAGGTGCGACAACACGAGACCATTGGGTTTCCTCTGGTCCTCGTTGATGACGACGACGTCGGTGTACCCGCGCTCTGTCGCCTGCTTGATGATCTTCTTCAGGTCCAGACTCCGCCGGTAGTACAAGTCACACCGTGGGATCACCTTCCGCAGCTCCTTGCAAAACTTGTTGGTTCTCTGATATAAAGGATTGTTGCAATTCTGAATGCAGGTTCATGTTACCTGTATGGTTTATGTACAGAAACACATTTGTGTTTCTTGTGAAGCACATAAAATGGATTTCAAACAAACACATGTAACTTAGATTTGTAAACTAGATTATTTCCACAATAAGAAAATGAATGCATTGAACACTAAGATAATTATATCCAGTATATTGTTTGTATGATAGCTTTGATAACGGTAGAAATATAGTAGTTCTCACTCCAGAAGGCTTGTCACAGGTGGTGAGTAGGATCTTTGGTGTGGTCTCACGGTTGAAGTACGGAGCCAGATCGTCCTGTGCTTCATCCTGTAACACCTGGTGGTGGAATGATGAATGATGAGTTGTTGATCTGGCAGAATTCAATCCTTAGGTACTTGCAACAGTTTTCATGCAGTGATTTGTACAATAAACTTGACAAGCATGACACAGAATGTCAGTTTTAATGACTTGATTCCCTGGTTTACACTTGAACTTCTGAGGATGCAAGATATACTGACACTAAGTATCGGTAATAAAATAACTTGCTATATGTAGTTCACACAAAAGTTACAACACAAATTACCTCCTCGTCTTGTGTGCTGACCATGGTCTCATCGTGCACTCGACAGTTCTCAATCGTCTTGGGAACCGGCTTCGGGGGCGCCTGAACATGTTGCAAATAGTTATTACCAGTTAATGAACAAAGCCCTATAATCATTTGAACATGTTCAAATAGGGATTGCCTATAATGTTTCATGAAAAATGAATATATGGACACAATTCAAATCCCAGTATACCGGGATTTTGGATGATGTACATGACGTGTAACTATATCTTTTGGTAGATCTTTCAAGTGTATTTTTTAGTGTATTTACATTTTCACCGAGGGCTTCTCTTTCTTCTTGACGTCTCTTCTTCTCTTTCAATTTCACCTGTTGGGAAAAAATAAAGGCTTCTGGATATATACATTTTTTATATGACCGATTACCCGAACAGTCTAACGTGTGACTAGATACAACCAGGGAACATTTTACTTTTTCAAGTTGCTACAATAATGCCATACAAAAGCCATAGTGAATACTAATTTCCCAAAGTTGCACAGCAATTTATTTCACGAGTCTGTGTCATATATGAATCTGGCAAGTCTTCATAACATTATTTGAAGGGGCACTATATGGGATTCTGTTTTTAAGGGATTTCCAAGATTTTTCTCCCGATGCTTCTATTCATAGAACCAAACGTAAGATCACGTTTTTGTCCCAGGATCTCTGCCGAGCGGCTGGTCAGATCAGCCAGGTTGGCTCGGCAGATATCCTAGGTCAAAAAGGTCATCTGACGTTTTGTTCTATAAATAGTGCCCCTTTAACATGTTTAACATGACATGATCGGTGCCACCATTTGGACAAAGTTGAAACTTGTGTAGCAGTTGGGCCACAGTTACTGAGATGCACTTTCAATATCATGAATATTGTTTAGCAAAACCCTAAAAATATATAGCAAACGATGTGACGCCAGTTAAAATGTTCCCTGGATACAACATAGATTCAGGATGAATTATGTCCCTTCTTCTGCTTTCCAGTTCTTTGCTGATCATCATGAAATACAATCCTGCGAGAGATAGCAAAAATAACTCTCAGTAAGTAAAGTTAGTATACACAATTTGTAGTGAGTATGGAGCCACTATAATTTGTCCCAGTGTGTTGATAGCCTGCTAGGCATCTTCCTCCTATAAACTCAGTTTTTTCCCCAGAATTTGAGACAATTTCATAATAAATTTCTTACAACTATGAACCAGACTGTATCTGGTATTACAGGTAGAGTCCGAAATGCTTTGCAGGGATTTTAAATATAGTCATGATACTAAGTAGTCAGCACATCTCTCAAATCTGGCAGGTAATTTTGTTCCAATGTGATTATAAATGGCACTGATATGTTTATCAGGAACACAAAATGACTAACTAATACATATGCAAACACCAATTGAAGTGTGATAATGAACACTTATCTATCCCATTCAATTGCCACTTTGGAATCCGACTATACTGGTCACCCACACTGCATTGGTACTTTCTTGATGCATACGATTCATAATTCAATCAGAAAGTGCTTGGTCAATTTAATTCGTATGAGAGGAAGTTATTGCACAACAGACAGACTTTTGAAGTTTTTGCAACAACAGTAATTCAAAGTTTAATTTATGAATTTTCGAAAGTAGGCACAAATTTAACTTCAAACGCTGTCATGAGACACTGCAGTTCATGGACACTTAAAGCAGCTGCCAGTCAATATGTTTTGAAAATTATATTGCATATTAAACAAGCTAAACTAACTGAATGGAACATACATACTCACATCAAATGTATTGAAAATATACAGTCCTCAGGGACATTTTGCTCATTTAAACAGGCGGTACTCACGCAAATACAGGAACTGTATCCATCACATACAGATGTAAACAAAGCATAGAAGTGCGAGATAGAGCGACAATTCCACGCACATCATGGTATATCACTGATTATTTTCTCACAACTACACTTTATATGCACATACGAACTGGAAAATATACTCGATGTGGGCTTTAAAGTGCGATTTGAGCTTTTTTTTTTTTATTCGGGTTTGATGGATACACTTCGTTTGTTTATTTACGAAACCGGAACAAAATGGGCACTTAAACAGATGAAAAGACAACTCGGACTGACTGTTATCATCAAAATCATTGAGCACACCTTTTGTTATATTGCATTAGATTTGTTTAACAAAAAATTGGTTTTGACAAAAATATTACATACATTCGAAGGCAGCAGCTTTAACTGTAGGAAGTTAGGTCTAACCAGGCCTAAAACTCTTTGTGAAATTCAACAGCTTTGCGTTCAGTGACAGAAAAGTTTTTGCAACAGTTTGCTGTTGCCAGATTTCGGGCACATGTTTGCCATGAAAATGAAAGAACAATAGAAATCCCTAGTTCGCTGATTGCAAGACAGGTTAATTTTTACAGGACAGGTACCTGGGTACATAGCTCCAGTGTGATGATCACTTGGATGATCACTTGGCAGATAATTCTACTGTCTCAGATCTGATTTGAATGTGAGTAATATCAACCATGTGCTCTTGTTAATCCACCAATTTCTGGAATGCTGATCTCGCTTATATGTGGCCTGATCGCTTTGGCAGCCTTATTGCGTGGTAACCAGAACAAGACTGGATGTACAATAATGTGGACAATCTGAGACATAAGGTGTGATTGCTTCAAAACTGGTCACATGGTGCAGATAGGATGGCACTTATTCGTCACATCCACATTTGCCCAGAGTGGCACTTCATCCTACATGTGTTATGACATGTGCTTCCGAGAACCCGAGGACTAGGGCCCCCATGAGTCAAGAAAAATGTACTTGGGTACAGGGCTGGGGTCAAATACGTATTTGTATTTGTATTTGTATTTAAATACAGCACTTTTGCGTATTTGTATTTTATTTGTATTTGAATAGAATAAAATATCATATTTGTATTTGATTGCTGTATTTAATGTATTTGCTAAAATATTTAATAAAATACATTGAAATGAAACAAGGATGTTCAGCTCATACAAACTTAGCTCACACGCCACAGAATGGCACTGACAAGGACCCCTGCCTCACAATGTTCAGAAATCACCAGGACTAAAACAAACCTCAGAGAATAACCAGCCATATAATTTAGTCCCTTACATCACATTCCAGATCCCTATCATTTCCTATCTCCATTGTGAGACCTCTGGGCATCTGCCCAGGATCAAAGGCTGGCCGACTGGTGTGAATGCCAGTATAAAGTATGTTTGCACTGGGACATGCTGACCACATCCTGACCACATATTGACAAAAACAATGATATTTGTATTTGTATTTGTGACATGATATTTGTATTTGTATTTGATAAATAAAAGTTAATGTATTCGTATTTGAAATATGAAAATAAAAATATTTGTATTTGTATTTGATTAAGTGTATTTGACCCCAGCCCTGCTCGGGTACCCGTACATGAACACCCGACCCGAACCTGGATGACCGTCATGTTATAAATAGTTTAGGCTTTACTGTGCAAGTGCAGTATTGATATACATCGCTGTGCCGACTAAATGGCTGCCAGAAAATTTTGATCGAAGTATTTAAGGCATATTTATCGTGTAGTGCATTCCAAAAACTGCGCGGTCTATTGCAGCTACCGTGCAGCAACATTTTGATGAAATATTTTGATGACATATTGATGTGTTGATTGAGGATGAAATGCCGATATAGATCTAGATCGAAATGCATAGATCGAACTAGGTATGGGCGCGTTCGTCAAATAGCGCTTGCATCGCGGAATTTTTTTTGTGCCAGAAAGTGTCCCCTTCAAGTGACGAAAATGGCGTCCAATGGGTGGGCCATTTTGGGAGGGAAATCTGGGTGTTCCCCTTGATGTAGGTATAACAAGGTCATATTAATCAATTCCAGAAGATATTGATCCATGTGTATACGTCATTGAAACTTGTGTACACAGTCAAACTTCCACATGGTGAGCAGCGAAAGTGAGAACAACAATGTAAAATGTTGGAAATTGACAAAATTTAACAACTTCGCAGTATTTCACATTGTGGAGACATATATACAACAAAGTTAAATATTTCAGTGAACTATTTGCCAAGAATTAGCTAGCGCTTTTCAGCGCTTTTGCCGTATTTGGCATTTGAGGTTGGTGGGGGTAGGCCGTTTTGGGGAACGTTTTTTTTTGAGCGGAGTTTATGTGTTACGTTGGACCCGCGGTGTGGTATGCGAGGCCCACATGAACTCAATGTATGCTGTTCAGGATGATTAAAAAATATTTGAAACAAGCTTGGGAAATATTGTAAACATCATCATTCTATGCCCATGCCTCTTGGATCGAGTTTATATTACTACACAATTTTTTCATGCATTTCCTCAAATGTTTTTTTGAAAGACAGTTATTTGTTTCTGTTTTTTTCATATTTTTGTTATAAACACAGATAAAAGGGGGCTTTTGTTGGTTACTTTTTTATTCAGTGCCCTGAAATGTCATGTTTGAGTGTTTAACCTTACTTCTGTATTGTATCATGTGACAAAAACGGCAAAAAGTGGTGGAACAAACATATTATTCTCTATTTTTAAACAAACAGTGCTCAAAATTTTGAGAGGGTACCTGTACTCTTGGGTGTATACAGACTCTCAGTATCAACATTTCCACATAACCTGGTATTTTTTCAATTCAGTATATGTCTGTGCTTCAAACTAGTATAGTGATGATGACTAAAAATAAATATTTTCACTATCTACATTGCAAAACATTTTTTGGGCCAAATTTTAACTCTTCGACCAATTTTGGGGACCTACGGGTCTGTCATTCAAAATTCTGTAACTTTGTCAATTTCGAAGGTAGAGTAAAAACAAAAACAGATCTGAAATACTGAGATTCTCAGCTTTCTCATGGTATGTTCAGTTCACTTTCTGTGTAGGTTTAGTCTTTCAAAATGGGTGACCATATCTAATCGAACAAGACCCATATAGATCTAGATCTAACCACTTAAAAATAAGTTTAGATAACAATAGACAACTCATAAATTTACGTTCACGTGTACGGGTTGCCGAGTTTTGACCCGGGTCACACGTTGCCCCGACCCGTGGTCGGGTAGCCGGGTACTCGTGGAGGCCCTATCAAGGACCACGTTATTTACATGAGCGATAATAGGAGAATATAATGAAAATCACCTTTCGTTGTTCCCTTTTCATTTGCCTGTAGAGTTCTGTCCTCCTCTGTTTGTTTTTAATACTCGATATATTTGGTTTGGGAACCTCATAGTTGTTTCCAGAAGGCCCAGCGTCGCCAAAATCCGACATCTTTTCAGTTCTTTAGAATTTCTGGTTTTGTACGCCTGTAGTTTCATGGATATTCGACCGATGGCGCTGTGATCAGTTAGGCCCCAGTCTCACTATATGAAAACAGTTAGACTCCAGTCTCACTACGTTTCAATATTTCTGCAAGAGGTGCCAGTGGGCAATGACAGCACAACGAACATAATGAACAAACTCAAAATAAATTAGCACAAAGTCTCTGAAGAACATACACTCGCATAAAAAGCAATATCTCAAATTCAATTTTTCAATTAAATTCATTTTTTTTCCATTCAAAAAGGTATAGCCTTCCGGTAGACCTTTCTCATCCAATATTATATATAGGCCTATATGTGCCCCTCATTAAGATACATGTTATTTTATGCCCATCTGTGTAGATCCGAAATCTACCTGACAAATGTGCGGGGTGGTTCACATCAAATGAAATTAAATATTAATTGAATGGGCTAATTTAACGCACGTTCATATTCTTATGTTTTCATTAGTACATAGATCCATGCCTACTTCTCATCGGGATTGCACTGTAATTGAATATGGTACAGTAGATATGCTAGTCAATTTTACTTCTCAATTTTATTCTGTGGTCAATTTGTGCGAATACCTCCTACTCTGCAGTGAAATATGTGTACGACCATTTGTTCAAATCACTGTCTGGGAATTTTTGACATTAGAGCGTTGGGGGCGAAGCTCCCAACCCTCTACATGTCTATGTGCTGACTTTTTCATGGAGGTTTCATGCCAAACTATCGACGCCCGTTTTGGCAGGTAAACGTTTAGACACCTACTCCAAATGAGGATTTTCATCGTCTTTGACATAAAATCTGTCGAATTGATGGCAAACTTTGAATATTCCACAGATGTATAATGCATAAATCGATGTGTTAGGATTGAGAAAATAACGTAAAATCCTCAAATTATCCAAAAACGTCCAAAATGGCGGAGCCGATGGAAATTGACGTTCCCAGAATGCAAAGCAAATTTTACCGCAATGACGCGTACTTTGGAACACACAATTTTCTGTGCAGCAATACGTGCGTGCATACATCATCTTGCGTGTAACATTCTCTGGCGCTATGATGAAGTAAACACGATGATTCGTCTGCGACGCCACGGCTAAATTTACCGTAATTTGACGTATTGTATCACATGACAATTAAGGTGTTCCGTGCGGGGTTGCGAATTTTTATTTTAAGCTGGCCTTTCAATTCGCCCAGTAGGCATATGTATCATGATATCAGATGCAGATATTTTTCTCATGGTTTCCAATATTTTATATATATATATATATATTTTTTAAACGAAATACCATTTTAGTAGGCGTATCTGTTACATTGAGTTCAAATTAAATGTTTACTTATTAGGAATATGAATGAAGTGAGCCTATGTTTTTCATCATAATATACTGTCGTGGTGCTGATGATGTGCTCGAGCTCTAATGTCGTCCCCCGCAGTTAGCTTCTTGTTATCATTATACCGGTACTTTACATGCAGATCAATTCCTGTCTTGTGTATATAAGCCCTATTTGCGCCACACTGTCAGCCATACACTGTTTTCAATAATATGTGTGTTAATTTTTGCATAGAAAGTACGAGTTTGGAAAAAAAAAACCAAAAGCAAAAAAAAGTTCAGTCGATTCAGCCACAGATAGTGCTCTCGGTGCATCCAGGTGTTGCACAACATAGCCACACGGTGGAGAACAGTCATAGAAACCGTAGTCAAGCCAGGATGGTCTGTGAACAGTACGGGTGGTCCACGATGGTCCGAAGAGCTACCCAGAGATTTTTTGTTTTTGTTTAAGTTTTAATGACTGAAATGAAATATGAATGATATACACGTAAATGTTAATTTAGGCCTATATGTAATTTCGGCAACATCATAATCTTACATGACATACTATACACACTGTGCTCACTAAAGGCAATAGCCCTACGACATTATAATAATATGTTATGGCGCCCACCACACATGTTTTCATGGGATAACTCTATTCAGCACATGATTTATATTCATAATTCATAAATAGTACCAGCCGGGTATGTTCAGTAGGCCTATATCTAACCAAATATATGTAGAAAATTAAGCTCTGAATTGTATTCGATGTCACATGTGCTAATGACCATTAGGATGTTCACTACAGATGAACTCACTCAGATGGGCTGAAATTTGAAATTCATTCGATGATTTTCAGACTTTCAAACAATCATCGATATTGTACATTCGAACCAATATTTAATGAAAAATAATGAATTTATTTCTCTGATATTTCGTTTAGTTCTCGACGAACCGTTGTACTGATTTATATGGTGTTTGGTTTAGGACACGTGAAACAATCTCGTTATTACGAGATATTTTTCTGTTATTATATATAGGCCTATATAATTATCTCGTATATATCGAGATCATTTTCCGTATTATCGAGATAAATAACTCGTTATATCGAGGAAGTTCCCGTACCTATGCTTGTTTTTTTGTTTTTGTTTTTTTAAATAAGGGGTCACTATGCTAATTTTCCCGCTACAAGTATCCATAAAATTCCAAAATTTTACTTAAATTTGACAACATACAACAGAAAACATCAAAAACATATGCAGAGGTTCGTTTTTGAACAGATGATAACAAACGTAGACAACTGTTTCTACATGTATTCACAATGGTACCCCATGAGTAAAAAAAGCATTGTCATATTTTTGAACGAAAAAAACAGGTTCGAATATATTCTAGCCAAATATTTTAATCCGGATGGATTGAAAAAAAAAAAACCAAACAATTAACAGAATCGTGTTCAGAACCAGGTTAAAACCCGGTAGAGAATTGTCCTTCCGTCCGAAGGAGCCTCAAGGATGAACCTCGACGCAAATTATACAGCCATATGCCAGATACCATATTCTTGCACACGTTTTTGTGTAGTGACAACCCACATAAGTTCTTTGTGTGGACCTATTCGGAAGATATTGCAGAGTTGTCATGTTCTATAATGTAGCTGTGTTCGGGAGTTGATGTCCGGACACAATTTCTTGACATGATCAAATTACACCTAGCTCTGTCAATATTGGCCATAGGCACTTGCATGAGGTGTCAAAATGAGCAGAATACTTCCCTGCATGTCTTCTCTGATTAATTTAGTGATGTTTGAAACAGAAAGATGAAATAAAGCCAGCGGTAAAAAAAACTTTTTAGTAGATACTGACTACCATGAAAAAAAAAATATTCCTATAAAATTTTAATGCCCTCTTATAGGGTATAGCGCGTTCTTCACCAGACAATTTGTGCAACGAACCGCGAATGAACATCTAGGCGTTCATCAAATCAAAAAGAGAGAAAAACAGGTATTCCCCATCAGTGGCACAAATAGTCCACACGGCGTGTACACTGAGGAAGCCATGCGGAATACATTATTCAAGAAAAAAGAACATGTATACTATCGAGTCACGATCGTTCAATCGTTCATTACATTTGGTGGCTCGGCGGCAGTATGACAACATGAGAGGACGGCTAGAGTACCTGGCCCGGGTTATTTACTTCCTCCTTCATAGGAACATGGCGGCTCTAGGGATACTCCTACTGCTCGTCCTACCCGGACTCTCTTCTGGAGGTAAAATATCATATGCCTTCTTATGTATGATGAACATTTGCACACATAAATATTACTATTCATATATTTTAGAAGTTATTTTGCTTGTACCATATATAATACATTTATTTGTGAAGATGGTAATTTGTATTGACAATAAAACGGATGACATTTCCTGCCAGTCACATAAAAATACACGAAAAATCATATTACTTGATGTTCAGAACGATTGCATTACTGTTGTATAACACCATGAAATGCACCACTCTTGCAGCCGTCCTCTGTTGTGACTTTGACAATGCTGCTATCAACACCACTTTGCTGCCGTGTTTGTGTTCTGGACAGAGTTGTGAATTCGATCAGGTGACAGACCAGTTTGCCTGGAGGGCCTATCAAGGCAGTACGCCGAGTGGTTCTACAGGACCCAATGATGACCACACAAGAGGCGACGGCTCAGGCCTCTACATCTACACAGAAGTCACCAAAGTCCCCACAAACTCCGTGGCAGAGATCCGGACACCAGAGCTGAGTCTGAGTGTGACGTCATGTCTGACATTCTGGTATCATATGAAGGGTTTACACATCGGTGATCTGGAAGTGCTTGCTACATACACAAATGATACAGCATCCGTCATCTGGAAGAGATTGGGACAACAGGAAATTAATGACGGTTTATGTAAGTGACACAAGACAATGTCATTTTTTACATGAGCTAGTACATGCATGTATCCATGTTATGTATTAATCAAAACACAAATCATCTCCCAGACAACTGGCTGTTCGCGAATACAACCCTCAGTCCCAGTGTCACCCGGGTCACGTTCCGATCCACGAGGCGTGCGAACTCTGATGAGCCGCAAGGAGACATGGCTCTGGATGACATCAGGATTGAGGAGGCGGACTGTGACTCAGGCACAACAGTTGTCCCTTGTACACCAACAACCATCACCGGACTTTCTGACCCGGTTACAGCTGGTCAACATACCACTACAAAACTAACTCCTACAGAATCTCCACCTACACCTGCCATTTCACTAACCAATACACCAATCACAACAACAACCACTACACCAACCACAACACTAACCACCACACCAACCACAACACAAACTATTACACCAGCCACGACACCAATTCCTAGCTCTTTACCAACTACGAGCGCCATGTCGGAGACAACGAGAGACACCCCAATAACAGGCAAGTGTACATGTACGGCATAATAATAAAAAATAGATATTAGTATCCTAAAATAATGAAATAATATAATACATGTAGTGTGTTATAATTGTTTCAGCTGTCCACTGTGACTTCGACTCTGCCACTATGGGCTCCATCGCGCTGCCGTGTGAGTGTTCTGGACGGAGCTGTGAGTTGGAGCAGGTCACTAACGACCACTTGGACTGGACGCTGAAGAGGGGTCAGACACCCTCGGAACGCACAGGACCAGATGATGACCACACAAAAGCCGATGGCTCAGGTTTCTACATATACACCGAAATTACTCAAGTCCCCAGGGGCTCCGTGGCAGAGATCCGGACACCAGAGCTGAGTCTGATTGTGACGTCATGTTTGACATTCTGGTATCACATGAAGGGTGAACACATCGGTTATCTGGAAGTGCTAGCTATATACACTGACGGTACATCAATCATCTGGGAGAGACAGGGAGCAGGAGGAAGTATGTTATATAGCATATATACAGGTATAGCCTATCAATATATGAACTTCAGCATATCCTGAACATCGAATGTATTCGGAGTCGTGTTTGTTCGAGTGTGTTCTTGTTTCTTATTATTGATAAATTCGTTACTCCATGGTTTCGAATACAAAAAATATATCTGTGTTTAGCTGTTTGTATCACACGAGACCGTATTCCATGAACAAAAATGGTATAACTAATAACATGAGATGTATTGCTACCATCAGGCATGTTATTTTTTCTGATATGAATATTGAAAAAACAGTGGGAAGAAGTTCGTATCACACACAGTTTTGAATATATCGTTGACTTAACTTTAGACACCTGGTTGAGCGCCAACACGACTCTGGATCCAAGCGTCTCACGAGTCTCGTTCAGATCCATCAAACGTGCTGAAAAAAGTGAGGCATACGGAGACATCGCCCTGGACGATATCGATATTGTTGAACAACCCTGTGATACTGACACAACAGAACCTCCGATCGCTGTGACATCGACCCCAGAGTTAACAACCACCACGAGGGCTCCCTCCACCACCGTCACCGTCACAAGCACCTCCAGCACCTCATCAACTACACCCGTTACCGTCACAACAACCACTACCACCGCCACAACCACAGCTGCACCTACAACTACACGGGACAGCACGGCGGAGACACAGACCACCACCCTCCGTCCATCACTGACTAGTACAGCCACGACAGAGGAGTCAACCACAGGTTCGTATGTGCTCTGTAAGCAGTCGTCAAGATATTTCGCTTTGCATAGGCAAGTTAAACAGCAAATCCTTCAACTTTTTTGAAAATCATTTCGCCATGTGAATATTCTGCGCACTATAAGTAGTCCGATTGTGTTGTTGCAAACAGGGTCGACGGGTATAGTGGAGAACCCGCAATCCCCCGATGAAAGCAGTAAGTGGCTCAACTTGCTCGACCCTCCACAGAAATGAACGAAACTCGTTCTACACTATATATTCAGGAAGATGGTCATATGTAACCGTGTTAAGGTGCAGAAGTAACACTGTTGTAAATTGTTACAAACAGGGGAACTGCAAAAGAAGGTGGCGGGTTCAGTCGTCCCTGTGGCTGTCATCTGTATCGTCGTCATCGTCGTCGTTGTCCTTATCTGGAAGCGGCGAATACCGGTGGATTGCATGTATAGTGTTTTACCTTTCATATATCAGTCAAATTACCAATGTACTAGATAAATGCGACTCTGGTGGTATCATACATGAAATGGCCGGTTACATATTTCAGTGGTGCAGATAAAAAGAAAGACCCAGAACTTGGTGAGTTACATGAGTTATGTATTTATACCACTCAAATTCACACCATCCACGAAGAAATCAAAGCCGGTTTCAATATATCGATTTATTACTATAAGGTATACCCTTGAGCCCGTCAGCAGCGTCTGTGGCAGATTCTGACACGAAAGCTCCCGACCCCGACCTGATCCCCGTGCCCACATCCCCCGTGTCCCCATTCACCGAGCCCGGGCCAATACCGGCCGGTCAACTAGAGAAATACGTCAAGAAGCGAAAGGAAAACCTGACCGAGCTATACGCCGAGTACGAGGTAAAGTTTCATAGCACTGACCAATGAAAGTGGAATCCGAATTGTCGTACCATTAAAGTCAAGTTCAACACAAAACCTCATATGATTTTTGGCCATAACTTCGTTTTGGATTGTTGGATCAATTTGAAATTTTGTTTGTTTCCATTTGGCATAAAACCATATTTTTTCACCAAATTTCAGACTTCTATCTTGAAAACAGAAAAAGTTGGCAATCTACCCCAATGTTAAATTTCACATCAAACAGGAAATTTGCAAGTCTGAACATAATTTGGCATGTTGTACGAGGTTAGCATTGCACAGTACTTTGTAAGAATGATATGTTATCAAAAAACACCTGTACGATTCTTCAAACTCCAAAATTTTCCTCATATAACGTTTCTTAGCGGAATGAAGAGCATGAAATCCCCATAATTGCTCGATTTTCTGTGGTCCGATTTATGTCCAACATTTAACATTGGGGTAGATTGCCAACTTTTTTAGTTTTCGAGATAGAAGTCTGAAATTTGGTGAAAAAATATGGTTTTGTGCCAAATGGAAATATATAAAATTTCAATTTGATCCGACCATCCTAAACGAAGTTATGGCCGAAAATCATATGAGGTTTTGTGTTGAACTTGAGTATACCACCAAATGTTTATTCTTCCAAATATCGTTGTTCCAGACCCTGCCAGACGATGACAAGGAGCTCTGTACAGAAGCAAACCTGTCACAGAACAGACAGTACCTCCGCTTCAAAGACATTCTACCATGTATGTTATTAGCCTCTGAATATCGGAAATTTAAGGCACACTAGACTACATTTACTATAGAATCACATAAAAAAATTTAAAATATATCAAGTAAGTATATTTTGGCTCGAATATGCATTTATGTGCAGTTTGTCGTATTATGTTCCTCTGAAAAGATGATCACACGCGGGTGATTCTTGATGATGAATACGACAATGGTTTCATCAACGCCAGCTACATCAAGGTATTGCACTGCATGGATTTCTGTATTGTTCAATTTTGCATTGTGATCCTGCTCTAGTCACAGTTGAGTGGTTTCTGGAAATAAATGAATTTATTCACGTAGGGTTACCGAGGAAAGGAGAAAGCTTACATAGCGTCACAAGGTATGGAATATCAATACATTGGGAATGTGTCATACAAAAATATATTGTCTGTATATATAAAATTATATTAAATGTGAAATTTAACTCAATATAAAGTAAACAATAGTAAGCTAAACTATCAGGGCAATCCTCCTCTTCGTGTACCCGTTATGTGGTATATAATTGTAGACGTTACATGCAGACTAGATTAGACACCGGTAGTGATTCTATTGCAAAGATCATCTTTGTGTACAGGTCCCAAGCCGACGACAGTGACAGACCTCTGGAGGATGGTGTGGATCACGGGCGCCAACAGGATCGTGATGCTGGCCAACCTGGAGGAGGATGGCAAGGTAAGAATGGCTACATGGTGGGGCTAGTGTTTGGTTGATTACAGGGCGTCTCCATAGCGTTGCTGGTGCCTGGGTACAGGGTGGGTCTAGCATCTGTAGGATGAAGTCTATTTTATTAAACATGTAATCTGGGGGCCTTTCACCCATGGACGTCTCGTTTCTGTGAGTACAGAAGCGTGTAGCGCAGTACTGGCCGGAAGGTGTTGGGGACACGGAGTCCTATGAGACACACGAAGTGACAGTCCATAGTGCTATGCAGATCGCAGATTCCGTGGTCAGGGTCCTGCTCGTCAAAAAAGTGGTACGTGGACCTCTCAAACCTCCACCAAATCATAACAAGGCCAGGCTTATGAAAACTACTATCAGCTGAAGAGAGTCGTTTTTATGAGACGAGTGCAATTCAAACCGTTATGATGACCTGTATCACCTGATGCCAGGGCGAGGAAGAGACGAGAGAAATCCTTCAGTTCCACTTCACGACGTGGACTGACAAGAGCAGGGTCAGGTACGGAGCCCACACCCTGAACAACTTCCTCAGGCTGATCCACTCACACGACCGCGGCAAGAAAGGACCACTCGTCGTCCACTGCAGGTACGTTTCTGTCATATGGAATTTTATATAAATCTACTACTGATACTAAAAACAATTCGCCATTTCACATCACAAAACACTGTTTATGTTATCATATTGTAGATGTATATTAGGCCTATATATCTGTTAGTCCATTAATTTCTTCATGTTGTTCCTTGGATGCGCTATATCGCTGTAGTGCCGGAGTGGGCAGGACAGGGACATTGATTGCCTTGGACATCCTGAACAGACAGCTGACCAACGAGAACCAGGTCCAGATCTACCAGACGGTACAGGAGCTCAGGAAGCAGAGGATGAAACTCGTACAGACACCGGTAAGCTTCTAGGGGGATACAGGTGTCTGTTGGGCGAGTCAGTATATGACGCAACCTCCCACATCCATCTCTGACACAAGAGTCATTGATGTATCAGTAGTAGTGGCAGATGAACTGGTGCTAGCATCGCTACAATCCTGACACCACCAGTATTACAGCAATTTATAGACTGATGAACGCATCAGCTGTATCGATATGTCCACTGTTTGTGGGAAGACATTATTGGCGCATAAAAAACGTGTAATATATCATGCATTGTATTGGTAGTGTGTTGCTAATAGATTTAATGTCATTGACAGGACCAGTACGTGTTCCTACACGACTTGCTGGTCGAGAACATCAAGGTTGGAGGTAGATCATACAGTGCCATTGATTTCCCATCAAAAAAGCGCACTCTCGTCAAATCAGCATCTGCCGCAGAGTTCAAGGTTCATTACATTAACTTCTCTCAGAGACATATCACTATCAAGTAATTTTAACCACATATATTTGACCTTTTAGTTGGATATCCACATTGCCATTGATCATCATTGATGAATAGTACTTGTAGTGGTGCAATGTACATGGATATGATAATTATTGGTCGCACATATGCCCCGCCCTGTAGCTGCTGACTGAGCTGAAGCCCGTCGAGGATGAGAGCCAGAAGAGTGGTCGAACCGCAGTCAACTCCACCAAGAACCGGGACCTGCAGCTCATTCCAGGTCCGTACCTGGCTCCTCTCCACACGGGCCCACTCTCTGTGTCTCCACACGGGCCCACTGTCTGAGTCAGCTACTGGTTTTATCATCAACGATAGAATGGTGTTCCTGGTGGGACACAAGTGCTCTCTGTACATGTAATAGATATTAGTTCCACCAAGTTGTATTTGGCTACATGAATAGTATGTGTGTTGCTGACAGATGACAACAACAGGCCCTATCTGTCGACACACTATAGCAAGGGAAATGACTACATCAACGCCGTGCAAGTCGACGTGAGGATAATGTTGTTATCTGGGTGACAGCGTACTACTTGTAGCATAGATCTAACACAGAAGTGATGGCATCACTCGTAACCAATAATATGATCGGCGGGCCAGGGGTGTTTCTTAATATAGATTCAAAAATACATGTACCAGTATTAATATGTTCCACAGCTGACAGCTTTACATGACGAATGCTTCACACATAAAAACTTATAACGAGGGAAACATGACGATTGTTGTGTGGATTCACCACGCTTAGGCCTACCACTAACACCCACTGTAGGCTATCTAAATGTAGTATGACTACAGATGGTTAATACACGGTCACTGCATAGATAACTATAGGTGCCTAATATTTAACTGAATAACTGAAATTAACTACACATTATACATATCTACACTTATATATTCAGGGCTATATTAATGTTTTAACAAACTATTCATGTATCAACGACATACACTTAAACAACACATGGTACATGGTTCACTTGGGACTCGAAAAGGCTGAATGAAGATATGAGTCACTCTGCAATCATTCATTTCTCTCGTTTATAATTGTCGGTGTCACATTGCTCCACAGAATTATGTTGAATGCCTATGAATCACTATAAATACCTGCGATTGGTCGGATCCTGTAATATATTGTAGGGCTACCACGCCCACGACTGGTTCGTGGTGACCCAGATGCCCCTCCAAAACACCATCGTGGACTTCTGGAGACTGGTGTACGACCGTCAACTCGACACCGTCGTCATGCTCAATGAACTGGACATCGCCGACAAAACGGTACAACTGCGTTCCAACAGATGAAGCGTAGACATCCAATATATAAATATTTTATAATTTATAAAGCACCAATATAAATTTAAAATAAACTCTATTCTAAACACCAGCTGTGCTTTTTCCAGTAGTAATTAGCCCCATTATGATAAAATTGTCATCGAGTTGACCAACAGACAGGATTATGACTCCAATGACCATGTTTTGTATCCCCAGTACTGGCCGGAAGAGGAGCAGACCACGGAGAACTACGGCCCCATGTTGGTGGAGCTGACCCGGGCTGAGGAGCTCCAGGATGACGTCATATGTCGGGACTTTGTCGTCTGTACCAAGGCTCACCCGGTTAGGACCCGACACGGAGTCCATTACTGTGGCATACTAATTACCATACATGTACATGTACATTGCCTGTTTTGACATATCTGTCCATGTTTCACCATGCAGGAGGACGAAAGCAAGCTAAGAGTGCGGCAAATACAGCTGCTGGGCTGGGCTGAGGACTCCAAGAAGCCGCCGAGGATCTCTGCCCTCCCAGACCTCCTGGAGCACATCAACAACTGGAGGGAACAGAGAGCGTCCACCACCAAGGCATCGCCACCCGTGGTGCTCGTCCACTGCTTGTGAGTATCCACAGTCATAACGTGGTCGTTCATTGCTTCTAAGTATCAGTCATAACGTGGTCGCCCGGTACCGTCACAATTGAGCATATATATGTGGATATCTACATCAGTAACTCTATGCTTCGTATAAAACTGTACATTTCACAATTGAACATCAGGAATCAAAAACAGCTGGATAAAAAATATAGGCCTATATTGCAAACTGTAGGGGACAATTTGGGTCTGTTCATGCTTTGTCATTCTTCAAAATGCAAATATAATTTTCACTAGTTTTAATTAGTTATTGAATGATAGGGAGACTATCTAAACATTTAATTATTGACAGACAATCCTTGTTTCTATACATCATATATCCTATCTCGTCGTTCAGTAACGGCCGGGGTGCAAGCGGGCTGCTGTGCGGCGTCAGTTTCATGCTGGACAAGCTCAAGGCAGAGAATGAAGTGGACGCGTTCCTGGCGGCAAGGAGCGTCTCACGAACTCGGCCTCAGTTCTTCAACTCATTGGTCAGTCCAGACATGGCTCCATACTAGGGCCTACCTACATGTATATCATCTATCGATCATATTCGGAAAGGAGAAGACAATTGTGTCCGTTTAATTGTGTCATATTTTGAATGTATTATCATATGATAAGCATAAAACATTGTACTATCCCCAGGAGGAGTACCAGTACTTGTACGAGGTGGCGGCACACCAACTCGGTGCCACGAGTCAGGAGAGCCCGCAACGACACGTGCGAACGGCTGAGAACGAGTACGGTAACGTGCAAACTGCGGAGAATGAGTACGGTAACGTCGAGCCCATGTACGGTAACGTGGGGACTCCAGAGGTCACATACGGTAATACCACCGTCGTGGACATGAACCCCCAGGACAACAACAACACCAAGCCTAAAAAGGGGATTTTGAAGAAACCCAAGTCGGAGAGTACCAGTAGCTCAAGCCCAACGGACAACCCGTACGGCAACGTATAGCCTCTGTTATATAACATAAAACAGGTCTACAGGCGATACGTGAACTTTTGTGCCATATATTCATTGGTCTGGTGCTTGCTTCACTCAGTGTTGTTATTCATGGTTAGGTCTACGTTTTTTACAAGTGTTAATGCCACTATATTTTGAAACACTGAGTTTATGACGTTCTATGTTACTATTGCTGTACATATGTCTTTTCTCAATTCAATACTGAACGTTGTTTATTTGTTGTAGTAGGCCTATTATAGTGCATACTAGTACCAGATTTAACAAATAACCATGTGTACTTGTGTAATCGTTGTTGCTGGCAACATAAGTCGATCATATTTGA
The DNA here is from genome assembly GCA_949152475.1 of Terebella lapidaria. Taxonomy (NCBI): domain Eukaryota; kingdom Metazoa; phylum Annelida; class Polychaeta; order Terebellida; family Terebellidae; genus Terebella; species Terebella lapidaria. The sequence goes on along the minus strand of OX424557.1, from coordinate 27,573,233 downwards.
GTAAATTGCAGAAATTGGGTCTCACAAAGGCATGCATATTGTTCCTGCAGCTTTGTTACTTACAACTGTGGTGGGTTCCTAAGAATGACAGATACAGACATGGAAGAGAGGCCAAAAACGTGGGTGTTCAAACTCATTTTCCCAAAATATACATTTGTACATTATGATATACTTAGCCAGGCTTGTATATACCACTATATCATCAAGCGGTTTTATTACAATACGATCTGCGATCAGACGGATATATTTCATGCCATCGTTTGAGCCAATTTATTTCTTTCAATGTTCACGAACAGAATTGTCTGTGATCACTCTTTCGAAATCCACATGTATAGGGAAGGTAAAGAACAGCTTTGGCTTCTAAAATATAATGGTGTTATTCAGATAGATTTCCTGTCACAAAAGTGTATCGTTTCTTTTCATGAGAATGGGCCATTTCACCCAGATTTCCAAACATTATAAGCATTTGTGCACAAGAATATATGTCAATGACCCATGAATGCTGTCTTGTGTGATTTCACAAAAAAGTGTGTGTATATGCATGTTTTTATGTTACTCGGATTTAACCCACGTTTCAAATCCAGTATGTTTACATTTGAATATTATTATTGGAAGAGTACTATTTGGTTTTCATGTATATACCAAGGATCGTATATACTTATAATAGGATCCTTGTATATTCGATGAACATTTCATGTATTTTCACGATTTCTACCACCGATTGTTGTTTTTCATTAGACCGGTAGCACCGGACGGCCGCACTTGTCATTCGTGTAACAATCATGAATGTATTTTTCCCGCGCTTATTATTAACACTATATGGAATCAGAAATACATGATCCCAGGACCTTTGTATATTGCGGCATTGGTGTTTGTTGAGCGAGTTCAGTTGTCAATGTCGTTTTAAAATGCTGTCAAACAGTTCGTGTGTGTGTAATGTGTATTATATAAAGATTATTTGCATCCAACTTCCTCTAAATTACTACTTGTATCATATTTGTTCATACTAAGAGAGTGTCTAAAAAAATTGTCAAAAAAGCTTGCTAAGCGAGTACATGAAACATTTGTCTAAAATGCATGCTGAAACAGTGGACGGAAACTGGAATATAAATTTGATGTCAGACATCATCTCAAAAACTGGAATGTTAATATTGAATAAATAATATATACACATGTAATGTGATATCCTCGTAACCAATACAGTAATTGTGATATAACAACATTGTTATCATTTAATCTTAATGCCTTTGATCTTAGAAGTTATTACACATTGTGCTGTTGCGTCAATTGGCATTTTGTTGTCACTTTGTCTAAATTAATTTACCAAAATCCGATTTCTGAAATCATTTATGTTTCAAAATGTGCTTGTCATATTCCCTTGATTAGATATGTATAATGTAGGCCTACTTAAAATTCAGACGGTTTCTATCTTATAAATCATATATTTTAGGCGTGTGTCTGGGTCACACTTTGTTAAGCCATTTACATGCAATCGGATATTTCGGATGAGAAGCAAACAGTGTTCGATTTCATATAGTTTTGTATTTCGCATATTGTCCATATTTTAAAAATAAATGCTATTCAGGAATTAAAACCGCTTTCATTTGTCAGCCCTGGACACGAAAAGTAACACGCCAAGACGATGAATAACTGAATTCATTGACTGATACATATGGCTGACGAGTAATTATCGAGTAATGTTTATTTTCTTGCTGGTGACAGACGGTGATGAGGTCGTTTTCAGTTTGAATCCAGTATTCTCTCGATTTACCTGTAGCGCTCCCGCAAACTGCCTCGATGCATGGATTTGCCCGCCGGCCGGTATACGTTATAGTTTATCTCCGACATAAAGAGTATTTTATACGTAAACACGTCCCGTATATACACAGATGCCCATCATCATCACAGGATATCAAAAGCTAGGGCGGTTACAGTCCCGGTCCCTGCCACGGGAAGACAACAAACCGCCCGCTCCCGCGCCCGACGACACGTAACATCTGGACTCCGTGCCTGCCGGGGGCGGCCGCGCCGTTATTTACCCGGTGTCCGTTCACAAACCGGGATCCGATGGCAAGTGGGGTCGGCCACGATCCCGCGCTAGGGTCCTCTCGGAAAAACAAAGATCACTTTCCTCCAACGAGCGATTTTCAGTTGCGAATGTTACCTTTACGTGTCGAGAGCAAGTGCGAGCGTTTTGTATAATCGCCCAAAGAAATAGTGCATATTTATTTATAGGAGCTATAGTATTTGACTTGGACGCTGGATTCCCGCCAAGAGTGGCTCTGTATCAATTTAATCCGGAAATCAGATGCTATGGTGGCTTTTCCGGTATATCTGATAACTACCGCCTAGTAAACACAAACTTAGCTTCCGAAACTCTTCTCATGGGCTAAAAATATTCCCTGAAGCTGTTTATCCTAATATTAGCCCAAGATATATGTGTAATACGATCTAAGAGACACAGTTCATGTGCTTGATCGCTGTTTGGAAAGGAAACAGTTATCTAGGACTACTATAAATAATAACTGCCAAAATTGATAAAGAATAATTTTAGCAACATCCTCCATTTATATTTATGGCTAACGTATGATTGTATGAATGACATTTTACATTGCATACGTTGTTGTTTCTTTTTGATGGGCACAACAGTTAGGCTTAAATTCGCTACTTTTATTTTGAATTCTTTTGTGATTGCACCTCATATTTTGACGACATTCGATGTCATTCGTGTACAGTCAATGCCTCTCTAACCTTAAGACGCATTCCCTACACCATGTGTACTTATAGTATTGTTAGCCTTGTCTGTATAGGCCCTGCATTGGAGTATTCTCCGTTACTTCATCAAGTATCAAATTAAAAAACACAATAAAATTCCTGCATGAGTTATGTAAAAAAATTACTCAAACTGACGAGCAATTTATTTTTGTATGTATACATTTGTGAATCTCAAGACAATGCGGCACCGACAGGATGATCACACAGTTGTCGACCAAGCAGTTGTTTCCCCGCCAATATGAACAATCGTTTCGCCGCGGGCAATATGACCAACTGCTTCACTCCCGCGGGCAATATGAACTTGCAGTTGTCTTATCCCCTGGGGCATTCAGCTGACCCGGCACAATATACATAACGTGATTCAGCATGTTCAGCCTGCCTCCATCAGGATCTTGACAAAATATATGCCCACCTGTACCTTCGTAGAATTGCGGTTTAGTGCTGTACCAATGTAGGGCCTAATGTCGAAAATAATAAGCCCACACATACATACACGTACATGCAATTGTATTAGCGGAAATTACCAGAGTTGTATTGCCATTGTCATTGTAAATTAGTCAATTTTGCACATATTCATTGGCATCGGTGAAGTGAAGATATACGGTCTTGCTCGCCTTTGATTGTCGACTTCTGTGTTCAGGCTGACCGCTGCCTGTTCCCGAGTACAGACATATAGACCCGCCCCCTGGTGTATGGGTGTGGTCACGCGAACCTCCGATATAGTGCCACCACACAGAAGAGTATTTCTCATAGTATATTTCTTGCAGAAACTTATTGGCACTTTAAATTAAATTACAGGTGGAAATATAAAACATATATAACGTACTTATTTCGGAGCTCGTACAAAAATCACACTGTTGCCCGTATTTATATGGGACTATTTGTGAAAAAAAAAACGTTTTATCTATTTATACCGATTACAGCACAGTATTTTAATTATACTGTAATGTGACGAAGATCGTTGATTAGCATTAATTGCTAGCAGAAATGTGTTCTTTTTGTATTCTGACACTAGAGAATAGAGAATACTGCACGGACAATATCTGCATGACCACTGCATGTACCGAGCGCCGTGGCTTCCCTGCATGGCCTGCTTGGTGTGAGCCGTGCTGTGAGTGGATGGCTGCAGCCCCATCAGGCAGTGATTGACAGCCAGATCCCGGCCACAGCGGCCGCCACACGCTCGAGGCATCGATCCCGATTGATCCAGATCGCACTCCGACTGAAGAGTCATCCGGGCGAGGTGTCAACTATACTTGGGTATGGCGATCGCACCGCAACCCGTGACAAAATATCGATGATATTCGGTTAATCTGTACATGTCTCATTATATACCGACAGTTGTGCGAGAAATAGTGGCACAAAGAGTGAATGAGGGAGTACAGACCGTGAATATTCGGATAGAGTCAATGGTACGGTTGGTCGAGGTTCAGTGGATGTGACAGATTGGTACACGCGGCGAGTACAAGAAATGTGTTGTTCCTACACGAGTACAAGACTGTACAATTGGATCTTATGGTTGCCAGAGCTTATACAGACGACAACATCCAACACATGTACTGCAACACGTATGTCCTATAAAAACTACTGCCATAGTGTTTACATTTTGGTGATCATATTGCACAACAGCACGCCTTTAAAAATAATATTTTCAGTTCATTAAACAACAGTACTGTTTGACAAACCGCACATGTCATAAAAGAAACTGAACTGATATATTTAACCACGCGATAAAAGAATTCCATATAGAGAAAGAGGAACAGCAGCCATTTGACAGCAGAACAATGGGACGGAAGCGAAAGGCGGACTCGATCCCGGACTTTAGCCTGAAGTTGGAGGGAGGCGAGGACGGACAGCCCCTGGCCAAGGACGCGCGGGAGGACGACCCGGCACAGCGGAACACGGCCAACGCCCGGGAGCGGGACCGCATGCGGGTTCTGAGCAAGGCCTTCACCAAGCTCAAGACGACCCTGCCCTGGGTGCCCCCGGACACCAAACTCTCCAAGCTGGACACACTCAAGCTGGCCTCGTGTTACATCGCGCACCTGCGACAGATTCTTGACGAGGACAACACCGAGAACTCGCCCGTCATGGCCGGCATAGCCACCAGAAACCTCAAGTCCAACAGCAACCTCCACCCCATGACATTGGTCAGTATAATAATTGGTATTATGTTATGGTAATTGTCACAAATTATAGTTATTGAATTATAAAACCTCCCGGCAAATCAGTAATCTATATCTTCGTTTATTAAATGTAAATATATACTCAAAACTATATTGGCCGTCCATAACATTATTACAATTACCCTTGCATATTCTGATTACGTAAATACACTACTAATACAGTCAGCATAGAAAACGTATAGGCCTAACCATACTTTCACCATCACCATCAAGCGCTGATCTGGACAACAATGTCAAGGAGTTGTAGCTTGCACCCAAGTGAATAGAGCTCTTTGGTAGTAGTCTGAAAACATTCCCATAGACTCGCACGAAAAATGTCCCTAGTGTTCAAATTTATGTATCAAATAATTATACTATAACTATTATAGGCCTACACATATTTTTTTTTTATTTTATCATTATTAACTTACATTTGTGATGAATATCAGTCCTACCATTTTATGAAACTGTATGTGGATCAAAATGGGAAATATAATCGTGCTCCGTGCATTAAGAAATATTAATACATCATCCATATTGCATGTCAAATATAGACTGGCCTAACCTATATTTACATGAACCGTGACGATACGTATAAACCATAACAATCACGAACCACCAGCTCCAGCACAAGTACCACAAGATATTCCATTAGGCCACAATAGACAGACATGGAACTGTCAGATTTTTAGAGTTTTATTCAGATTATGTTTCACATAAATATGGCCATAATCCTCGATCAGTTATAGAATAGGATTCATATTAGCATATTGTATATATCTCATGTAAGTCGTATGTTGTACTAATTGGGTGTGGCAAGCAAAATACCTTGTCCGTTCCATTTCCCCTATACCTTATCTATAGTATTTTGGATGGGGACATGTTCTGTATGCCGAACACAATAGGAGCGTGCGTTGTGTTACTTGTATTGCACGCACACGTGACTCAGCGCCCGTGCACTTGACACCGTGCTCTAGCGGATCTGGAACTCTTCAAAATTTTTGACAAATCAACACCTGATATCGTGCGATATAATTCCGTTACCGAACGGCCCTCCAGGGAGGGAGACGTGTATTATATACTGTGTTTTCTCAATACCCAGTGGTCCTTTTTGTTTATCACGCAGGGGAAAACTTCCATGAAATATGTTTCTTTAAAACGCTCACGAAAACAAACGAATCCACGCGAAATTAGCAATAATTTCTCAATTATTTTTCTCTCTTCTCGCTGTTTCAGACGTGGCCTTTCACCTTCAACGGTCGGACATCTGTCTGCGACAACGGTTACGACACTGGCACTAAATCCATGTCCGTCAACAAACATTCGTGACGTCATCAGAACGGCCTGTGTACCCTCAAAAACTCTCTGCAACACTGTGCAGAAAAAATGTGTAAAATTGACTTTAACGTCGGTTTTATATTCAGTGTATAATAAAGCGAGGTCAATTGAAAACAAACATACAGACTGTGGTGAAGTAGGAGATGTATGTTGATGTTGTGCCTGGACATTTTGCAGGTTATATATTGATGGAAGCCTACATAAATATGCGAAAAACGAAAGTTTCATTGTAGTGTTGTCAGGACTCACGGCGGAATTACTTTGTGTGAATATACATTTGCTTCTAATTATTTCCATTAGTCCAACTCTGAACGCATATACATGTACTAATACACGCCTATTAATTTAAAGAAGTCACTAGGTTATGTACTGCTTATTTATTCGCGCACGAAGATCATTTGGAATATATATGTATATTTTTAGAGTTAGTATACTGCCAATGAGAGCAGAAACCCATAACAAGTGACATGGGTTTCTGGTGTTATCATAAACCCATATAGGTTTTTGGTGTTATGTGAATAAAGCTGTATCAAAATTAATGTGAAACGCATTTTGAATTTGTGATTTTAATTTGTTTTTCATGTCCCGAAGATTTCTTCTCACACGATGCACGGGTATTTGTGGAAGCCACCATGCGGCTATAACGTTATATCCTACGGTGTCTGGTCGTTCATACAGGTGGTTTATTCAGCGATTCTGTGCAGTGCTTGTCAGGATCGTTCGCGAGTGATCGGTCTTTGAGTCTATCCAGAGTTCCAGACCATATCTGTATAGTTTGCCGCCATTTTATGTGTATATACAATGATTTAATTTTTTAACCATTCAGTTCCTTGCTACTTTGTTTGTGTGGCGAAGCGTCCGACAGAAAGCTGTTTGTGTACTTTCACACATAACACGAGAAGCTGTCTAATTTCAAGTCCGTAATTAAATAACTGTATTTAATAGACAAATGTGACTGGTAAATGTCACGCGTTATACACAGCTATAAATCAGATGTGATGTTAAACTGATCCTTTTAATTGTATTTATGTATTAAGGATGCGGGGAGGCGCTCTCAAGTTGCGCATCATGACTGGTAACAGTCCTTTATTTATATGTGTTAGTCACCATATTATATAGATTCCACGCCTGGTCAGAGTTCTGATTAGAGCGGCCGAATTAGCAATTCCATTACCCCGCCTCTACAATTGGAGGCGATTCCGGAATCCGGTGGTTCCAGAGTGCAAACCACTTCATATCTGGCACGGTCCACTTGTTGAATCCATGGGGGATCCGTGGCTGGTCTGGATACAATCAGGTCGCAGCTGCCCCGGGATCTTCACGTCTGACAGCCATCAGATGTAAAGCGAGTGTGCTATTTGCCGCGTCAGTCGACACGCACAGTTAACCCTGCAAACGTGCCAGTTTGTAGCGCTAATACAAGTCTAATTGGTAATTATGGACAGCTCGTCCGAGCACGGCTTGGGTGGCGGGATAGTGTGGTAGTGCTCGCTGTTGTGGAGTTACTGTCACCATATAACTATATGGAAATATAGATACATGTAGATAGAAATGGAAGGTTACCAAAACATGAGTTTATAACAATTAATAGGCCTATACTTTTAATACTCCCATGTACATACTTTAAACCAGGAATACACAAGAGAAATTACGTATAAATTTCTGTTTAAACTAAATGTGTGTATTTATCAAATTCAATGTAGTTTAAAATGTTTCTGAGAACAAATCAATTGTCAGTCATGCTGCTCGAGAATCCAGGGTAGCAGAGATGACACGGTTTTGAAGGAACACGTCCATCGATTAAACAGTTCCCGACCAGAGAGAGAGAGAGAGAGAGAGAGGGAGAAAAAGAGCTAGAGAGATGCAGAGAGCCGTGCCCGTGGATGTGTGAAGGGACGCGACCTGTGTCGTCGGTGTCTTTGATGTAACAAGGATCAGGGATTCCTGAGAGGCAATGTACCGAGGAGAACGACTCATCCTCGCAGAACACGCGGCAGGTGATACGCATTATCTTATCATCGGCATCACGATGTATCAATTATCTACTCGCTACTGACGACAGGAATGTTTTCATCTTGATTCGGTTATCCCTGACAGTTGACAATTATACCCAATGTATATACCTCATTGGAATAACAGTAGGTTATCGGTATGCAAGGGTTTGAGTGAAATCACATATTATAAGCTTTGATGCGTCATGAGGATTCTTTGCCTATTGCCCTCCATTGCCTGATATACATCACGTGAATCCAGCTAGAATGCGCTTATTAAAGAAAAACATTCACACGGTAACGCACGCATGTATGTGGATTGTTTGTTTACGAGAAGGCGACTCCACAATGACAGAGACATCACAACGTATTTGAAAATATCAAACAAATCAAATCTAATGTCTGGCACAATATGCTAAACCCTCACTTGAACATGTCAAATATAATATTAGACGATTCACTAAATGGGTTTCATCCCCTAAATTAATGGACAATATTTCCTGCTTTATTAGTAAACTTATACAAGCACAAAACCATTGTACCTGGTCGTGGGTTGTCCTGGCACCAGGAGTATGCACGCCCATGTAGAATGGATGGCCAGTCTGGTAGCCTCGCAATTTTCCCACGCGGTTTCTTGTGAGTATTTCCAGGAGGTTTTTGAGGAGTGGAAGGTGTGTCCACGTCCATGCAATAGATTACGCCGGCTCTGTCCGAGTCTGGAGCCAGGAGGCGGCCATCAGCGGGCCTGGCTCGCCTGTGTTGTGACAGTCGGTACGAGGTCGACAGTTGTAATGGATTCCATCACTGTCAGGGCTGGCGGAGTTGTTCAATGATGAATGAACGAGCGAGCGCTTAGAATTCGCTGCCAGCTTGCACGGCGGTCTGGTTTCTGACGTACATGGCATCAGTTGACGTGCCACATATTGCTAATTAAATGAAGTCACTGACATTTATTGTGAAATGCCGTCGAGAAATGGCTTTTTCAATGAGCTCGCCCATTCCGCCTGTGTTTTGATTGGTGGAAGGTTACACAAACGCCCCGTGTGTCAATGTCCTGTATTGTATTTATAAACACAACGGATATGCTACCAATTAGTGCATCCTATTGCCCAGACAGAAACTTTTGTTATACGGATCCATGTCATTGATTGTGAATTCATCGATATTCTCTCGCATCAATCCATGTAAAGCAACATTAAAGTCCAGAACAAAAATCCATGTTGTAAACTGTGTAACATGTGCACGTGTGAATGATAAACTGTCCGGATAGTTTATATATATAACCCCGAAGAAATGGTAACGACACTTGCAAAGCCCATAAGTTTGGGTTCCATGCTATAAAACATTTTAGTATTGTGAAATTTAACCACACAGTTTGGAATAAAACCTTCTGAAGTTTTATTCCGAGAAATGGGTTTGTGCAATTTACGTGCCTGGATCAGGATGCTGGGTCATATTTGCACCACAATGGAGCAAGGAAAAATAGGCCCAATAGATAATTCAGACACTCGTCTGGTTACCATAGCCATGTCTTAGTCAATTACGAAAATATCTTCATAAATTTGTGAATGCATACGTATGTTTTCAGAAATACAAATATATGTCTCATTCTGAAATTTTGATATTATTCATGGTAACGTTGATAACGTTTGGCATTAGCACCTAAATTAATTAATTAATAGCAGTATAAATTATCTTGCAATTCATTCACTGAAATATTGAAAAATGAACATCGAGTTACGTGAGTTTTTATACATTTTGTCCGATTGCGATGTCAGCCAGATATTCAGAGATTCGCAAAATTCAGAGGTACTTGCCAAAAATCATTCCGACCGTCACGCCGGGTAACATGTGGTAAGACAGCCAGATTCCACACCTGGACCCGGCAATAATCGGTGTGTAAACACGCGGACACCAGCTTGGCTGACACGTGACTGATCGCTTACAGCCGTATTACGTATATCATGAGACTGAACCTTGTGGGTTTGACCAAAGAACGGTTTGACATCGCGATATACGGATATATTTATGTTCAAGCAGAAATGCCGCAAACGGTTTTATGTTAAATGACTGAGCCTATACCAGTTCTCGATGTTGTTAAGATTTCCACAAATGCACCACCACCAACCACCAGAATGTTCAGTTATAACATTCTGAGCACACGGACTCAGGAGCGAGATCTTGGTCCCCCGAGAATTGGGCGTGACTAACGCGCGGAACCCAATCCAGCAGTTAATTTTATAACCGGACACCTGAGAATTGCTTCTAAACACCTCGTGCAATATGATAACATACTCGCTATCTGAATATAGGCGTCTTCTGTACACCTATCAACACGTTATATCGCACAATTCAAGGAAAGTTTCTCCGAAGGAGAAAAATTCTACAATTCATACGTAATTAGGTTACACTTGAGGATACATTTTGCGTACATTTATAGAATTAGAATACTTCCACACCACCAAAATGCGCGAGTGAAACTGGATGTATCCTTTGATAAAAACACATTCTAGATAAAATGTAGACGAATCTAAAACTATAATATATCGGTCAACCAAATTACACGGTTTATTATTATGGCTGGCAGAATGAATCTGTGCTTTGTCTCCGGGTTATGTATTTATCATACGTGGACGGAACGAGATACGCATCTAATTTAAATATTTATTGATTTATCATTGACATTAAATTAGTTTTATAAATTTTAGGCTGCCGTTTAGAATGCGTTGACGTCTGGATATTCTCGCTTGGATATATATCCCCTGTTGAGAGGCCAGTGCGATTATAGCCCGAGGTACGGAGCAACTCCAGGGGGTGCTGAGATAGCGCTCGCTGAAAACTCTATCCTGAATGTATCCTGAATGTATTGCTGTCTGGGGCGGTGGACAACTGGCAAAACACACGCGACCAGTCGATTATTGTTTTAAGGTGTATGAATCGGCAGTAACCGAGCAAATCTGTCAATGCCCTCTTTTTATAGAGTGACATATACATGTATACGATTAACCAGATACAGAACTGTTCTTGGCACGCTCTTCAAAACAATGACGTCATTGTAATGGCATGTGAGCACACCATATACTTGTCTATGTGAAATGCATTCGGAGAATTTAAAGATGATTTTCTCAACAAATTTATATAGGGCGTGAATTCAGAAACCCATATGTCTACATTGAAAATATTAGGAACGCTAGTTTACTGAATGTACTCTTTCAGAAAGATAAATTGTTTATAGAATTTGAACCACATCAACAGGGTAAGTGTGTTTATCATCCTTCCACTTCCCCTGACTTCCCGCTTTCTGACCTGTGATTGGTTTGATCTCAGATCCAGAAGGACCAATAATGGCCCGGGGGCACGAGCCTCTCAGAACATACAACTTCTGACAACGGCTCTGTACATCCAGCACAATTACCGCCTTCCAGATTAATTTCTCTGATAGTACCAAGAGGGTTCAGCTTGTGTGTCTGCGTAGAAAGTTTCTATGGCCTGTTTTATTTTACGGTAGCTGATTTGCATCATTGTTTTGCTCTATCGAGACACTGCTAAATAATATTTATCAATGTTGTCAAAACTCGCGACCCAACATCTGGTTCATTATCGTTGTTATATATTTTTCACGATTTCCCTAAAAATCCGTGTTTCTGTAAATGCATATCTGCGAGAAAGTTTTGCCCACTTATAAAGAGTCAAGTTTTGTGTGTCTGAGTGGTATTTACTAGGCGTACTCTTAGTATTCATACCATACACTTTTTGTCGCACTCCGCCAATGACCTGTGTCCGTTTCCTTCGATCCGGAGGGAGCGGAGGGCTGTGATCTGTCACAAAGGCTGAGGTACCTCCGCCTGTGTACAGCCGGCCCCGCGGGCGCCGATCTCGGCAGCCGATAGCGCCAAGTGGCCGAGCTGCCAGTACAAAGCCGCTCCCGGTCGACCACAGCGCTCCCGATCGACCGCGGCCCTCGTCAGCGGGACACACGTGCACGCATGGCATAAAATCTTCCGGATCAAGGGCTGAAAGACGTGTAGCAGGCTGCCAAAAGCATGTAGGAACTAACGTAGCTACACATTACTGAGTTTCAAAATAAAAAGGGGGACCGGATTTTATGATTAATTACGGCACAGCCAATTTGTTTTAATATAAAATGATGGTTGCTCGGGTTGAAAGACGTACACACAGGATTTCTGAGTAGTACCCGAAGCTGATCCATAGCTGCGGAAATTGGAGATGACAGGAGAGCTGCCATTGATAGATCTCCACATCCCAGGGCCAGGAATTAAGTGGTATCAGGGACAAAAAACGCGAAATCCGTGTATGTATACCCGAGTTACATTCATCATCGGTTCTATATCAACAGCGTGTCACTTCTACAATTATCACATCGTGTACGTATACGCTTATAGAGGAAAATAATAGGGCCTATAGGCCTATATTTTGAATCCATGAGGGATACAATTAAGTGATACTGCTGGATCCTTACATCCTTACATTAATAAACTTGACACTGGATAATGGGACGTCGACGGAAGGACGCGCTACCGCCTCTCTCGGACAGTGACGACAGCAAACCGCGTAACTGCGCCAACGAGCGAGAGCGCGACCGCATGCGGGTGCTGAGCAAGGCCTTCACCAAGCTCAAGACAACCCTGCCCTGGGTGCCGCCTGACACCAAACTCTCCAAGCTCGACACGCTCCGCCTGGCCACCTGTTATATCGCCCACCTCCGCCAGATCCTGGCCGAGGACGACCACGTGGAGCTGACGACTACCAGTGATGTCACGTCCGGGGGCCGAGCGGACGTCACGGATGAGTGCGCACAGAACTCGGAGCTGCATTCCCGCTGTCAGATTACGTCAGCTGTCAGACAGTTCGACGCTGAGGGCCGGACTGACGGTCCGCTGAACAACGGAGGCAGCGAGGCGGCGTACGGACACCCACTCAGTCTGGTGCGTGGTATTCTCGGTAATTCATTATGAACCATAGACTCTGTCGTCTTTTCCGACTCATATTATTGAGATGCTAAATATGTAACTTAGAAAACTTCACACCTGGGAGTCAAACGACAATTTTCTACTCTGATTTTTCTAACTTGTTTACATCGTTTTTTTGTTATATTTTTGCGATGCTAAATCATATCGTATTATAACTTATATTAACTATCCCATATAAAGAATATTTCACATGGGAGTCGAACGGCAATTTTCTAACGAATTTCAGATTTCTATTGCGAAAATTTAAAAAGTTGGCAATCTACTCCAATGTTGAGTTTAGCCCCGTCGTTGAATTTCTGGTTCTGCACACGATTTTGTGCATTTTCTCGGTTTTGTATAGTGGTAAATCAAATCAACATTTTTGTGTAATCTGGAATTCTCAATTGAATTAATAAGTATGTCAAGTCATAATACGACCATTTAGCATCGCAGTAAAGAAAAAACGATAAGAACTTGTTAGAAAATTCAGGGTAACCTATATTGTAGGCTCACTATAGCTCTAAATATACGTCAATGAGTGCGAATTATGAAAAAGAGACATTCCGTCCATACCATTTGAGCAACATCCGCGAAATCATCACCATAAAAGCAACAATATGCCTAAGATTTGGAGGAATAGTAGACGACCATAATATTATTAATCTTTCTTTTCTTGGCATTTGGTAATACGTCGAAGGCGAAGATGGAGCCTGCTTTTATGTTGAGTATATAGGTCTACTGACAACCTGTATGTTAACCATTCTGTCCTGAGCGTTTGAAGTCCCGCGTACAGCCCGATATCTCTCGTCACGTGTCTGATCACAGGACTCTATACACAGACATCGGTGACAAGACAATTCTACACCTTTTTGCACAGTTCATGGACACCGAAAACTGTCCATTATTCATTTCAAGCCACCCGTACGTACTCGCATGTTTATGTGTGGTTTCAATTATGTAGTTATGCAAAGTATTTTCTGCTTTAGGGATTCATCCGAAACGAAATAGCTTCGGGTGAGTGTCGTAGGCTACCTACGACACAAAACAATCAGATAATCTATTTCGTTGATACCAAAATGAATATAAATAATTGTGTAAAGTATTACACGATATATCCCACGTATCGGGATATACCTATACATTTGTAGCGCTATATGATATGTACTGACGGTCTAAAGATAATTGATTGCATCAAAAGAAACTAAACAGATATACGCTGTTAGGCCTACTTAGTATGCTCATCCGTGTCCTGTTGAAAGTGCTTGTGAATAGGATTGAATTTACTCTTGTGCAAGACTGAAGTTCAGTATTATTCACCCTCAAGTTTCGAGTTCTGGAGTCTGGCTTTCCTAGAATTTGTTCATCAACTCAACCCAACATTCCAAACTCATGTACAAGCTGACATCAAACATTTCCCGACTTCTGGAATTTCACGGCAAATCAATTCATGTGGATTCTGGCCAGTCTATATACAAGGTCTGTAAACATATGTCCTATTCGCGGTCCGTCATGCCGTATCACACCCTACCCAGGGCGATAACCGATTACACGCCCGCATTTATGCCAATCGAATCGGTTACCATGGTCGCACGAGGACGTATGGATCTGATAACGAGGCTCCGGGTGAATTGCGTCCCTCTACTCGATCCTTTGTTGGCCTGATCGTTGGTTATCTGACCATTCCAGTCCCTGATAGGTTTGTTTATCGGTTTGTTTGGGTTTCGACTCTAAATATACCGGCTGTGTACGGACGGGGGTGACGAGGGATTGTAATTACGCGACAAATCAGCCGTCTGATTACAGCCGTGTTTTGTTTACGACTCCAGGCAACTTGCTGCAGATCGTAAACATTGATAGAGTCACAACGGTTATCAGATAAGGTTTTAATAACATCTGAACCGATAAGCGTATTGCTGATAGCATTTATGGAATGGGTAACTGGAGCAATAGGCAGAAACTGATGATGTAAGCTTTTATACGTTTTTTGTGATTAAAACAGGTAAAATCCAATTAGTCGCAAAAATATAAAAATACACATATCCACAAAATTTTGTTTTTTTGAAAAGGTCGGAATATTTGAATGATAATACATGTATCAAAGATGTAACAGATATATAAATGATATCACATACGTGAAATTTGTTGTGATACTGTTTTATTTTCTATTGAATACAAATTTAATACTGACCTTTGAGGAGGTAAATACGTAGTTAATTTTCCCTCCCGAAGAATACGTATTACGTTTTTTCGGAGAGGTGAGGGGAGGGGGGGGGGGGGTAAATAACTACGTTCCCGAGACACAATGATATTCGTTTTATTATATGCTCAATATCCATATCAATATATACATGTGGTCTGCGTGGTCTCACACGGACAATGACGGACCTATAAAAATACCGAAAAATATTTTATGTCAAGTGACAACGTTTGAATTAGTCACAACACTGTTCTCAAATCGAGTACATGTATATAACATAATTAATTATTGAAACTTTTGCTAAATAAAAAAAAATAGTTCATAAGAATCAGGTAAACACACGATTTCGTTCACATTGAGAACCAATATACATCTTTTTTTTTTACTTGGTGTGAATAAGGCAATGATGATGAATTATGCCAGTTTGAGATCAAGGATGAATACAATACGAATATGCAAATTATTTATGGAAACATAAGTCTATTCATTACTTTTAGTTCCCCGAAAAATATACCTACAGAAACTATTTATTTGAAATGTACTTGAAATTGTATTATTTTCATTGTTGATTTTTTGTTATCGTTATTATTTAATTCTATTATTCAATCAATACTTATTTTGCAGACATGGCCATTCAACTTCAATGGACGACACAGCGTTGGCATACCTGGCCAAGATCCAGTCACGCCGGGCAGACATCCCGTACACAGAACATCACACCATCCAGGGACCTCACCCAGGATGGACAGACACGAACCCCGACTGTTGTGATTTCAGACATCCCATACACAGCACATTACATCATCCAGGGACACCACCCAGGGTGTACAGACACGAACCCCGACTGTTGTGATCTTGGACATCCCATACACAGAATATCACAGCATCCAGGGACCTCACCCAGGGTGGACAGACACGAACCTCGACTGTTGTGATTTCAGACATCCCATACACAGCACATCACAGCATCCAGGGACACCACCCAGGGTGTACAGACACGAACCCCGACTGTTGTGATCTTGGACATCCCATACACGGAATATCACAGCATCCAGGGACCTCACCCAGGGTGGACAGACACGAACCTCGACTGTTGTGATTTCAGACATCCCATACACATCACATCACAGCATCCAGGGACATCACCCAGGATGGACAGACATGAACCCCGACTGTTGTGATCTTAAACATCCCGTACACAGAATATCACCGCATCCAGGGACCTCGCCAAGGGTGTACAGACACGAAACCCGACTGTTGTGATCTTAGACATCCCGTACACAGCACATCACAGCATCCAGGGACATCACCCAGGATGGACAGACACGAACCCTGAATGTTCTCCATCAGTTCCGGACATACTTCTTTAGGTTACCGAAACTATGGTCCGATAACCTATTGGCATGGCGTTGCGTCCGTCGTCGTTCGTCGTCCGTCGTCCACATTATTATCGTTCTTGTTTACGGGCGAATTTTTTCTGAAATTTTGCACAAAAATGCTTAAAAATAATTCAAGAGGGAGGTATTTTTTACTTTCTTGATTTTCGCATTTTTTTTCCAAAATGGCGGCCGTTTTCGACGAGAAATGCCTGATTTTGGACTTTGGCGGCCAATTTCTCAAAATCTGTTCAGTAATTTTTCTTCTTTTTCATACATAACACTCCTCATATGTACTCCTATGATGTGTACAAGTTTCGTTGCGCTTGAATGGCTCGAAGCAGAAATATCAGAGAAACATCTCGTTATGTATTTCTGCTCGAAGTGGGCCATTTTGGCTCAAACTCGGCCCAAATGGGACCCATGTTGAATACTCCTATGCTTTACAATGGGACACAGTATGCCTAATATCTCACTTAATATTGAGATTAGAGACTAGGAATCAATTGTGGACATATAGGAAATATGCTGAATATTCTCGTGACCTTGAATTTCACCTCTGACTTGAGTTTCAAGGTCAGAGCACAAAATGGCTTATACCTCGCTTATTATAGATTTTACAGCTTTGGAATGAATTGTGGACATATAGGAAATGATATATGCTGAATATTTTGATGACCTTGAATTTGACCTTTGATCTCTTTTTCAAAGGTCACAGGACAAAATGGCTGATATCTCGCTCGTTATCGACTTTACAGCTTAGGAATCAATTATGAACATATAGGAAATGATATATTCTGAATATTGTCATGACCTTGAATTTGACCTTTGACCGAATTTTCAAGGTGACAGGACAAAATGGCTAATATCTCGCTTCAAATCGACTTTACAGCCCAGGCATCAATTATGAACATATAGGAAAGTATATATACAGATTATTCTCACGACCTTCAATATGGCATTTGACCTAAATTTCAAGAGCACAGGACAAAATGACTAATATCCCCCATGTTATCGATTTTACAGCTCAGGAATCAATTGTGAACATATAGAAAATGATATGCGTGAATATTGCCATGACCTTGAATTCGACCTTTGACCTCATTTCAAAGGTCAAAGGACAAAATGGCTAATATCTTGCTCCTCTATTGACTTTATGGCTTGGGAACCAATTGTGGACATATAGAAAATGATATACATGTACACTGAATATTTTGATGACCTTGAATTTGACCTTGAACTTATTTTCAAGGTCAGAGCACAAAATGGCTGATATCTCGCTTATTACCGACTTAACAGCTTAGAGTTCAATTGTCAACATATAGGAAATTATATATTCTGAATATAATTGTGACCTTGAATTTGACCTCATTTTGCAGATCAGAGAACAAAACAAAATGGCTAATGTCTCGCTTATTATCGACTTTACAGCTTAGGAATCAACTGTGAACAGGAAATGATATATGTTGAATATTCTCATGACCTTGATTTTTGACCTCATTTTCAAGGTCAGATTACAAATGGCTAATATCTCACTTATTATAAACTTTACAACTTTGGAATCAATTGTGGTCAAACTCCAAATGATATATGATGAATATTCTCGTGACCTATACTTGACCAATGACCTTATTTCAAGTTTCCTTTGACCTGATTTTCAAGGTGATAGGACAAAATGGCTAATATCACACTTATTGACTTCATAGTGTGGGAATCAATGAAGGCCATATAGGAAATATTATACGCCAAATATTCTGATGACCTTGAATTTGACCTTTGCCTTCATTTACAAGGCCACAGGACAAAATTGCTAATATCTCTCTGACTATTGAATTTGCAGCTTAGCAATCAACTGTGGATATTATATGCTTAATATTATATATGCTGAATATTCTCTTGACTTGAATTTAACCAGTGACCTTGCTAACATCTAAAATATTAAACATATATTGTCCGGTAACCTATCTTTGGCCCTTGGCCTGATTTTTCATTTAGCAATCAAATTATCATACATGTACATATTGCGCAAGACAGATTCATATGGAAAACATAGACAACTGCGAATTTGTACAATGTAAATGATGTAAATAAAATCGTATTCGTATAAATATTAGATTATTGTTTCTGGTGACATAGTTATTGGGATGTCGTGCGTGTCAGAGGTAAAACTGCCTCAAAACTCCAGTTCAGTCAAATGTCTCCATGAGTGAAACTAGAAGTTAATCTACATGTACTCGGGTGGAATTCCGACATTTACATATTTTAATATGTGGTTATATGTCCATGTAGGTGTACTCCAAATGGGTTCATTCATGATGCCAATTGACTGCATGAATTGCGTTAACACATATACTATGTAGGCCTTACCGATAATAGTTGACGTCAGTATTTCATTTATTATATGATGGATTGATTGTTACTGAGCGACCCGACACTTGAAAGCTTGTATCGTGTGCTCCTGATGAGGACATCACTCAATCACAGAACTCGTGAACTCCAAGGCCACAGGACAAAATTGCTAATATCTCTCTGACTATTGAATTTGCAGCTTAGCAATCAACTGTGGATATTATATGCTTAATATTATATATGCTGAATATTCTCTTGACTTGAATTTAACCAGTGACCTTGCTAACATCTAAAATATTAAACATATATTGTCCGGTAACCTATCTTTGGCCCTTGGCCTGATTTTTCATTTAGCAATCAAATTATCATACATGTACATATTGCGCAAGACAGATTCATATGGAAAACATAGACAACTGCGAATTTGTACAATGTAAATGATGTAAATAAAATCGTATTCGTATAAATATTAGATTATTGTTTCTGGTGACATAGTTATTGGGATGTCGTGCGTGTCAGAGGTAAAACTGCCTCAAAACTCCAGTTCAGTCAAATGTCTCCATGAGTGAAACTAGAAGTTAATCTACATGTACTCGGGTGGAATTCCGATATTTACATATTTTAATATGTGGTTATATGTCCATGTAGGTGTACTCCAAATGGGTTCATTCATGATGCCAATTGACTGCATGAATTGCGGTAACACATATACTATGTAGGCCTTACCGATAATAGTTGACGTCAGTATTTCATTTATTATATGATGGATTGATTGTTACTGAGCGACCCGACACTTGACAGCTTGTGTCGTGTGCTCCTGCTGAGGACATCACTCAATCACAGAACTCGTGAACTCCGAGATAATTGTACGAATAAATGGTGGATCAGCTGTATGTACGCTCTTTCAAAGAAGTTTACTGGGATTTCGTTGTGAGTCAGTGCAGAAAATTCAGGAAATAAAATTATCCTAACACACAAAGACATTTTGAATAGGTACCATCAATTCGAATTTCACGAAATTTGATCATTTTCAATGTTGCGTTTTATGCATTCAGTTACTTCTAAATTAAGCTCGTCCAAATGTTGGACATCAGTCCCAGGGGTGTGTCTCCAGGATCCAATAGATATCACGGATCCCCCATTCCCTGCACGTGACTTGTGGGGGAAAACTACCGACTCTTTGATGTACGGGAACGTTTAATAACAACAGTGGTGTAGCCCCTCGACACTTGACCCTGCATTAGTCTGGGATCAGTGGCAGGCCGGCGGAATGAGCCGGGCTGCTGTGGTGGTCATGGGTGATCGACTGGGCATCACCTCGGGCCATCTGCCGCCTGCCGTGGAAGGCAAACGGCGGTACCCCTCGGGCCTCAGAGGGTATGTACCACGTCTGTCCGTTCGACAATTTGTGGCGGAGAAAACGTTTAAACATTGGAATCTTCAAAGTTCAGACGAGTAAATTGATGTTGGTGGATGGAGTTGGTTATCCAAAGGAATCACAATTAATCACCCGTTCGACGGCACGTGCGCTGGGTCGGTGATCACGTGTCCCTGACGTGGCTTGTTTGTATGACGGCGATGTTCATTTGGCGGGAATGAAGCAGACGATATTCTGACACAATGCATTTGTTGGTAATGCTAAGCGAAGCGCCACTCTGTCTAGTTTTGTTGAATGTGACAAAACGACGCACATGATTCATAAATCTGCTTATGAGCATCCAATTTAATGGCAATTTACTTTTAGCTTCTAAAGATTCAACCCACAACGAGTCAGATTTTCGGTCCAGATTTTGGGATATGGACATATAGCTGTATACTAATACTCATGCTGAGTATTTGAGCAAAATGTTGAAAACTTCAATCATCATTGCAAAACTTCAATCATCATTGAATTGTTTTAATATGAATGTGACTAATCAAAACCAGGCCTATTGACAGTACCTTTGACGAGTGATAAAAAAAATAAACTAGAGATATATTGTAGATAAAGAGCTTGATATTTTGTATTGGCCAATAAACGAAACTGCGATATATTCACGTTCATCACGTATTTACCTATATCACTAGCTGCATCTGGATTTTCTTATTCTAAACTGAGTCTGACGTCAAGGCTAGGAAGTGCATGTATGAATTTTGTGCTATCGGTGAAACTAAATTGAGCGGCGTTGTTACTATTTTTAGTAGAGTTTGGCTATCTTCCGTAAGTGAACGTTGTTTGATTTTCTTGGCATGATGCATTTGTATATTCGTCAGAATATTTATTATCTCTACACTTTCGTTAGGTAACCCGACCTTTGGTCCGATAACGTATTGTCGTGGCGTTGCAACCGTCGTCCATCCGTCCATCGACCACATTTTTATCTTCGATGCCTACGATCGAAGTTTCATGAAATTTTGCCCAAATTTGCCTATTCAGACGAAATGCTTGTAGATAGAGCTAATATTCCCATTATGAGCGTATAGGAAGTCGTGTATGGAACAACTAATGACGATCTTGAGCTTGACCTTGGATGACCTTGAGTGCTAAATTTCCAATTGGAATTTGTAAAGTTGACTCTAAGGCTTAAACGTTTGTACACAGAGGTTAGGATTGTGTTATAAACTTACAAGAAGTCATATCTTGCGACATTGAACTTGACCTTAGACGACATTGAAGGCTAAATCTCGCTTTACCTAAAATGTGTGAATTGGTTCCTGCAGATAAAATACTTGTTGGTAGAGCTCATATGTCTAGGGAATCAAATGCAGCACACCTAATGACGAAGTTCACGAAGATGACTTGATAGGTAATGCTCAAGATCATACGTGTATCTGTATGTCACATGCAATGCTTAAAACCAAAATTGTCTGGTAATCTGTCGTAGCACTTAGGCTAATTTTTTCATTTTTTTATGATTGGTTATTTGAAAATTTCATTAATTTGTCTATGAACACATATGAGAATCATCCACATGAAACAGTAAACACAGAATAATACAGACAAGGATGTTCAATTTTAATTCACATGATATATTTAACAATAATTGAGACTTTTGTAACAGACAAAATACAACGTAGGTCTAGGGTGAGAAGTTGGGAGACGAAAAGCTAGACTGACTCATACAGAGTCTTGCACGTGTATGAAGATCAGTTTAACTCAGCCAAGTGAGTTGTAATATTGGGAGATTTAGAGGAGCCAAAACTATAATCATTATTTTAAAATGCTATTAGCCATAAAAAGCCAATTTTGAATGTTTTCCGACTGATAATATTATTTCCTCAAAATCTGAGGAACAACTTTTCGAAAGCAAGTAAGACGCCGGATGACGTTATGACCTGAGTCTGTATCCAAAGATCATAATGTGCCCCCATGAGCATCACAAAGTGGACATTTTTTAAAGTGGCGCTTTACATGCATCTGATCAAACATACTAAACATTTAAGAAATGTGAATAATGCAACATTCTCATCTTCATTTTGCAATAGCATCCGTTGTATTCAGGTGAACATAAAACTGGGGAAACTAAACAAATATTGAGTGAATGAAATAATTATAATGAATCATGTATTCGGTATAGCCTGACTTCCCTTAGCATGCTCAATGATTACATATCTGGGAATCTTGCTAAAAGTTATCAAAATATCACACTAATATCGGTATCCGATGTGAATGACATTGGGGCTTGGGGGCAATATGCTGGCCGTCCCAGGCCAGGAATCGGGTATGTCCTTCATAACAAAAGCCAATTTATTGAGAACAAGGGCTGCGAATGTTGAGTTGCTCGTGCGGAGAAATCGAGTATTCATGAAAGTTAACTCGCAACTGCGAACTCGGTTAGGAAGATTTCATTACATCTGGAATATCTGCACATCGATATGCAAAAGAAAACCAGCAAATCATGTCTCGCTACAAGAATGGAAAATCACGCCAACAGAGAAAGCCATACAGATGTACAGAATCTGATGTAGTATTTCAAAATAGTTAACAATTCTACGATGGCTGACTCAGGAAATATGATATTTTTATCTTAAAGTGAATTTTCGATTTATATATCTCGTTATATCGACATACTTCATCATAATATCGAGATTTTGAAATTACTAGTATATCGAGTTAATTGTCATAATATAATTGTGGAATTTTAATCAAGTCAACCACCGCGAATATGGGACACTTCAGAGATGTTATTATATTATTATTAATAATCATAATATATTTTGTGATGTAAGATACTCGTGGTAAATCCATGAATCAGGACATAAGCTTGGCATTTGTACAAAATATACATTCCACTCCTTTCCAAATATATTTAAATATTATTACACAAATCTACATATATGTACCACTTTTGCATAACGACTGATATTTAAAATATATTTTATTCATTTTCAGTTGACGAAATATGTAAATACATCAAGACCATGGGGACTTGGATAACAATATATGTAAAATTCCCCAGTAAGTTTCCACCCAGGAGACAATTCAGATAAAATATAGATAATTTATACACGAGTGCTAACCCCCAAAACAACGTTTGTAAATATAGTAAAGTTGTCTTATCATATATGAACATTTCGCATGCTAGAGACGTTTGATTCTATGTACATGGAAGTGTATCTGCCATATCCTAACTATTTGATGTCATGTTCGTGTTATTTATATGAGGAAGCTGTACAAATAATAATCGCGACAAAAAAGGTAGCATAGCCAAAATGTTCGGTATAACCTCCTTTATCATGAGAACTTCAATCCTAATTCAGGTCAATGCATCATAGGGATTAGGAGCCTCTAGTCGAACCTGCAATGTACACGACGCAATAGGTCAGTTACAATCGTATCTGAAATATGCCGTAAGCATTAGGGTACAGTACCTCATTACCGCCAAATATACAACGTTATTTTTTCATTGTATAATTGAAAAAATACATCAGGGTATTATGGACCATTCATTTTGCATATTTTGTTTAATTCCAACTGATTACCATTTTCATCTGTTCATACTGATCATCACTCTGTCGCTCCACTGTGGATTGTGTACCGTTTGCTGGGATGTCTTCATGAGGGGACTTCTGAACTCCTGGGCTATTTACGTAATCCGCGCTCAGAGCTCTGTTGTTAGCATCCGCTCCAACTGGTTCGTACTGGACGTCTGGACTGAAGGCTGGATTACAGGTCTCTTGGTTGATTTTCACACCGTCAAACTGAGTGTGCACATCAGCATTCACGTAGAGTGATTGATTTGATCGAGATGCTCCAGTAGCAAGCAGACGTTGAATCCTCTTGTACAGAATCACAATTACAACAATCGACGCCACAAGTGCTGCGAGTGTTACTCCGAACAAGATCCAAGGAGTAATACATGATTGGTCACCTTAAAATATTCAGAATTGTTATTTTTGGACATAATTTATGATGTTTGCATGACGAAGGATGTGGTTGGAATCAAATGAATATTATGAAGGCTACTTAATTTACTGTATGAAATGCTGATGGAACGGCTTACAAAGCACTGTTAACTCCTCTGTTGTGCTTGTACTGGTCAGCAGTGGACGGTTGTCGTTGGTCCGTGTCTTAGCCGTGCTGGTCCGTGTAGTCGTTGGTACAGCCGTGCTCGGCTCATGCTCGTTCGTTGTGGCGGTGCCGGAGGTGTAGGAAGCCCTCGTGGTGGTTGACCGAGGTGTCGATGTCACAGCTATTGGTTGTTTTGTTGTTAAAGTGTCACATGGCTGTCCGACAATATCGATATCGTCCAGGGCGATGTCTCCATAATGATCACTTCGTCCATAACGCTTTATGGACCTGAATGATACTCGTGCGATGATTGAGTCGAGAGTCACGTTCGCCGTCAACCAATTGTCTATATCAGATTTATAAATACATGCAAATATGACATTGACATTGGATGTGTCAGGCACAAACTATAGGCTCAGTTCTCAAAATGGTGAGGTGTATTGAATTCATTTAGTGTGGAGGTGGAGAGAGGGTATCGGAATTTTGTTCTATGCATGACATTATGATACTTATATGGTGATTTCCGTTTGAATATCAGAAGGGGTTTAGTAAAATAGATAAATGAGATATTACCTGCCTGTTCTCCCTGTCTCTCCCAGATGACGAGGCTTGTACCATCAGTGTCGGTGGTCAGCAGTTGTAGATCACCGATGTGTTCACCCTTCATATGATACCAGAAAGTCAGACATGACGTCACACTCAGACTCAGCTCTGGTGTCCGGATCTCTGCCACTAACCCATAGTTGACATTGGTGATTTCTGTGTAGATGTAGCGACCTGAGCCGTCGTCTCTCGTGTGGTCGTTATCGGGTCCTGTTAATCCACGGATACTTACACCTGTCGGTGTCTGACCCTGCTCTACCGTCCAGTCCATGTGGTCAGTATTGACCTGCTCCAGCTCACAGCTCCGTCCAGAACACTCACACGGCAGCAAGTTGGAGCCCACAGTGGCAGTGTCAAAGTCACAATGGACAGCTGAAATCATATGGGGATATTAATTAATAATATCATTATTATTGTTATTATTATTATTATTATTGTTATTGTTATTATTATTATTATTATTATTATTATTATTATTATCATGATAATAAATGAGGGTAAGTTAGGCGCAGACATGCCCCAAATTGTTGTCCCAATTTCCGTTTGTTTACCGAAATCTTGAAGCTAATGTTTTGATAAAATTTATCACAAAGTAATCATTGTTGTAATATACGCACAGGTGAAGTATTCCAGTTTATAAGTGTTATACATGCAACTAAGTTGATTAAAATAAATAGTATTAAATAAACCAGATGTCTTAAAGATACTTTGCAGGCATTTCGGTGCAATCATAATTTACAACAAGCTGACTGTACAATAATCCTAAGACATGTCGACTTAGTCATATCAATGTTTACTAAAAAAAATCCCTGGGACATGTTTAGCTGGGCTGACGAGTCCAAAAATAGCGCTACTAATATGTATTCAGGCCTGTTACTGTGGTTGGTGTAGTAGATGTTGGTGCTGCAGTGGTAGATTGGCCAGCTGTAGACGATCTGGTAGTGGTCGTTGGTGTACAGGGGATAAGTCTTGTATCTGTGTCACAGTCCGCCTGCTCAATCCTGATGTCATCCAGAGCCATGTCTCCGTGTGGCTGATCAGAGTCCCCACGCCTCGTGGATCTGAACGTGACCTGGGCGACACTGGGACTGAGGGTTGTGTTCGCAAACAGCCAGTTGTCTGGAGAGTGATTCGTGTTTGATTAATACATCACATGCATATGTACCAGCTCATGTTAAAATGAATGACATGGTATGTCGCCAAAAACAATGCTTGACGGTGACTCTACATGTACACAAACCCACATTACCTCCCTGTTCTCCCTCTCTTTCCCAGATGACGGAGGTTGTACCGTCAGTGTATGTAGCTAGCACTTCCAGATCGCCCATGTGAAAACCCTTCATGTGATACCAGAAAGTCAGACATGACGTCACACTCAGACTCAGCTCTGGTGTCCGGATCTCGGCCACGGAGTCTGTGGGGACTTGAGAGACTTCTGTGTATATATAGAGACCTGAACCGTCACCTCTCGTGTGGTCGTCCTTGGGTCCTGTATTCCAACCTCCATTTGCAGTTGGAGTCCGACCCTGGTGAGCTGTCCAGGAAAACTTCTCAGTCACCCGATCTAAGATACAGCTCTGTCCAGAACACAGACACGGCAGCTCGGCGGAACCCTCAGTGGCAGTGTCAAAGTCACAACAGAGGACGGCTGCGACAGTGGCACATTTTATAAAATTGTACAACAGTAATTCAGACGTTTTGGTCATCATGTAACATGATTTTCGTGTATATTTAGGGGACTGGTAGAAAGTGTCTTCCATTTTACTGTTGGTGGACATTTTCATTTTCACGAATTGAATCTAATACTCACATGTGTCGTACAATCGAAAGGACGAATTGTAAATATGTAGTAAAATTCACGACTTGTGCGCATTTTTGTCATACACATATATCCTTACCTCCGGAAGAGAGTCCGGGTAGGAGGAGCAGTAGGAGTATCCCTAGAGCCGCCATGTTCCTGTGAAGGAGGAAGTAAATAACCCGGGCCAGGTACTCTAGCCGTCCTGTCGTGTTGTCATACTGCCGCCGAGCCACCAAATGTAATGCACGAATGAACGATCGTGACTCATACATATATGTTGTTGGTATATACGATGACCTACTCCGTACGAAACTCTCACGTGTCTGGACAGATGATACCCATCCGCTGAACACCACCCTGTCTCAGCAGGTCATGCCTCGTAGTGGGAGACTGAGGCTTCCTAAAGCTAGGACCGCAACACGTTACCTCCGTTCCTTCATACCGAGGGCAATCCGTCTGCATAATAGTCAGCATGGTCGGGGCCATACCCAGTAATCTAACAATGTCCGTTTTGTACATATGTTTGCTAATATAAATGTGATTGTATATGGTATTGTTGAGCAATCGACCAAATCAAATCAGTTTCCCTTGAGTGGGATCAATAAAGTTATACTTACTTACTTACTTACTTACTTTTTTTTTCATTGTCTGGAGATACAATGTCAACATGTGAGAAGTTCGTTTGTCATATGTATGGACAAAATAACCAAACCAGTGTCGATGCCGCACGCTGCATCATCTTCCAGCGTACCTATGAACCAAAGAACCTGGAAAACCCGTTACATGCGATTTAAGGGATCAATCCAAGTGCTCTTCCTCCATGCTCCAAGGTTCTAATGAAGAAAATAAGTAGAACGCACTACATTGCTAACATGTGGAAGAATGCTGAAAAGGACAACCCTTGCAACACCAAACCTGAACAGAATGGATGGGTGCTGGAAAACGGTGCGTACGTACTTGATTGGTATGATGGGAAGCAGCTACCGATCGACGTATTCAAAGCGAAACGAATCCTCATTCACGCTCCACTCTTCTGGAAGATGAAGCTGAAGATGAAGAAGTCAGCCAGGGTGAACACACGTATGGTGTTGACGAGTCAGTTGGCGATGATGATTGATCATGTTGATACACATTGCCTGTGGAGTCTGCCTAGGTCGAGAAGACAATGATGAGCAAGGAACAAATATATGGGTTTGATGAATCTGGAGACAACTTTTGTTACCACTGACTATCCTGTGTTTTATGTTGTATACTAAGTAATGAGAAAAAATAGGTAGTAATAAGTATTTGATTAGTGTTCAAGCTAAGTACGTATGATGTGGAATATAGCACGAAAAGCCATCATGTTCAATTGCGTTAGCAATATTGAATCCCAGAAAGTTTCAAACAGTTCAGTCCAAAATAAATTATTTTGGATTCCTGAATTGTTGTTGGCATTTTGTTCAATCAGAAATACAAAACCAAATGATAACACACACTCTGGTTGAATTGCTTCAATATTGGTGAGATGATCGCAAAAATTTTCACCAGATTAAATATACTTACATATTATATTTATATGTGCTTGAATGGCAGCCAAGTTGAAATTTTGACAAATCAGATTATGTTTTTATATCAGAAGATATATATAGTAAGGTCACTAGCATGGATAAAACAAAACAAATAGCATATTTTACACAAATATATCATCGTTAGACCAAAACACTGGAAGATGGAAATATGACGCAAAATTGATATCGTGACTTAGGGTACCTCACTTCAAAGTGAAATTTTGGATAGTTTATCTAGGCAGATCTTTGTCAGACGTCCATTTTCGGATTCCTGAGTAAATTTCAGTCTGGAATCAACTCTCAGACCTTTTGGCACTTCCGACTCAAATAAAACCCTCTGGGCTCTTGGACTATGTAGAGACACTCGGCGTGTTGCCTCTATAAGTCCTCCAGGCAAACTGTTCAGTCACCTGATCAAATTCACAACTTTGTCCAGAACAGAGACACGGCAGCGAAGTGGTGTTAATAGCTGCATTGTCAAAGTCACAGCAGAGGACGGCTGCAAACAAATGTACACATCGGCCTAGTTATGAGCACATATATCTTCCGCTGCTGGATTGAACGTTGCCTTATGACTGAATTGAATTATAAATGGTCTCGCGCACACTTTTTTACATCACAATCTCTCGCATACATACGGTGCCCCTGATAGGACATGATGAAAAAAAATACTACTTCGTTCGCACGAAGTACTACTTCGTTTGCGACTGTCCGACAATATCGATATCGTCCAGGGCGATGTCTCCATAATGATCACTTCGTCCATAACGCTTTATGGACCTGAATGATACTCGTGCGATGATTGAGTCGAGAGTCACGTTCGCCGTCAACCAATTGTCTATATCAGATTTATAAATACATGCAAATATGACATTGACATTGGATGTGTCAGGCACAAACTATAGGCTCAGTTCTCAAAATGGTGAGGTGTATTGAATTCATTTAGTGTGGAGGTGGAGAGAGGGTATCGGAATTTTGTTCTATGCATGACATTATGATACTTATATGGTGATTTCCGTTTGAATATCAGAAGGGGTTTAGTAAAATAGATAAATGAGATATTACCTGCCTGTTCTCCCTGTCTCTCCCAGATGACGAGGCTTGTACCATCAGTGTCGGTGGTCAGCAGTTGTAGATCACCGATGTGTTCACCCTTCATATGATACCAGAAAGTCAGACATGACGTCACACTCAGACTCAGCTCTGGTGTCCGGATCTCTGCCACTAACCCATAGTTGACATTGGTGATTTCTGTGTAGATGTAGCGACCTGAGCCGTCGTCTCTCGTGTGGTCGTTATCGGGTCCTGTTAATCCACGGATACTTACACCTGTCGGTGTCTGACCCTGCTCTACCGTCCAGTCCATGTGGTCAGTATTGACCTGCTCCAGCTCACAGCTCCGTCCAGAACACTCACACGGCAGCAAGTTGGAGCCCACAGTGGCAGTGTCAAAGTCACAATGGACAGCTGAAATCATATGGGGATATTAATTAATAATATCATTATTATTGTTATTATTATTATTGTTATTGTTATTATTATTATTATTATTATTATTATTATTATCATGATAATAAATGAGGGTAAGTTAGGCGCAGACATGCCCCAAATTGTTGTCCCAATTTCCGTTTGTTTACCGAAATCTTGAAGCTAATGTTTTGATAAAATTTATCACAAAGTAATCATTGTTGTAATATACGCACAGGTGAAGTATTCCAGTTTATAAGTGTTATACATGCAACTAAGTTGATTAAAATAAATAGTATTAAATAAACCAGATGTCTTAAAGATACTTTGCAGGCATTTCGGTGCAATCATAATTTACAACAAGCTGACTGTACAATAATCCTAAGACATGTCGACTTAGTCATATCAATGTTTACTAAAAAAAATCCCTGGGACATGTTTAGCTGGGCTGACGAGTCCAAAAATAGCGCTACTAATATGTATTCAGGCCTGTTACTGTGGTTGGTGTAGTAGATGTTGGTGCTGCAGTGGTAGATTGGCCAGCTGTAGACGATCTGGTAGTGGTCGTTGGTGTACAGGGGATAAGTCTTGTATCTGTGTCACAGTCCGCCTGCTCAATCCTGATGTCATCCAGAGCCATGTCTCCGTGTGGCTGATCAGAGTCCCCACGCCTCGTGGATCTGAACGTGACCTGGGCGACACTGGGACTGAGGGTTGTGTTCGCAAACAGCCAGTTGTCTGGAGAGTGATTCGTGTTTGATTAATACATCACATGCATATGTACCAGCTCATGTTAAAATGAATGACATGGTATGTCGCCAAAAACAATGCTTGACGGTGACTCTACATGTACACAAACCCACATTACCTCCCTGTTCTCCCTCTCTTTCCCAGATGACGGAGGTTGTACCGTCAGTGTATGTAGCTAGCACTTCCAGATCGCCCATGTGAAAACCCTTCATGTGATACCAGAAAGTCAGACATGACGTCACACTCAGACTCAGCTCTGGTGTCCGGATCTCGGCCACGGAGTCTGTGGGGACTTGAGAGACTTCTGTGTATATATAGAGACCTGAACCGTCACCTCTCGTGTGGTCGTCCTTGGGTCCTGTATTCCAACCTCCATTTGCAGTTGGAGTCCGACCCTGGTGAGCTGTCCAGGAAAACTTCTCAGTCACCCGATCTAAGATACAGCTCTGTCCAGAACACAGACACGGCAGCTCGGCGGAACCCTCAGTGGCAGTGTCAAAGTCACAACAGAGGACGGCTGCGACAGTGGCACATTTTATAAAATTGTACAACAGTAATTCAGACGTTTTGGTCATCATGTAACATGATTTTCGTGTATATTTAGGGGACTGGTAGAAAGTGTCTTCCATTTTACTGTTGGTGGACATTTTCATTTTCACGAATTGAATCTAATACTCACATGTGTCGTACAATCGAAAGGACGAATTGTAAATATGTAGTAAAATTCACGACTTGTGCGCATTTTTGTCATACACATATATCCTTACCTCCGGAAGAGAGTCCGGGTAGGAGGAGCAGTAGGAGTATCCCTAGAGCCGCCATGTTCCTGTGAAGGAGGAAGTAAATAACCCGGGCCAGGTACTCTAGCCGTCCTGTCGTGTTGTCATACTGCCGCCGAGCCACCAAATGTAATGCACGAATGAACGATCGTGACTCATACATATATGTTGTTGGTATATACGATGACCTACTCCGTACGAAACTCTCACGTGTCTGGACAGATGATACCCATCCGCTGAACACCACCCTGTCTCAGCAGGTCATGCCTCGTAGTGGGAGACTGAGGCTTCCTAAAGCTAGGACCGCAACACGTTACCTCCGTTCCTTCATACCGAGGGCAATCCGTCTGCATAATAGTCAGCATGGTCGGGGCCATACCCAGTAATCTAACAATGTCCATTTTGTACATATGTTTGCTAATATAAATGTGATTGTATATGGTATTGTTGAGCAATCGACCAAATCAAATCAGTTTCCCTTGAGTGGGATCAATAAAGTTATACTTACTTACTTACTTACTCACTTTTTTTTTCATTGTCTGGAGATACAATGTCAACATGTGAGAAGTTCGTTTGTCATATGTATGGACAAAATAACCAAACCAGTGTCGATGCCGCACGCTGCATCATCTTCCAGCGTACCTATGAACCAAAGAACCTGGAAAACCCGTTACATGCGATTTAAGGGATCAATCCAAGTGCTCTTCCTCCATGCTCCAAGGTTCTAATGAAGAAAATAAGTAGAACGCACTACATTGCTAACATGTGGAAGAATGCTGAAAAGGACAACCCTTGCAACACCAAACCTGAACAGAATGGATGGGTGCTGGAAAACGGTGCGTACGTACTTGATTGGTATGATGGGAAGCAGCTACCGATCGACGTATTCAAAGCGAAACGAATCCTCATTCACGCTCCACTCTTCTGGAAGATGAAGCTGAAGATGAAGAAGTCAGCCAGGGTGAACACACGTATGGTGTTGACGAGTCAGTTGGCGATGATGATTGATCATGTTGATACACATTGCCTGTGGAGTCTGCCTAGGTCGAGAAGACAATGATGAGCAAGGAACAAATATATGGGTTTGATGAATCTGGAGACAACTTTTGTTACCACTGACTATCCTGTGTTTTATGTTGTATACTAAGTAATGAGAAAAAATAGGTAGTAATAAGTATTTGATTAGTGTTCAAGCTAAGTACGTATGATGTGGAATATAGCACGAAAAGCCATCATGTTCAATTGCGTTAGCAATATTGAATCCCAGAAAGTTTCAAACAGTTCAGTCCAAAATAAATTATTTTGGATTCCTGAATTGTTGTTGGCATTTTGTTCAATCAGAAATACAAAACCAAATGATAACACACACTCTGGTTGAATTGCTTCAATATTGGTGAGATGATCGCAAAAATTTTCACCAGATTAAATATACTTACATATTATATTTATATGTGCTTGAATGGCAGCCAAGTTGAAATTTTGACAAATCAGATTATGTTTTTATATCAGAAGATATATATAGTAAGGTCACTAGCATGGATAAAACAAAACAAATAGCATATTTTACACAAATATATCATCGTTAGACCAAAACACTGGAAGATGGAAATATGACGCAAAATTGATATCGTGACTTAGGGTACCTCACTTCAAAGTGAAATTTTGGATAGTTTATCTAGGCAGATCTTTGTCAGACGTCCATTTTCGGATTCCTGAGTAAATTTCAGTCTGGAATCAACTCTCAGACCTTTTGGCACTTCCGACTCAAATAAAACCCTCTGGGCTCTTGGACTATGTAGAGACACTCGGCGTGTTGCCTCTATAAGTCCTCCAGGCAAACTGTTCAGTCACCTGATCAAATTCACAACTTTGTCCAGAACAGAGACACGGCAGCGAAGTGGTGTTAATAGCTGCATTGTCAAAGTCACAGCAGAGGACGGCTGCAAACAAATGTACACATCGGCCTAGTTATGAGCACATATATCTTCCGCTGCTGGATTGAACGTTGCCTTATGACTGAATTGAATTATAAATGGTCTCGCGCACACTTTTTTACATCACAATCTCTCGCATACATACGGTGC
Source organism: Terebella lapidaria (assembly GCA_949152475.1). Taxonomy (NCBI): domain Eukaryota; kingdom Metazoa; phylum Annelida; class Polychaeta; order Terebellida; family Terebellidae; genus Terebella; species Terebella lapidaria. The sequence continues at coordinate 27,539,547 of OX424557.1, read as the reverse complement.
CCCTGATAGGACATGATGAAAAAAAATACTACTTCGTTCGCACGAAGTACTACTTCGTTTGCGACTGTCCGACAATATCGATATCGTCCAGGGCGATGTCTCCATAATGATCACTTCGTCCATAACGCTTTATGGACCTGAATGATACTCGTGCGATGATTGAGTCGAGAGTCACGTTCGCCGTCAACCAATTGTCTATATCAGATTTATAAATACATGCAAATATGACATTGACATTGGATGTGTCAGGCACAAACTATAGGCTCAGTTCTCAAAATGGTGAGGTGTATTGAATTCATTTAGTGTGGAGGTGGAGAGAGGGTATCGGAATTTTGTTCTATGCATGACATTATGATACTTATATGGTGATTTCCGTTTGAATATCAGAAGGGGTTTAGTAAAATAGATAAATGAGATATTACCTGCCTGTTCTCCCTGTCTCTCCCAGATGACGAGGCTTGTACCATCAGTGTCGGTGGTCAGCAGTTGTAGATCACCGATGTGTTCACCCTTCATATGATACCAGAAAGTCAGACATGACGTCACACTCAGACTCAGCTCTGGTGTCCGGATCTCTGCCACTAACCCATAGTTGACATTGGTGATTTCTGTGTAGATGTAGCGACCTGAGCCGTCGTCTCTCGTGTGGTCGTTATCGGGTCCTGTTAATCCACGGATACTTACACCTGTCGGTGTCTGACCCTGCTCTACCGTCCAGTCCATGTGGTCAGTATTGACCTGCTCCAGCTCACAGCTCCGTCCAGAACACTCACACGGCAGCAAGTTGGAGCCCACAGTGGCAGTGTCAAAGTCACAATGGACAGCTGAAATCATATGGGGATATTAATTAATAATATCATTATTATTGTTATTATTATTATTATTATTGTTATTGTTATTATTATTATTATTATTATTATTATTATTATTATCATGATAATAAATGAGGGTAAGTTAGGCGCAGACATGCCCCAAATTGTTGTCCCAATTTCCGTTTGTTTACCGAAATCTTGAAGCTAATGTTTTGATAAAATTTATCACAAAGTAATCATTGTTGTAATATACGCACAGGTGAAGTATTCCAGTTTATAAGTGTTATACATGCAACTAAGTTGATTAAAATAAATAGTATTAAATAAACCAGATGTCTTAAAGATACTTTGCAGGCATTTCGGTGCAATCATAATTTACAACAAGCTGACTGTACAATAATCCTAAGACATGTCGACTTAGTCATATCAATGTTTACTAAAAAAAATCCCTGGGACATGTTTAGCTGGGCTGACGAGTCCAAAAATAGCGCTACTAATATGTATTCAGGCCTGTTACTGTGGTTGGTGTAGTAGATGTTGGTGCTGCAGTGGTAGATTGGCCAGCTGTAGACGATCTGGTAGTGGTCGTTGGTGTACAGGGGATAAGTCTTGTATCTGTGTCACAGTCCGCCTGCTCAATCCTGATGTCATCCAGAGCCATGTCTCCGTGTGGCTGATCAGAGTCCCCACGCCTCGTGGATCTGAACGTGACCTGGGCGACACTGGGACTGAGGGTTGTGTTCGCAAACAGCCAGTTGTCTGGAGAGTGATTCGTGTTTGATTAATACATCACATGCATATGTACCAGCTCATGTTAAAATGAATGACATGGTATGTCGCCAAAAACAATGCTTGACGGTGACTCTACATGTACACAAACCCACATTACCTCCCTGTTCTCCCTCTCTTTCCCAGATGACGGAGGTTGTACCGTCAGTGTATGTAGCTAGCACTTCCAGATCGCCCATGTGAAAACCCTTCATGTGATACCAGAAAGTCAGACATGACGTCACACTCAGACTCAGCTCTGGTGTCCGGATCTCGGCCACGGAGTCTGTGGGGACTTGAGAGACTTCTGTGTATATATAGAGACCTGAACCGTCACCTCTCGTGTGGTCGTCCTTGGGTCCTGTATTCCAACCTCCATTTGCAGTTGGAGTCCGACCCTGGTGAGCTGTCCAGGAAAACTTCTCAGTCACCCGATCTAAGATACAGCTCTGTCCAGAACACAGACACGGCAGCTCGGCGGAACCCTCAGTGGCAGTGTCAAAGTCACAACAGAGGACGGCTGCGACAGTGGCACATTTTATAAAATTGTACAACAGTAATTCAGACGTTTTGGTCATCATGTAACATGATTTTCGTGTATATTTAGGGGACTGGTAGAAAGTGTCTTCCATTTTACTGTTGGTGGACATTTTCATTTTCACGAATTGAATCTAATACTCACATGTGTCGTACAATCGAAAGGACGAATTGTAAATATGTAGTAAAATTCACGACTTGTGCGCATTTTTGTCATACACATATATCCTTACCTCCGGAAGAGAGTCCGGGTAGGAGGAGCAGTAGGAGTATCCCTAGAGCCGCCATGTTCCTGTGAAGGAGGAAGTAAATAACCCGGGCCAGGTACTCTAGCCGTCCTGTCGTGTTGTCATACTGCCGCCGAGCCACCAAATGTAATGCACGAATGAACGATCGTGACTCATACATATATGTTGTTGGTATATACGATGACCTACTCCGTACGAAACTCTCACGTGTCTGGACAGATGATACCCATCCGCTGAACACCACCCTGTCTCAGCAGGTCATGCCTCGTAGTGGGAGACTGAGGCTTCCTAAAGCTAGGACCGCAACACGTTACCTCCGTTCCTTCATACCGAGGGCAATCCGTCTGCATAATAGTCAGCATGGTCGGGGCCATACCCAGTAATCTAACAATGTCCATTTTGTACATATGTTTGCTAATATAAATGTGATTGTATATGGTATTGTTGAGCAATCGACCAAATCAAATCAGTTTCCCTTGAGTGGGATCAATAAAGTTATACTTACTTACTTACTTACTTACTTACTTTTTTTTTCATTGTCTGGAGATACAATGTCAACATGTGAGAAGTTCGTTTGTCATATGTATGGACAAAATAACCAAACCAGTGTCGATGCCGCACGCTGCATCATCTTCCAGCGTACCTATGAACCAAAGAACCTGGAAAACCCGTTACATGCGATTTAAGGGATCAATCCAAGTGCTCTTCCTCCATGCTCCAAGGTTCTAATGAAGAAAATAAGTAGAACGCACTACATTGCTAACATGTGGAAGAATGCTGAAAAGGACAACCCTTGCAACACCAAACCTGAACAGAATGGATGGGTGCTGGAAAACGGTGCGTACGTACTTGATTGGTATGATGGGAAGCAGCTACCGATCGACGTATTCAAAGCGAAACGAATCCTCATTCACGCTCCACTCTTCTGGAAGATGAAGCTGAAGATGAAGAAGTCAGCCAGGGTGAACACACGTATGGTGTTGACGAGTCAGTTGGCGATGATGATTGATCATGTTGATACACATTGCCTGTGGAGTCTGCCTAGGTCGAGAAGACAATGATGAGCAAGGAACAAATATATGGGTTTGATGAATCTGGAGACAACTTTTGTTACCACTGACTATCCTGTGTTTTATGTTGTATACTAAGTAATGAGAAAAAATAGGTAGTAATAAGTATTTGATTAGTGTTCAAGCTAAGTACGTATGATGTGGAATATAGCACGAAAAGCCATCATGTTCAATTGCGTTAGCAATATTGAATCCCAGAAAGTTTCAAACAGTTCAGTCCAAAATAAATTATTTTGGATTCCTGAATTGTTGTTGGCATTTTGTTCAATCAGAAATACAAAACCAAATGATAACACACACTCTGGTTGAATTGCTTCAATATTGGTGAGATGATCGCAAAAATTTTCACCAGATTAAATATACTTACATATTATATTTATATGTGCTTGAATGGCAGCCAAGTTGAAATTTTGACAAATCAGATTATGTTTTTATATCAGAAGATATATATAGTAAGGTCACTAGCATGGATAAAACAAAACAAATAGCATATTTTACACAAATATATCATCGTTAGACCAAAACACTGGAAGATGGAAATATGACGCAAAATTGATATCGTGACTTAGGGTACCTCACTTCAAAGTGAAATTTTGGATAGTTTATCTAGGCAGATCTTTGTCAGACGTCCATTTTCGGATTCCTGAGTAAATTTCAGTCTGGAATCAACTCTCAGACCTTTTGGCACTTCCGACTCAAATAAAACCCTCTGGGCTCTTGGACTATGTAGAGACACTCGGCGTGTTGCCTCTATAAGTCCTCCAGGCAAACTGTTCAGTCACCTGATCAAATTCACAACTTTGTCCAGAACAGAGACACGGCAGCGAAGTGGTGTTAATAGCTGCATTGTCAAAGTCACAGCAGAGGACGGCTGCAAACAAATGTACACATCGGCCTAGTTATGAGCACATATATCTTCCGCTGCTGGATTGAACGTTGCCTTATGACTGAATTGAATTATAAATGGTCTCGCGCACACTTTTTTACATCACAATCTCTCGCATACATACGGTGCCCCTGATAGGACATGATGAAAAAAAATACTACTTCGTTCGCACGAAGTACTACTTCGTTTGCACGAAGTACTACTTCGTTTGCACGAAGTACTAAGTCGTTTTCACGAAGTACTACTACGTTTGCACGAAGTACTACTTCGTTTGCACGAAGTACTAAGTCGTTTGCACGAAGTACTACTTCGTTTGAACGAAGTACTACTGTACAAATGTTACATAGTTGACAAACCCCTCTACATCATCTTACCCCATTAAATAACAAGCGCTACATGGCGCTCCACATGGTGCTCCAAATTTGGTGCCTTATATCTCCATAAGCACCACATGGCGCTCTAAATCATCCATTCTTCCCCTAGCAAAAATGTGGTCATTTTAATTAAAAAAAACCTTCATCAAATAGATATTACTGAATACAATCTTCTGCTATCATTTGAGGTAAATTTATATATATCGATGGACTATTCATTATTCTATGAGTTGATTGATAAAATGTAAATAGCGGTATCCAGATTAGGACATAGAGTGGACCCTGAAAATTGACTATGGTAATTAAAGGGTTAATTGGTAACACCAGGATCAATCACTTCGTATGCTTATTACAATGTTCGAATACCATGTATGGATATGTGGATGACTTATTATTTCATGCGAACGACTTAGTACTTCGTGCAAACGAAGTAGTACTTCGTGCAAACGAAGTAGTACTTCGTGCGAATGAAGTAGTACTTCGTGGGAACGACTTAGTACTTCGTGCGATCGAAGTAGGTTTTTTTTTCATCATGGCCTATCACGGGCACCGTACATACATGAGACCACAGGACTGGCATATCGTGCTGATGTAGGCACATGCAATAGTCAGTTGAAATGTCTAGTGGTAGATTAATGTATATACTTGTGCAGGTATTCAACAGCAGAATTAATTCACAAAACAATATATTTATTTACCTGCAGAACATATTCCGGGAAGCAGAGAAAACACAACTATCACCAGAACCATTTTGACAGAGAGCGAGACCACTAGATGTTTAAGGTCACACGTCATTCAAGACACGGCTGGCCGAGTCTCAAAGACTCGCAGTGATATTCACGCAATTGATGTTTGCTAACTATCTATTTCTGTACATATTGGGGTTGAGGTTGGGCCGGTGGGGGGGGGGTGGGGTTAAAATACATCCAACACTGATGTGTCAGGTGTCTCTTCGAGAAGGAATATAATATCCTATCTGTTGTATTAACATTGGAATAATTATTTTGAATAGTAAACCTTGAGATATGGAAACACAGTACCAAGTAACTGTGACGGTAATCAGATAACCAATACCAAGATATCAATACCAATACCAGCTATACTGAATATACCATAAACAAAGTGGTATAGGAGGTCATGAACCCGCCAAGAAATATTACACTATTGTGAGTAGATGTAGACATCCTTAACCCTAACATACGGATAAAAAACATGTTAATGCCCACCGATTAATTTCAAATGTATTATCCTCGAATATACCTTACCTAGCTATTCATCATTTGAAATTTTCAAGTCCAGTGAACTATGTCATTTATTAGCACAATGAAATTCGGTCCGAAACCGAAACCAAAGACATTTTCAAAATCAGTATTAAGTGGTCAAATTCGAGTGGTATCAATAGTATCAAAGTCAAATCCATGTGAATATCACAGACACCTAGCTTCCGCTGAGTGTAAGGTCAGGTGCTCCCTGAGAGTGGACATCTATTGCCTCACATGCGACAGCGACTGGCGAATCAAGATGCAAGTAATACACAAAAATATGAGGATGGGATGTTATCATCCCCAGTTTGTTTTATTTTGTCGTGAACTGTTCCCAAAACACTAATATAAACAACACACTTTGTACACATTACACTTCATGAAATAATTAACAGATATGTACAGTCCTGTTTATTATGTAGTCTTGTTTCCATCATGCACGAGCTTTCTTCATTATCAATTGCATATAAAGATGTCAAAATATGGATGAAATGGAATGTATGAAATGATAGTGATTTTTACATAAAGCCAGACCAAATACTGCATTCAAAGATACACTGGCGTCATCAAGGGCAGACAGTGTGTAAAATATAGTTGTTACCACTTTAAACCTGATTGAATCAGTAAATAACTGCCGTACAACAAATTACATCGAGTTAGTTATCTCGATAAATCGGCTTATGTCTTAAGCATTTAAAATTCAAGTAAACTGGAAATATGCTTAGAGTCACATTATTTATATTGAACACTATATTGAGCAGGCTTATATGATCGCCCATTATCACGTTAAAATATTGAATAATACAGAACAAACTACCGAAATAAAAACTATACTGAAGTTATTATATCATATCTCCTCAAACGATGCAACATGTTCATGAATGAAATTGGTATAATTGTTTGGTTTTTCAAAAATTATTTAGCTATTAAACATGGAATGATGTATATCCGTAACGTTATCTGGAGCGGCTTCTTCAATTGGATAGTTTGGTATTATTTCAGTGATTAGTGTAACGACTTAAACTCCATATAATTTTCAGTATGAGTTACCAGTATATATTCTTTATCCTATCGTTTCCAAGGTAACCAATGAAATGGTATATGGCTTGCCTATTGTAGCGTTGTGACGTGGTGTGCGCGAGTAGTGACACCACGGTTATGATGCTGCAATGTGGGCGGATTTATAAGACATTCGGTGACACTCCAGCGATGGTGTATACCTCTTTATCGTGGGGTCGCCGAACCCTACATTGGTGCCTGACCTTTCGAACCACTGGGTTCTCTCGGCGTCGCTCCCGGGTCGGCCCCGCTGTTGACTCACATCATCGCCATGTTTGTGTGGATGGATGTGGCTTGTGATCTGGCTCAACAGTGTAATATAGCTGACCTCGGGGACGAGGTCTCTCCGAAAGGGGAAAGCACTGTAGCGTTGTGACGTGGTGTGCGCGAGTAGTGACACCACGGTTATGATGCTGCAGTGTGGGCGGATTTATAAGACATGCGGTGACACTCCAGTAATGGGGTATACCTCTTTATCGTGGGGTCGCCGAACCCTACACTATATTACGGTCGATGTAAATTCATTTTACTTGTACTTTAAATGTCTGAGCCATAAGTCGATTTATCGAGATACGTAAGCCGATTTATCGAGTTACGTAAGTCGATTTATCGAGTTACGTAAGTCGACAAATAGAAAAAAAACCTTTTAGTTTGGTGGCTCTAATCCTCTCTTCCGTAGAAAAGCGGCTGCTAGTACTGTCATATGCTTGATTTATCCATCTGATCAAGCATAGTTTGTTTTGTAACCTATTTTTTGTGAGATCACAGGCATATATGTAATTGATTTGGAAAAAATAGTTTTCATGCCAATATCACTTTAAATTTCCACCCAGGAGAAAAATTAGCCCAATGGGCTAGAAAGGTTACCGGAGAAATATACATTGTTAAGCCGAGAAAGTTGAAGGTCAAATTCAAGGTGACCACTGAAATCGCCATATCTCTAACCGTGAAAATGGGATCAAAGGTTAAATTCTAGATCACCAAACTATTCAGCATACATCATTTCCTATATGTTCACTATGGACCCCTAAGCTGTAAATTTGATAATAAGCGAGATATAAGCCATTTTGTAATCTGACTTTGAAAATAAAATGACTGACCTTGAAATTTAGGTCAAATGTCAAATTCAATATCATTAAAATATTCAGAATATATCATTTCCTATATGTTCACAATTGATTCCTAAGCTGTAAAGTCGATAATAAGCAAGATATTAGCCATTTTGTCCTGTTGAGCTTGAAAATGAGGTAAAAAGTCAACTTCAAGGTCACTAGAATATTCAGCATATATCATTTCCTATATGTTCACAATTGATTCCTAAGCTGTAAGGTCGATAATAAGCAAGATATTAGCCATTTTGTCCTGTTGACCTTGAAAATGATGTCAAAAGTCAAATTCAAGGTCACTAGAATATTCAGCATATATCATTTCCAATATGTTCACAATTGATTCCTAAGCTGCAAAGTCGCTAACAAGCAAGATATTCGCCATTTTGTCCTGTGACCTTGAAAATGAGGTCAAAGGTCAAATTCAAGGTCACGAGAATATTCAGAATATATCATTTCCTATATGTTCACAATTGATTCCTAAGCTGTAAAGTCGATAATAAGCGAGATATTAGCAATTTTGTCCTGTGACCTTGGAAATGAGGTCAAAGATCAAATTCAAGGTCATGAGAATATTCAGCATATATCATTTCCTATATGTTCACAATTGATTCCTAAGCTGTAAAGTCGATAATAAGCAAGATATTAGCCATTTTGTCATGTGACCTTGAAAATGAGGTCAAAGGTCAAATTCAGGGTCATGAGAATTTTCATCATATATCATTTCCTATATGTTCACAATTGATTCCTAAGCTGTAAAGTCGATAATAAGCAAGATATTAGCCTTTTTGTCATGTGACCTTGAAAATGAGGTCAAAGGTCAAATTCAAGGTCACGAGAATATTCAGCATATATCATTTCCTATATGTTCACAATTGATTCCTAAGCTGTAAAGTTGATAATAAGCGAGATATTAGCAATTTTGTCCTGCGACCTTGGAAATGAGGTCAAAGGTCAAATTCAAGGTCACGAAAATATTCAGCATATATCATTTCCTATATGTTCACAATTGATTCCTAAACTGTAAAGTAGATAATAAGCGAGATATTAGCCATTTTGTCATGTGACCTTGAAAATGAGGTCAAAGGTCAAAGTCAAGGTCACGAGAATATTAAGCATATATCATTTCCTATATGTTCACAATTGATTCCTAAGCTGTAAAGTCGATAATAAGCGAGATATTAGTCATTTTGTCCTGTGACCTTGAAAATGAGGTCAAAGGTCAAATTCAAGGTCACGAGAATATTCAGCATATATAATTTCCTATATGTCCACAATTCATTCCTAGTCTCTAATCTCAATATTAAGTGAGATATTAGGCTTTAATGTGTCCCATTATAAAGCATAGGAGAATTTAACATGGGAAAGTCCCATTTGGGCCGAGTTTGGGCCCAAAATGGCCCACTTCGAGCGATTCAAGGGCAACGAAATTTATACATGTCACAGGGGTACATATGAGGAGTGTTATGCATCAATAAAAAAAAAAGTTACTGAACAGATTTTGAGAAAATGGCCGCCAAAGTCCAAAATCAGGCATTTTTCGTCGAAAACGGCCGCCATTTTGAAAAAATGCGAAAATCAAAAAACTAAAAAATACCTCCCTCTCGAAATATTTTTAGGCATTTTTGTGCAAAATTTCAGAAAAATTCGATCGTAAACTTTAAAGATAAAATTGTTGACGGACGACGACGACGGACGACGGACGACGACGCCGGACGCAACGCCATGCCAATAGGTTATCGGACCAAAGGTCCGGTAACCTAAAAATCATGTAAAATAAACACAATTTATACACGAGTTAAAACTCCACAACAGCGTATGCTAAAATAATTGATTTAGGCGCTTATTCATAGGAACATCAAATCTGGGCCCAAGGGCCCATGTATCACAGGAAACTTTTCGTTCTTAATTCAATTGAAAATATGCCAGACGCATTACATATGGTATTCATTCAGTCGGGGAGTAGTATTAGTGGAGTATAATGTGCTACACGTGTCGGACAAAGTAACATGTTCAGCTTGTTCCTCTGATTTCAGTAAGTATTAAAAAGGTGTTAGGTGCTAAATGTTTTCAATCGACGACTAGTATTACGGATCAGTGTAGTCTACATTACATGGGCACAAGTGTGACAATGCATCATATCATCCCACTAAATGAACCAGTAACACCTATTTAATCTTTCTTGAACATAGAGTTGCACGCATACGTAAACGGGCCCAAGTAGGGTATGCTGCACCATAATACTACTCGTCTAATAAATGAAAGCAATTTAATCCGGCTGACTCCTTTTTAGTCATAATTGCAAATAGGAGTAACTGCAGGATATTTTTGCACCTGAGTTGAGTTGCACCTGAGCTGGAAAAAAAACTGTTCACATGGGGTTTAAGGGAGTCAAACGTCGGTGACTGAAATGGATAACATTCCATTTATATTCTATGATACATATGTCTCTTTACTATACTCTGATTTTTCTAACTCGTTTACACTGTTTTTCTCTGATATTTTTGCGATGCTAAATGGTATCATTCTATAATTTGGCATACTTCACTTGGGAGTCAAACGGCAATCATGAACCAAATTTCAGACTTCTATCGCGAAAATTGGAAAAGTTGGCAATCTACCTCAATGTTAAATTTAGCCCTGTCATTTATTTTCTGAGTCCGCACACAATTTTGTGCATTTGCTCGGTTTTGTAGCGGTGCAATCTTTTAAAATAAACATGTTTGTGTAGAATACATCCCAATGTGTCTTCTCGTTCCAAATTACAAGAATACTTCGAATCCTAGTGGATATAAACAAGACTAAATCCTCGAAAATGCTCATATTCTCAAGATCCCGTTTTCACCTAAAATTCAACATTGGGTTAGATTGCCAAATTCTTCAATTTTTGCGATAGAAGTCTGAAATTTGGTAGAAAATTGCCGTTTGACTCCTGAGTGAAGTATGCGAAGTTATAGAAAGATAACATGTAGCATCGCAAAGTTATCAGAGGAAAACAGTGTAAACGAGTTGAAAAAATCAGAGTATAATACTATTCACATGTCTTCTTTTCATATGTGGACACTTCGCATGCTAGATACATTGTTTCTATCAACATAAGTGTTTGTGTTCGTATTACACGTGTATCGCATAAGACAAGACAAGACAAGAAGTTTACTTCAATTCCCTAAACAAAAATATTATTACATGAGTTTATGATAGACGGATGGCACAATTGGAAATTGAGGACCAAACAATAGCGTGTGCTGTCTTCCTGTTCGGCCCCTTCTAACAAAAAAGAACATTTAGGAAATCGAACCAATATTAATAAAATGGATGGAGACGAATACGTGGGGGAAAATGCAAGAATGCAGACCCATAAAGACCGAATATGTGGTATAATCTTGATTATTTCACTTGAAAGAACAGACTCGCATTCACGAGATACCCAATTTCGAAATGTGAAGTGGAATTTGTTTGTCTAAGATGATAAGCAATCGGGACACATAGGATTATCGCATTTCTTAGAGTCGGTATAAGATGACAATTACTCAATTTCATACGATCGTTTCAGTGTATAACGCGAACGAGCACGGCTTACTAAATCATACCATTTGTTCCAAACTTTAGCGGAATTAAAAATAGGAAACCTTCTAGAAAAATTTACGGCGGCCCAATGCTGCCACTATTCATGCCTGAGTTAAGAGTAGTTTTGCAAAAAGTTTCATAGTTAGTAAACAGTTATTTTCATTTATGAAACTTGTTTCTAGCAAAGCACAAACCCTTTACACCCGGTACAAACCTTTCTAGCAGGACACAAACGTTTTTAGCAAGGTGCAAACCTTTCTAGCATGACGCAAACCTTTCTAGCACGGCACAAACCTTTATAACAGGGCATAAACCTTTATAACACGGCACAAACCTTTTTAACATGGCACAACCCTTTATAACAGGGCACAAACCTTTTTAACACGGCACAAACCTTTATAACAGGGCACAAACCTTTTTGACAAGGCACAAACCTTTATAGCAGGCCACAAACCTTTGTAACACGACACAAACCTTTATAGCAGAGCACAAACCTATCTAGCACGGCACAAACCTTTCTAACATGGCGCAAACCTTTTAGCATGGCACAAACTTTTATAACACGGCACAAACCTTTATAGCAGGGCACAAACCTTTCAAACACGGCACAAACCTTAATAGCAGGGCACAAACCTTTCCAACACGGCACAAACCTTTCTAACACGGCACAAACCTTTCTAACATGGCGCAAACCTTTTAGCATGGCACAAACTTTTATAACACGGCACAAACCTTTATAGCAGGGCACAAACCTTTCAAACACGGCACAAATCTTTATAGCAGGGCACAAACCTTTCTAACAAGGCACAAACCTTTTTAGCATGGCACAAACCTTTATAGCAGGGTGCAAACCTTTATAACGAGGCACAAACCTTCATAACGTGGCACAAACCTTTATAACAGGGCACAAACCTTTATAACACGGCACAAACCTTTATAGCAGGGCACAAACCTTTATAGCAGGGCACAAACCTTTATAACGGGGCACAAACCTTTATAACACGGCACAAACCTTTATAACAGGGCATAAACCTTTTTAACACGGCACAAACCTTCATAACAGGGCACAAACCTTTTTGACAAGGCACAAACCTTTATAGCAGGGCATAAACCTTTATAACACGGCATAAACCTTTATAACGGGGCACAAACCTTTTTGACAAAGCACAAACCTTTATAGCAGGGCACAAACCTTTATAACACAGCACAAACCTTTATAACGGGGCACAAACCTTTTTAACACGGCACAAACCTTTATAACGCGGCACAAACCTTTAAAACAGGGCACAAACCTTTATAACACGGCACAAACCTTTATAGCAGGGCACAAACCTTTATAGCAGGGCACAAACCATTATAACGGGGCACAAACCTTTATAACACGGCACAAACCTTTATAACATGGCACAGACCTTTATAACGGGGCACAAACCTTTATAACACGGCACAAACCTTTATAACAGGGCACAAACCTTTTTAACATGGCGCAAACCTTTATAACAGGGCACAAACCTTTTTGACAAGGCACAAACCTTTTTAGCAGGGCATAAACCTTTCTAACAAGGCACAAACCTTTATAGCAAAGCATAAACCTTTATAACGGGGCACAAACTTTTTTTTAACACGGCACAAACCTTCATAGCAGGGCACAAACGTTTTTAACAGGATGGAAACCTTTTTAGCAGGGCGCAAACCTTTCTAGAACGCCACAAACCTTTATAACAGGGCATAAACCTTGATATGACCGCACAAACCTTTTTAACACGGCACAAACCTTTGTAGCATGGCACAAACCTTTGTAGCATGGCGCAAACCCCATGTTGTAAAAGTTTGTGCTATGATAGATACGTTTGCGTCATGCTAGAAACTAGTTTCATAACTGAAAATAACTGTTTACTAACTAGGAAAGTGATTTCAAAACTACTCTGTTATAAAGGTTTGCGCCCTACTATAAAGGTTTGCAACCTGCTAAAAAGGTTTCTGCCCTGCTATAAAGGTTTGTGCCGTGTTATAAAGGTTTGTGCCATGCTTAAAAGGTTTGTGCCGTGTTAAAACGGTATGCGCCATGTTAAAAAGGTTTGTGCCGTGTTATAAAGGTTTATGCTCTGTTTTAAAGGTTTGCGCCCTGCTATAAAGGTTTGTGCCGTGTCATAAAGGTTTGTCTCATGCTAAAAAGGTTTGTGCCGTGCTATAAAGGTTTGTGCCATGTTATAAAGGTTTGCGCCCTGCTATAAAGGTTTGTGCTGTGATATAAAGGTTTGCGCCCTGCTAAAAAGGATTGTGCCCTGTTATAGAGGTTTGCGCCATGTTAAAAAGGTTTGTGCCATGCTACAAAGGTTTTGGCCCTGCTAAAAAGGTTTGCACCGTGCTATAAAGGTTTGTGCCATGCTATAAAGGGTTGCGCCCTGCTAAAAAGGTTTGCGCCGTGTTATAAAGGTTTGTGTCATGCTAAAAAGGTTTGTGCCGTGCTAAAAAGGTTTCCGCCATGTTAAAAAGGTTTGTGCCGTGTTATAAAGGTTTATGCCCTGCTTTAAAGGTTTGTGTCGTGTTTAAAAGGTTACGGACCCATTATGAAGGTTTGTGCCGTGTTAAAAAGGTTTGTGCCATGTTATAAAGGAGCGCTCGAAATAATCAGTGGTCATTCTAAATTATATTTCTGCATGTCCCCTTAGGGGCTCCGTAATTAACAGCAGTTGGTTCAAGTAATTTTTTCTTCAACAATCGTGCTTTATTTCAAGAGGAAGTCATAAAACCGGAAGTTATCCAGGGCTCACGTTTGATATTCTTACTTTTTACTTTATCTGATTTTAGTGGAAATGACAGTAAAAAGATTGATTTATACAAGCGCATAAATTCGTCTTACGCTCTGTTCAGGCATTGAATCCCAGTGATATCTGTGAAATTTTGTTTATTTAACAGTTTTTTTAATGTCTGGATGTTTTTAGCTGTTATTGCGTGTCCTCAAGCCTTCAGGTTTAGGGGATTTTATTACTTGTTTTTTACGTGTGATAAGGTAAGTTCCAAAGTGGTCAGCAACATCAGTAATGATGATACCAGGAGACAGTTCATTCGACAAGTTGTTTGTGTAAATATGGTCAATCAATATGGTAAAATCTTTGATAAATAAACCAATTCCACCTCGGTATCCATCTGGTCGACATTTCGTTATCAAGTCATGGTAACCTGGTAGTGACAGGCGTAAGTTGTGCTCGCAGCTTTAAGCTTCACTGATACCAATGAAGTCAAAAGCAAAATCTTCAGTATGTAATTCACAGAGGACTTAAATGATTCCCAATTCTTCGATAGACCCCGGAAAATAATATGCAAGTATGAAGACTTCTGGGTTTGTGCTGAGCAAATTATAAAATGCATAAAAAATGATTTATCATCAAACAACTTATGACTCTCTGAACCAAATCCTCATCCTAATCGAAGAACCCTGAACATAAGCAATCATAAAAATGTTCTAATAGTAAGTTCACTTCCCTATTTGAACTGGTTGCAGTGGATTCAATACAGATATACGTATTTGAGCAAGTGCATACACTAAACGTATTGTACTCACGGGATATGTTGTAAAACTACTGTTGTAGAACAAATTTTGCAAAGAACAAATATTGCGAAATGGAACACAATCGATTCCGAAA
This sequence comes from Terebella lapidaria, assembly GCA_949152475.1. Taxonomy (NCBI): domain Eukaryota; kingdom Metazoa; phylum Annelida; class Polychaeta; order Terebellida; family Terebellidae; genus Terebella; species Terebella lapidaria. The sequence goes on along the minus strand of OX424557.1, from coordinate 27,524,211 downwards.
ATCGAATCAAAATACAGGGATTCAGTGAGAAAGACCTAAATATGTCAAAGGTTTCACCCAACGTGGACATAGTAGATTTCTGGAAGTCAAGACAAGCAATACCGACAATCATCTAAAAAATTAGCCCAGAGGCTAAGATGGGTTACCGGACAATTTTGGTTGTATAACGTATCACATACTATATGCAATAACGAAAGTGAAGAAACTGTACAAATAATAATCGTGACAAAAATGAAGCACCTCCAAAATGGTATGTACCTCCATTTCAAGACTATTTAAATCTTAAATCAGGTCAAACCATCATAGGGATCAGGGGCCGCTGGTCGAACCTGCAATATACACAACGAAAACGACGATTTTGAATCGTATCTGAACTATATCGTGAGCTTTATGTTTGGTACTTCGATTCTCATAAATATGAAAAATTATTAATTTTTCATTTTATGATTACGAGAATACATTATGGTCTCAGGGTCCATTCATTGTTTAATTTGTTCAATTTAAATTGATTACCTCTGTCATCTGTTCATACTGATCATCACACGGTTGCGCTACTCTGGATTGTGCACCGTTTGCTGGAACATTTCCAAAAGAGGACTTGGGAATTGTGATGTCAGCATTAGGTACAATGGTTTCGTAGTCGTCCTCTTGACTGAAGGCTGGATTGGTAGTCTGTTGCTGCATGATCACACGGTGAGAGCGATTGTGCACGTGAGCATTAACATCAGGTGATCGATTTGGTCGAGATGCTTCAGCAACAAGTGGACGTTGCTTCCTCTTGTACAGAATTACACTCACGATCACCGACGCCACAAGTGCTGCGAGTGTTACTCCGAACAGTATCCACGGGGTATTAGATGATTGGTCACCTTAAAATAGTCAGAAATTTTGTTTCTGTACGAATAATATACTATATGCTTGACAGTTACTTTCGTAGGTGTGGTACCAATCAAATGAATGATATGTAGAATCATAATTTACTGTATAGAATGTTTATGAAATTATGGTGTTCTAAAAGGGCCATCGCTCTGTCGCTTTGGTGGGTGTAGGTCGATAGGTCGGTAAGCCGATAACAATGCACACACCAACCTGCTGTTGACTGCTCTGTGACGGCTGTACTGGTCAGTGGTGGACTCGGGGTGGTGGACTGTGTCTCTGCTGTGCTAGCCCGTATAGTTGTGGGTAGAGCTGTGCTCGGCTCATGCTCCGTGGTTGTGGCAATGGCGGAGGTGGTTGTGACGGTGCTGGTAGTGGAGGGAACCCTCGGGGTGGAGGGAGCCCTCGTGGTGGTGGACCCAGGTGTCGATGTCACAGCGATCGGAGGTTCTGTAATGTCTTGGACACAGGTTTGTTCAATAATATCGATATCGTCCAGGGCGATGTCTCCGAATGCGTCACCTCTTCCAGCACGTTTGATGGATCTGAACGAGACTTGCGAGACTCTTGGATCCAGAGTCGTATTGGCGCTCAACCAGATGTCTGAATTCAACAGTATATGATTAATCAAAATTGAGCATGATATATTCGAACTTCCTTCCATTGTTTTTCAATTCTAGTATTTATGTCAGAAATATAACTTGATTGATGACAGCAATACATCTGATATTTTTAATAAACGATATTCATTTACAAAACACACCTCTAAGAAACGCACAGCCAGACATAAATATGATTCTGTATTCCGTGAAAAAAACCCACACACATGGGATAACGAATTGATCAATGATTAAAAACAAAAACTTCCCAATTGAACACACACGAAATCAAATACTATGTTTGGATATGTTTTGTTTATATGTTTTTGTAATAGGAATTTGTTTTCAGTATGTGATACAATTAGGTTACGTACCTCCCTGTTGTCCTCGTCTCTCCCAGATGACAGAAGTTGTACCATCAGTGTATGTAGCTAGCACTTCCAGATAACCGATGTGTAAACCCTTCATGTGATACCAGAAGGTCAGACATGACGTCACACTCAAACTCAGCTCAGGTGTCCGGATCTCTGCCACAAACCCATTGTCGACATTGGTGATTTCTGTGAAGATGTAGAGACCGGAGCCGTCGCCTATTGTATGGTCATTATCCGGTCCTGTAATCCCACTGTTAGCTGCACCTGTGGGTGTCTGACCCTGCTCAACCGTCCAGGCCAAGTGGTCAGTAACGTTAGTGACCTGCTCCAGCACACAGCTCCGCCCAGAACACTCACACGGCAGCGAAGTGGAGCCCACAGTGGCAAAGTCAAAGTCACAGTGGACAGCTGAAACAATCGGTAATATCATTATTATTATTATTATTATTATTATTATTATTATTACAATATCGATGGGGAGACATACCCCATAAATGGGGTATGTCATGCTATTTTAGTAACACCACAAATGTATCTGGATTCATTTCTATGGGACTGGGTGTCCTAGTAGGGCTGGTGGTGGGGGTTTCGGACGGCGTGAAGCTAAAATGAAACACTGGCTTTTCCTTATTAAACTATAGTTTAAGAAGATGATGCGAGTGTGTAGAAGCTAAAATGAAATACTGGCTTTTCCTGATTAAACTATAGTTTAAGAAGATGATGCGATTATTATTTATTATTATATGTACACATGTACACATGCCTGTTACTGGTGTGCCCCTCGTTATCTCCGGGATGGAGCTCGCGGCTGGTGTAGTGATTGCTGTGGTATGTGTTGATGCTGCAGTGGTAGATTGACCAGCTGTAGATGATCTGGTGGTGATTGTTGTTTGTGTACAGTGGACAAATGTTGTATCTTTGTCACAGGCTGCCTCCTCTATCCTGATGTCGTCCAGAGCCATGTCTCCTTGTGGCTGATCAGAGGTCCCATGCTTCGTGGATCGGAACGAGACTCCGACGATATTGACACTGAGGGTTATTTTTGCAAACAGCCAGTTTTCTGAAAGGTTATGCGTTTTGTATAAATATCTCATATACAAGAGTGACGCTCATGTGAAAATGAATGACATATTATGTCGGTATTGACTATACGCAAACCAGCATTACCTCCCTGTTCTCCCTGTCTCTCCCAGATGATGGAGGTTGTACCGTCAGTGGATGTAGCTAGCACTTCCAGATCACCGATGTGTTCACCCTTCATGTGATACCAGAAGGTCAGACATGACGTCACACTCAGACTCAGATCTGGTGTCCGGATCTCTGCCACGGAGCCTCTGGGGACTTGAGAGACTTCTGTGTAGATGTAGAGACCTGAGCCGTCGCCTCTAGTATGATCGTCCAAGGGTCCTGTACTCCAGTCTCTACCTTCGCCTGTAGGAGTCTGACCCTGGTGAGCCTCCCAGGCAAAGCCTTCAGTCACACGATCGAAGACACAGCTCTGTCCAGAACACAGACACGGCAGCTCGGTGGAGCCCCCAGAGGCAGTGTCAAAGTCACAACAGAGCACGGCTACAAGAAAAACTCACAGATAGGCCTACTCATGTATGGGAACATGTATGTGTCGATGTTGGAATGAACGGTGCCGTATGGCCGAACACTGATTCTCGTGTAAATAAATATTGCATGGTCAGGTGTATACTATTTTACATCACCATAATCAAAATGACTTTGTAACAAGAGGTTCATGAATCACATATGTATGTTCTCACGCATGTATGCAACCGTAGGACTGGGTTATCATGCTTATGCGGGCATTTAGTAGTGTATTCATCTTTGAATTGATTTAACAACACAACCAGTTCACAACAAAGTGTATTACACATAATGTATGATTTACCTGCAGAACATAGTCCAGGAAGAACGAAACGTACGACCGTTTTAAAGACGGACATGTTGCCAGAGAGCGAAAATATATTTTAAAGATATATTAAAGATATTCGAGATTCACGCACGAGACTCGCTCGGCTGATTCTCGAAGTAGTGACACACTTCTTGGTCGCGGGTATCTATTCTCGTAGCGCTGGAGGAATACCAGCACCCCATGATTTTGTTCGTTTAATTTTTTGTTGTCAGAAACCTGTGGTTACGGAGCCTCTGAGAGGACATGGAAGAAATTTTTTTGGCACAATGTTATTGCGTTCCCTCGCAATATTATTGCGTTCCCTCGCAATAATATTGCGTTCCCTCGCAATATTATCACGTTCCCTCGCATTCCGGATCGCGTTCCCTCGCAATCCGGATCGCGTTCCCTCGCGATCTTATTGCGTTCCCTCGCAATCCGGATCGCGTTCCCTCGCGATCTTATTGCGTTCCCTCGCAATCCGGATCGCGTTCCCTCGCGATATTATTGCGTTCCCTCGCATTCCGGATCGCGTTCCCTCGCGATCTTGTAGAATAACCTTCTCAGAAGTCATTGGCGTCAGCACAATGCGAGGGAACGCGATCCGGAATGCGAGGGAACGCAATAAGATCGCGAGGGAACGCGATAATATCGCGAGGGAACGCGATAAGATCGCGAGGGAACGCGATCCGGATTGCGAGGGAACGCAATAAGATCGCGAGGGAATGCGATAATATCGCGAGGGAACGCGATAAGATCGGGAGGGAACGCGATCCGGATTGCGAGGGAATGCAATAAGATCGCGAGGGAACGCGATCCGGAATGCCAGGGAACGCGATAATATTGCGAGGGAACGCAATATTATTGCGAGGGAACGCAATAACCATATGTCAAAAAATATTTCTTCCATGTCCTTTCAGCGGCTCCGTACCTCACAATATTCACCGAGTTTATAATATCTACCCCACCTATTATTATCACCTCATAATTTTCACCGCGTTCATAATTTCCACCCCATCTAAAATGATCACCTCGCAATATTCACCGAGTTCATAATATCTACCCCACCTATAATTACCACCTCAGAATTATCACCGAGTTCATAATTTCCACCCCGTCTAAAATTATCACCTCACAATATTCACCGAGTTTAAAACATCCACTCCATCTATAATTATCACCTCACAATATTCACCGAGTTTATATTATCCACCCCATCTATAATTATCACCTCACAATATTCACCGAGTTTATAATATCCACCCCATCTATAATTACCACCTCAGAATTATCACCGCTTTGATAATTTCCACCCCGTCTATAATTATCACCTCAAAATATTCACCGAATTTCAAATATTCACCCCATCTATAATTATCACCTTACAATATTCACCGAGTTTATAATATCTACCCATCCAAAATTATCACCTCGTAATTTTCACCGTGTTTATAATTTCCACCCATCTATAATTATCACCTCAGAGTATTCACCGAGTTTATAATATCCACTCCTTTATATTTACCACCTCAGAATTATCACCGCGTTTATAATTTCCAGCACGTCTATAATTATCACCTCACTTCATGAACACCTGCAGCCCTTGAGCAACAAGACGCTTGTGGAAACGCCTCTATAGCTACCGCATTGAAGCGAATATAAGGACAGGTCCTTATATGTGGATTTGTGCATTTTCACAACATATCAAAAATTCACAACATGTTCACTTATAAGGACACGGCCATTTATTTAGACATAAAACACACCGTTTATTCACATATAAGGACACTATATGCACTACTATAAACTGAAGAATGGGGGCCTAATTAAATTATTGGCGTGATTAATTTTGGCCGTTTGAGTGACACACAATTCCCTGTAGGTCTATAACACATACATTCGACATGAATACAATTTTATTTCAAGACCACAAGAATATTCAAAATTGATATGCTGAACATGGTTTACGTAGTGCTACGTGCTACGCGTGTTTCAGTTGCGTCATTTTTAGCTTACCGTCCCATAAGGGCTGATAAGCTATTGTCGTGGTTTTTCGTCCGTCATCCGTCGTCGTCGTCGTCCGCCACATTATCTGTTAACATTTTTTTCGGGCTGATGAATTTGTTCATAAATTTGTGTGAAAATGTATTGGGTCAATATCCCCAGACATTTTTTTTATTGAATCGATTATGCAGTTTTGGCGGCCATTTTTATGCCGAAAATGGCTGTTTTTGCATGTTCTCAACTTTAAATATTATTTTCTCAAAAACTGTCTGATCAGTTTTGAGATTTTAGTTTCAAAATGTCCCCGCCCATGTATCTTTATCGTGTGTATAAGTTTCGATGCTCTTGAATCGCCGGTCTGCGTGTGGCGGCCATTTTGTTGTTGTATATGGGGCCCAGATAGGACTTTCCCATGCTAAATTCCTCTATGCTTTATAATGGGCCACAAAGTTCTTGATATCTCACTCAATATTGAGATTAGAGTTTCGGAATCAATTGTGGACATATAGGAAATGATATATGCTGAATATTCTCGTGACCTTGAATTTGACCTTTAACCCCATTTGAAATGATATATGCCGAATATCCTGATGACTTTGAATTTGACCTTTGACCTTATTTTCAAGGTCATAGTACAAAATGGCTAATATCTCGCTTATTGTGGACTTTACAGCTTAGCAATCAGTTGTGAACTTATAGGAAATGATATATTTTGAATATTCTGGTGACCTTGAATTTGACCTTTGACCTTATTTTCAAGGTCAGAGAACAAAATGGGTAATATCTCGCTCAATATTGACTTCACAGCTTAGTAATCCATCTTGGACATATAGGGAATGATATATGCTGAATATTTCGGTGACCTTGAATTTGACCTTGACCTCATTTTCAAGGTCAGAGAACGAAAAAGTTATTATCTCACTTGTTATTGACTTTACAGCTTTAGGAGTCAATTGCGAACATATTGGTAATGATATATGCTGAATATTCTCATGACCTTGAACTTGACCTTTGACCCCATTTTCAAGGTCAGATCACAAAATGGCTGATATCTCACTTAATATAGACTTCACAGCTTAGGAATCAATCGTGGGCATGCTAGAAATGATATGGGCTGAATGTTCTCGTGACCTTGAATTGACCAGTGACCTTATTTACAAGGTCATGGGACAAAAGGCTAATATCTGAATTATACATTGTCCGGTAACCTTTCTTAGCCCTTGGGCTAATTTTTTTCTTAAACTATAGTTTAATAAGAAAAAGCCTGTAACCGCGACTTGCTTTTTTCTTCTTAAACTATAGTTTAATCAGAAAAAGCCTGTATTCCATGTTGCCAAAAAGCAATGTTATAACATATTACATGAAGATTATTATCACTGATAATGTGGGCTGTCCTACCTTCACGTGAGAAAACTCGTATGGCCGAGTCTCAATAATAGTAAACAAATTCGTGTTGCTGGGGTATTATTTCTGTAAAGCTGGGGGAAATATTACCACTCTTTATTTTCTCCATATTTTTTGTGGTAATGTCAATAAATACACCACTATTGCAAACTAGTTGCAATATTCGGGCTAACAGATATTGAAATAAGCGTGTACATTTGCTATAAATAAGACATAGATTCTTGTGAAAAAACTCCAAGTCTGATATGTCAGCGACTGAAAGGCTTTGGTGATCAGATGCTTCTCTTCAAGAATGTAACAAGTGAATAATTTCTAATTGAGTACTATATCATGACACAATGTTCGACTGATTTAGAATAATAATCGAGAGAATCCCAGTGCGTCTTACTGGATTATTCCTCTGCGAATAACAAACATCTTTTCTGTCAGTAATCAGTACACATGAATAATTGTGATAATTATGTAATATCGATAGTGAATACTAGTATATCGCGGTAGACCAATTCCCGGTGCTATATTGATCTATTTTGCAATACACATCAAATATATTCAAGACTTATATGTAAACTGTCAAGCAATTTTCGATCCAGTATCTATTGCTGAGGGATTCCGGAAAAAAAATGTTGTGTTCAGTGTTTGTGATTGGTATCATCAACATCTGATTCTGTTGGTAGTAACAGGAATACATAACGATACCTTTCCACAATTCTCGTTGGTGTTTCAAATTTGTTAGGCTACTATGGAAGCGTTAATTGATCATTCACTTAACCACATGATTTTTCACAACCTGCCTTGTTGAGTATCACAGTAAGTTGACCTATCGTGATAAATATCATGGTAAGCTGTCATATTGTGAAAAGTCTCTCATCTCTCGTTATATATTTATGATATTATGGAAGCGTTAATTGATCATTCACCTAACCACATGATTTTTCACAACCTGCCGTGTTGAGTATCACAGTAAGTTGACCTATCGTGATAAATATCATGGTAAGCTGTCATATTGTGAAAAGTCTCTCATCTCTCGTTATGTATTTATGATATTAGTTATAGATCGATACCTTTCCACAATTCTCATTGGTGTTTCAAATTTGTTAGGTTACTATGGAAGCGTTAATTGATCATTCACTTAACCACATAATTTTTCTCAACCTGCCGTGTTGAGTATCACAGTAAGTTGACCTATCGTGATAAATATCATGGTAAGCTGTCATATTGTGAAAAGTAAGAAAATTATATTGACAAGGCGTACTACCATGTAAATTATGACAACAATGCATCTTAGCGTGAAGAAATATCATGTGAACATGTCTTACCATGAAAGTTATCATGAGAAGACGTTTTATCGTGTTGAATGTAAAGGTAAGTCACCTCAAATATCGTTATATTTTTCATGTTAAGATGTCTTGTCGTCATATTTGTTCACAGTTAGACGTGCTATCATCAGAGTTTTTGATGGTAAGACGTCTTGTGGTTATAATTTTTTACAATAAGACGCCTTATCGTTATAATTTTGACGATAACACGTCTTGTCGTCATAAATTTTCACAGTATGTCGCCTTGTCATTTTAATTGTAGAGACTTTCATAACATGACAACTTGCCATGATATTTGACATGACAATACGTCCTATTGTGATAGTGCACAAACCAGGTCGTGATAAATTATATGGTTAAGAGGATGATCAATTAACGCTTCCATAGGCTACTATTTACTCTTTTGAATTGATATTTACCGTGCATTTTGACCAGATCAGTGTATAAGAAACAGTGTATAAGTGTATAAAGGACCCGAATACAAATAAGTCCACGGTATGACACTTATTTGGTACTTTAAAATTGACTGATTCAATTCAGCTTCTATTGGCTGATGATTTGGTGACCATATCGTGATCGCAAATGTCAATCGATACTGCCGTGATCCAGGGAAAACCTTCCATATGAATGATTCTGGTACAGAAATTTGTTAGATATCAGAAGTACTCGCATTCTGTGGATACACATTATTAACATCAAGATATCAATTCCTAAATACTTGCCAAATTTATCCATGTGGAGAGCGAGATAAATATAATGATTCCAGTATCCATGTTTTCTTTCAAATGGACTGAGATGATTCATAGATTGTGTTCTAGATTTGACGAAAAGATCCTGATTGATAAAGCTCTCAGGCAAATGGGAAAGAAAGAAAAAACACAACATGGCATAATGTTCATATTCAAGCCACTTTTTGCATTATTTTCTTACATTCCACAGAACAACTATTCAGCTCACACATCACGTTCCACTTTTTCCCCCGTGGTTTTTACCGTTCTTCTGAGTACAAATGTACTGTATTTCCAAATATGCAATGATAAGTAATTCATACTGAAAAAGATTGATCTCAAGACATAAAAGGCCACACTCTCCTCACACTATCAATGTCACGGAGTAGCTATGAATTCTAGTTATCTGCTCATATAATTGTCTAGCATGTGGGTTCTTGGTGTCGTTATTGTCAACTCAGTGTGTAGCTTATCAACGAACGAGTCATATAATCTTCCACTCGAATACATCCAAGACAGGCTTCCAACACAATGAGGCATGGAACCATTGGTTCAAAAACTATCCCCATGCTTTATGGGCCATCTGAAGAACAACACTAACGTGCTTTATGACCACCGCCCCAAATTGCTTCGCACATGGATGAGGCGATATTGTCTTGAGAGAGACAACAGACTAAAGGCACTCTGCTGGCTTAATTCAGTGGTCGATTAAATTCCAATTCATATCGTGATTTACCACACGAACCTCAGCCAGGAAACCAACCAACAACAAATGATAAGAATTGGAAAAGAACATCTCAGAAATTGACGATATTAGTCCTCAAAGTAATAGTATTCGAACCTACACCGAGTACTATAATATTGTTGATGCATTGATATCCTGGCCCTCGAAGGTTGTACTGCTCCTTATTATTACTCGTCCACTGGAAACAAACCATTCAAGTGGCAGCATGCCTGCAGATTTGCCAGCCAGCTGTAGTGTACTTCAAAATTCAATTCTGAAAATCCTGAGAATCCATTCATATGTAGATGCATGCAACTTCCATAGCTGTCTCTAAATGCCATGTAGCCTTTGATAGAGACAAATAGTCATATTGCCAAAATATGAATTATAATAATATTTTCCAGTAAATCTTGCATGATGTAGTATTGATCTAAATAATATACTCACAGTGCATCCTGGTATCACACCCGAGACTTAATAATTGAGCACTTTTGTACGTATGACATTAGTGACTTAATTTCTTTTGCATATTGTGAGTTGTTCAAAATGATAATGATGGCACATACTAACACACCATACCATCTTTTTCTGTATATTTATGGGTCTCGAGTATGCTTTCCAGCTGGTGAATTGTGGAACATCGACCCACGATCACAGACGCATTCATGTGGTAATTATTTCGCCACCTTCATTTCCTGTTCAAAAGTACAGGTAATTATATTTTTTTCGTTATGATTGGACACCAATGCCACTGTCGATTGAAGAGCTGAAAGCAATTTCCGAGTAAACTGTCTGGTTTTGATCCATTGAATTTAAATGTTTATTCACCACAGGTCATCGTTTGTGTTTCTTTTCTGATGGAACCTCTCCACGCTGGATTCTACAAGACGATGAGGTTTTTTTTATCCAGGTTTCACTGGGATTGTGATATTCATATATTGCATTTTCCATTTTGTGCGACGTCATCCTTACTGTCGGTTTTACTGTAATTGTAACTGTCCATGGTCACTGTCCCCCATGGCCACATAAATTGGCAACACAAAACCCACATTACGGCGAAGTATGAGTAAGTACGGAAGCGTAGAAGGGCCACCCAGGAAATTATTATTTTTTAATTCCCGACTTAGTAACTCGATAATATCGACTTAGTATCTTGATAATATCGACTTAAGAGTGCATCAGGCACAGGAAGATTTATTTTTTTCAAATTCCCGAGTTAGTAAGTCGATAATATCGAGTTAGTATCTCGATAATATCGAGTTAGTAACTCGAAAATATCGAGTTAGTAACTCGATAATATCGAGTTAGTAAGTCGATAAAATCGAGTTAGTAACTCGATAATATCGAGTTAGTATCTCGATAATATCGAGTTAGTAACTCGATAATATCGAGTTAGTAACTCGATAATATCGAGTTAGTAACTCGATAATATCGAGTTAGTAAGTCGATAATATCGAGTTAGTATCTCGATAATATCGAGTTAGTAAGTCGATAATATCGAGTTAGTATCTCGATAATATCGACTTAGTAACTCGATAATATCGACTTAGTATCTCGATAATATCGACTTAGTATCTCGATAATATCAACTTAAGAGTGGGTCAGGCACAGGAAGATTTATTTTTTCCAAATTCCCGAGTTAGTAAGTCGATGATATCGAGTTAGTAAGTCGATAATATCGAGTTAGTAACTCGATAATATCGAGTTAGTAAGTCGATTATATCGAGTTAGTAACTCGATAATATCGACTTAGTATCTCGACTTAAATCACAGCACATGATGTATAGTATGCCTGTGCATATACATAATGAGAAAACAAATAAACATTCCGGTTTTTATATGAGAGTCAAATACTGTTAGAACTCTAATATGTAATTAATGTAATTGATATTTACATCAGAGGGGAAAGTTTTTATTTTAGATAACATGTATTTCAATGTTCACACGTGGACATATACGCCAATTGACACAGTCGTTAATGGTTACCCACGTACATTATACATACATGTACACATGGGCTGGACAACCCTAAAATAATAAGTCGATATTATCGAGTTACTAAGTCGATATTATCGAGGTACTAACTCGATATTATCGAGATACTAAGTCGATATTATCGAGTTACTAACTCGGGAATTTAAAAAAAATAAATCTCCTTCCTGTGCCTGTTCCACACTAAGTCGATATTATCGAGATACTAACTCGATATTATCGAGTTATAAGTCGATATTATCGAGATACTAAGTCGATAATATCGAGTTACTAAGTCGGGAATTTAAAAAAAATAATTTTCCTGGGTGGCCCTTCTACGCTTCCGTAGTAAGGATAACACTCACCATTGTAATTTGTGGAAAGGGCAAAAAAGTCACATGTCTACGAAAATTAATGGCAATTCAACTAGGATCGCTGGTGTGAATCGGCTAGACATATACAGAGATATGTCTAGTTCCAGTGGAGTCTAGTTCAAGACACGAGTACACGAATTCGAATTATTAGAAATATTATTAACAAACTGGTAAAAAGGCTTGATGTGTGTGTATATTTTGAAATTGAATCCAGCTTTAAAATACTACAAACTACAAAATGTCGATGTCAATACAGAATGAAAAAACCTACAGTATACATAACTAAAACCAACACAACACGTGTATAGAAACTAACGCTACGTACATGAATTTGAGGATCAAGCCTCATTCATGTCCAACAAACGTTATGATTCAATCGGTACACTTAATATTTCTATGACCATTTACTCCAAACCATGATGACTTGGACTACTGCTAGCTCTGTTGTACTTGTCATTATATCTCATTACTATTTCCCGAGGTGAGGAAAGTCATAAACGATCCAAGACTAAACCATGTCGAATTACTAACCCCAATGTTATATGATATTACTAATATTGCTGCATTATTATCGCACCAGTTTTTTTTTTCAAAAAGTGTTTTTAATAATGTGAAACACAGCTGTACTCATCGACATGTGCTTATTCAGAACTGTCGTATGCTTTTGCGACAAATCGATAATGATACAGTGATATCCTTGAACTATTCGCATGCTCTTTGCCGCCATGTGATAAAAGATATTGAGCAAACAGTTTTGACGCAGTGTGACGCAGTGTCTTGTAGCCTTGAAACAGGGCCGCAGGACCAACACAGTATTGCTCATTTGCCTGGAAATACAATGTCCATCAACATGAATCATTTCGGTGAATGTATTCATAGGGTCTTGAATGATATCATCTAATGCGATAATAACATAAATTAGTGACGTATTATATTATGAAAATTGCATTGCGTAATGCTTCACGAATCAACACATTCTCGGATCTATGTTCAAATGTAGCAGTGGCTTAACAAGATTTGTGAACATTTATGCTGCCATTCCAGTTTGAGGGACATCACGGTCCTTTTGAATCGCGGCTTGGTGTATGGTATTCCCAAAAATGTAGAGGCGTGGTTGAGCGGCATAATGTGGTATCGCTATCCTGGTGGTTCAAATTTTGCCAATGTCAAAAATGCTTGTGTATAACGTCTCAACTAGTTCGAATAAATTAGAAAATGTGACAACAGTTGCCCACCCATATAGTTCGAGTAAATTAGAAAATGTGACAACAATTGCCCACCCATATAACTTTTCGGCGCGCAAACAACCAAATGATTGAATTTTTAAACCTGATCACCTCAATGTTAAAGTGATATTGGGAGAAAGTTATAGATTTTGTCATACAGGCGTAGTTAATTTTGTGACGTTTAGAAATTGTATATAAAAAATTTGCTTCCGATTATGTTGCAGGATGCTAGATGATGAAATTGAACAACATTATACATTTACACCTGGAAAATAATTCATATTTGATGTCGACTCAACAGCAACAGCGTAAGATTGTTTCATTAATTTTATAACATAAGCATACATCCACCTTACTACTAGGCATTAAAATAGACAGTATATGATAAGAAATTTCCATTTGTCTAATAGACTTTGGGTGAATTCTAATATACTTTGGGTGGCGCCACCTCCACCAAAAGGGCTTCCAATCCACAGCATAATTACTTAATAATACAGACTTTTTTTCACCTGTCACTGCCACAATTCATTAAAACCAGGCCCATGCTGGCCAAACGAGCCCGTGCATGGCCAAACTAGGAATATGCATTTTCGGGAATTCCATACAACAAACCGCGACTCGAAAGGACCATGGACATTGTGTGGTTGAAACTAATGGTTAGTGAAGTGTAGACATGACAAAAACCTAACTATCTGCATTGTCAACAACTGTAACACTGAAACAATTTATTTGGTTCAACAGTTGTCTCCCTGACGAACAATATTCATTAACAAGATTGGGATTGTTATCGTTTCTGGAGAGTGGAACACACTAGTTGTACCAAAAATCAATGTAGGCCTGCAATTCGGTGTGATTGCTATCAGAGTCAATGGTGATCTGAAAGTTGGCTTTTTATTATCTTGGAACAGAGATATGGATTTGACGGTCATCGCTCACATTGGACCCGACGGTATGGTAATTCCTGTGGTGTTTACCTGGATTTCTGTGGAGTCTAGATGAGGCCTATGTCGCAGTGAATTACTTTCTTGGGAGGACTCAGCTGTGAACGCTAGGACCTAATTAGCTTTCTTCCCGCCATGTCGCCTGAGATCACAGCTGCTCTGTCCGACCCGACAGACTCTGGTGTTAATGATATGCAATGTACTGCTGTGGATATATCACAGATGACTCTTTTGCATTCACGTATGATTGAATTAATTATTCACAAACTGTATAAACCTTACACATTTCTTCCTTATGCCTATTGAACGAGGATTGTCATCGTGTGTACAATTCATGCTAATAAATAATCGTGTTGAAAATTGTGTTGTATACCTAATGAAAAATGTAAGCTGAAACGCAATTTGTACATCTGCAAGAAACACACAATTTCACGTTATGTGTTCACCAAAAAATAGTCACTCATGCAAACTAGTTAATAATTCATGGAGACTAGTTTTTTTTATCTAACTTGAACCCACCTCAAACGATGAATGTGACGCGTTTCCCTAGCCGTGACTTGTGTGAAATATTCAAATGAGTCATAATTTCGTTACATGCAATGTTGACTATTGTTTCTGCGTACGTGCTATCAAATAAATGACTTTAAGGTCAATTCGGATGAACGGGTGACGGCTCTAGTAAGTAAATTGTGCTAACAGTCATTTGTGGTCTATGTAATGAATATTTCTTCATTATATAGCATGTCATAAGTTGTCATGCCGTTTATTAATGACTGGTTAAAGGAATGACAGTAGCCGTTTTGAAGAAAACCCTGTCAAAACATTGTGTGGTGTCGAAACCAGTGGTTGAAGAGCGCAAAACTTTAGGTTGGGTTGTTCAAACAAAGGACATTATGTCAGAAACTATCCGATCAACACCAAATAAACATTGTTTCAATTTATATATGATATTCTATGTATTGGCTGATTTTCAAGAAAATTCATTGCAAAATATCCGACCGAGAACAGTTTCCATAGGGAAAAGTATGGTGTCAGATGGTGCTGAAGGCTATTTCATTCAGCAGTGTGTTTTTCAATGATTATGAATTTTGGAAAATTCCTTGGAGCCGTTCACTTTTTATACAGAAATAAAATCATTTGTGTAGTTGTGAGTACATATTACTCCGAAGTTCAAGATTGTATATTGCATTACGACGACATGAGCAATCATATCAGGACAGTGTACAGTGCTAGAGACCGAAGTTCATATAATTTATTGATATCTCCGTTGTATGAACATTTGAGGTATGGATGTCTGCAAATATAGATTGTAAAAAATGCAAACCTGTGAAGTTGAGATCTCCGTTGTACAAAGATTTCAGATATAAATGTCTGCAAATATAGATTGTAAAATATGAAAACATGTGAAGTTGGTAATCATGAATGTCGTGAAAATTCACCAGTGTTTAAAGGTTCTTGTGGTGTGTTTTCATGCTTTTATATTGCATACCAATGTTATTAATTGTCTAATACTTAATATACGTGTCACTTGAACTTTGTAACCTGAAGCACGTGTAATAATTGGCCTTTTGTCAGAAAAGATATCAATATGTAAATGTCAGCCCACCAAACGAGAAAAATGTGTTTGCACAATATGTGATTCACCATTTCATTTTTCGGAGTGTCAGAATTGGATGAGCACATAAGGAAGAAATATGGCTGTAATATTGGATGGTAGTCACATCCAATAAAACGTTTTAGTTATAGCGAAAATGTAGGCTGGAACATATAATGCACATGCATGCTGCTTGTCCATCAGCAATAATAATTATTGGTTCGCAGACACAAAACATCCGGAAACCCGAGACAGAAGAATCCCGACACCTGAATCTTCTCGAGAGTATTAGTTTAAGAGCATTAATTGAAGCTGTACCGATTAGCCCGTCTTTTGGTCGTAAAAGCATGACAAAAAAATTCATGGGTAATATTCTGAGTTATATCACAGGGGAATTCATTGATGAAATTCATCAATATTTTATCCTGGTACATGAATTTCGTTTGTTGAATACATCTCATTTTCTGATATCAACGTGTAGTATGATGGAGATGTTCACTGTTCTTGTTTTTATTCCTCATATGTTTAATAACGAAACTTGATGTTCACATTCACATTGCATTCACATTGTATTCTATCAAAATACAATGTGAATTGGTGTAGATTTGTTTCGTTTTTTCTGTATCACAACAGCAACAGTTTTATATAAAACACTAGATGTAGACAAGCATCCGTGTCTATCCAAATCGATGGTTGCATAGAATAAGTCTGGCTTTTTGTGTGAATCTACCAATTAGAAGGTAGATAGCCAGATAGTCAGAAAACCACAATTCAACTTTCAGAAGCAACATGGGTATGGTATTTAGCGTGATTCAAAATTTAACATGACATTACATTGTTCGATAATTTTCCTGGTGTAATCATTCTTCTACAATAATAGGCAAAAACTAATAACACCTTAAGAGTTGAGCTAATATGTCACATTCACACACAGTCACGAGAGACGAATGAGTGAATTTATAGTTTAGAAAAACCCATGAAAGTGACTGATACACAATCCTTCATCACGGTCAGGAACGAGGATCTTGACTTCGTTTACCTTACCACATCCTAGCTGAACAATGTGTTCAAATTGTAAATGTTCTAGCGTTAAAATGAAGGGTCATTTTGGAGGATGTATTTGTTCAACCTCATTAAACATATATTACACAATTAAACTTGACCGATACATTATGTCACTCCAAGCGAACTGGCGAATAAATATTGTATGTTTTCCCAAATGAGGAATGTACGGAAGCCCATAGGTGACATGCGCGTAAAAATTTTCTATGTCTTTTCCAGCAAAAAACTAGCACGTTCGAACGTGGAAGCATTTAACACTATCACGTTCGCACGTGGAAACCGTTAAGGCTCCTGCGTTCACTCGTGGAAAGTCTGAGGTTACCACGTTCACACGTGGAAGCATTTAACGCTTCCACGTTCGCACGTGGAAACTTCAGGAGCTACCACGTTCGCACGTGCAAAGATTTGAGTGTGGTAGCATCAAATGCTTTCACGTGTGAACGTGGTAGGTTTGAATGTTTCTACGTGTGAACGTAGAAACCTAAACCTTTCTACGTGCGAACGTGGAAAGGTATAAATATTTCCACGTGTGAACGTGGTAGCTTTGAAACTTTCTACGTGTGAACGTGGAAACCTACATCTTTCTACGTTCGAACGTGGAAGGTTTTAAAGTTTCTACGTGCGAACGTGAAAGCATATAATGTTTCCACGTGTGAACGTGGTAGCTTTGGACTTTATACGTGTGAACGTGGAAGCCTTAAAACCTTTCTACGTGCGAACATGATAAGTTTTAAAGTTACCACGTGCGAATGTGATAGCGCTAGCTAAATGCTTCCACGTGCGAACGTGGTAGTTTTGCACTTTCTACGTTCGAACGTGCAAGGTTTTTATTAGCAAAAACACCAAATTTTGTCCCCGCACATGTCACCTATGGGCTTCCATAGGAATGTTCTCGACGAAGCCAGTATTTCACAATATTCTTTTAATTATACATATGATGTATTCGTTGTTCTTGATTACTATGTTATATTTATGTGCCAACGTCTAGCTATGGTACTTATTATTCAACATATGAATACTGTGAATAATGTGATCTTTGGTGATACGTCGAGAAGACAGCTAATTAGGTCCTAGCGTTTACAGCTTAGTAATCCTGAGAGAATGATTCCCTGCGACCGAGTCCTCGACCGGACTCCGACAAAGAAAGACGGGATAAACCAGCAGACGGGCGAGAACGTTCAACTCATTTCCTTTCTCGATGGTATTTTTGTTTTTGGCCAGTTTGGGTGTTGATGTATATAGCCTACCAGAATATTCGTGGATACAGCCCACACTATCACCTGCCAATAATCCTGCTCCACATAATGCCATATCATATTTTTTGTGCACGCCATAACCCTCAATAAAGCCTGATAATTGAGGCCCTACTCAAATTTCAACAAGTACACGGGCATGCAATTCTTACGAATATAGTGAACATGACCAAATAATCATGTCTATGAAGTAAATTGATGTTGGAGAATGACAATTTCAATAATAAGTAGCTCTCAAGAGCAACAACTTCACCAAATTCATTTTGTTTGGCCTAATCACTGAGATGACGAACATTTCAGATTTATGGGTGATGTCCTTCAATTAATACTGATATGTTATACTCTCAAATCGTTTGTTGACGACAGAATTATAAGTAGATAATTCAGATTGCAGTTGATGCTAATCGTTGATTGTGTTTGCTTATTTTTAGCTGTCACGAAATCTTTGATGTAACCATCAGTTCCACAAGTTGGCGCTAACTTTTACATTTGACACTGGCACTGATTCACAATCACACCGTTCTCCCGAAAATTATGACACCTATGGTTCTGATGAACTCACAGAAAACACAGGAAGATCCAACCTAATTGCATCACGTAAATTGTACGCCATAGTTTAATAGCTTTTAACAATGGAGATAATTGGCCTGTTGTCATGTCAAACATTTCAACCATCCAATCTCCTTGAAACTGCGCTGGATGCATTGATGTCCACAAAATTGCTAAGCAGACTACTTGTGGCATCAGGTCTGAGAATGTGTTGGTTCTTGAAGCATGCTTTTGTATAGCGTGATCATGCTGAATAAACGTTACATTTATAACATAATATGTGTAAGGTTTCATTGCATTTGGAGTGTTCTCCGCTGAGGATTGTCGAAGTGTCTACGAGGGTATTCTATTGGAACGGTTTACGGACAATGTATTTCCAGCCGAATGAGCATTACTCTATTCAATGCATAGCTCTGTTGCGAGGGGGACAGACACTGGGATAGAGGTCTGTTTGCTGAGTGGCACAATCTCGTGGATACAAATATCACATGGTCAAGGTTCAAGGACAGCACCGTACATTATCTGTTTGTCATAGAAGCTATCGAAGATGTGATGTGTCAAAGATAAGAAATAATGAAATATGAGTAATAATATTATGAGCTGAGGTCATTCAAAATCTAATGAAACGAGGAGACAAACTAATAGTTGGTTTGTTCAATTTTACATCTAGGTATATTAAGGGTGTCAGATCACTGAATTACCCTATATTTGGAGAATACCTTCGTCAGATATATATCGAGATGAACTGGAATAGATTATCTGATGTCGGCTTCTTATATTGACATTTACTTCGAAATATACAGGCAAAGTGTGCTTTTATATGAAAAACGTGACGATTTTGATTTTATTATTATACATTTTTCTGTCTTGAACAGTAATATCCCAGCATCACTAGGCTACGATGTCTACGCGTCCCAGTTAGTCCGTAATGCTAGAGCATGCTCGTCTTGCCAGGAAATCATGTTTTGACTTCCAAATTGCTTAAACAGGGATACGTAATGCCTAGCATGAGGTCGACATCCAATAAGTTTTATGGTCGTCACTATGATCTGGTGGGAGGTTACGCCAAACCTGTCATAAATATGATGGAATATATCAGCCCTTATAGTTTTGTGCATATATTTGCGTCTCGATTATGCCAGTGTGGACATCACATCGGTTGTCACATGCGGGGCAGGAGATGCTCACTCTTCCGGAGCACTTGATCTACACTCAGCTGGCTGAGTATCTGTGATGTTCACATGGCTTTGACCACTTACACTGATTTTGTAAAATTCGTCCATGGATTCGGTCCTGGAATATGAAATTGTCTGTTTGTCGGTATCGATTTTCATAATATGATCATACTTATTCACACTGAACACGCGCAGAAGAGTTTATCGTATCGTAGATTGATCCAGGCGGAAAACACGAGTTCTGCACCTCTTTTTACTTTTCAGATGGCATATGTGCATGCTGCAGCACAAACAATTGTTGTGACACTCAGCCTCAGCCTCCCTGTAGCCGTAGACGATCTGGGAAAAAGATGGGGGATATTAAGCACATCTGTGTAGTGTATTAGTCGAGTATCCTACTGCACTGAAAATAATTAGCATATCACGACAAGGTGTGATTTTCTGCCGTCTTTTTCAAATTTATTTATTTCAATATCGGTGATATAATATTTTATTCCCAGCGTCCCAACAAAGCAAACGTGGAAAAATCCCATCAGGAAAACCCCCCACAAATTTTCGCCTGTGATGAATAAACATTTAAATTGAAAGGATCAAACCACACAGTTTACTCGGAAATTGCTTTCAGCTCTTTATTTTGCCGTGGCATTGATGTCCATACATACGTCCAGGCGAGAGCGGCAGAATAACATTACCTGTACTCGTGGACAGGAAATGAACGCAGCGAGAAAATTATCACCTGAATGTGTCCGGTACCGTGTGTCGATATTCCACAATTCGACAGCGGAGAGCCAGAGAAAGTATAAAATAGTGCCCATGTTTGTAACAGAATCATGATTTGTGACAGTTCCTTCGGTTCTCCTTTGACATGAAAATGGGTAAACACAAGGGAAATAATTAAGGACACTTGGTAGATAGCTGAGCCATTCATCACCTTGACATTTGTTGATGCATGTACAGTCTGTTGGCTTTTAAATGTAAATGTGTACACCCAAAAGAATCGAAATCAGTGAACATGCCAAAAAATTGAGTTTAACCTTTCTTTGCATGTATCATGTTGTTGACCAGGCTTTTTTTATACAAGTCATTTGTAAGACAGTGGAAGATTTTTATAGCTATATTCAACTCAACCACGCGAAGTTGATAACAAGAAATTACATCAGCAGTAACTCATAATATCGTAAATCAACATTGATTCAACTTCACGGATTATTGTTGCTTTAGTCTTTTCATAAACATTTGAGATCTTATACAAATAGAGGTATATGTTGAAAATATATATGTAGAAATGATTTTACATTCTTTCTGCAAAGTTTTCCAATGTATCAATCATGTGAGCTAGCACCTAGAGCAAATAGAGCATTACCTCATACTCCGTAGCCCTAATGGTGTGAAACATGCACTCAGTGACTCACATTCAGTTAAGCAAAACAGTGTTACTAACTCAGTTAAGGAAATACGTATTGAGATGATGTAAAGCGATGTTGATACCGCGTGTTATATTACTAAGGGTAAGTATGGATAATAGTACCTCAATGTAATGTGTAAAGTCGTCACCAAAATGTATGAGATGATCTTTTCCATGTTGGAATAGCTATAGTTTCGGTTTATAAATCACGATAATATTGGAATATAGTGTATCCATAAAGTCCGCAAATCATCCTTGAGATATCGTTTTTTTTATCCATTCACGGTCAAGACGACATCGCCTTGCCCTATGTACGAAGCAATTTGGGCGGTTGTCTGAAAGCATCGTTACTCTTTTATATTGTTCTTCAGATGGTCAATAAAGTAAGGGAATATTTTCCGAGCCAATGGATCAACGCCTGATTGCATGTGTTGGAAGTGTCGTTGATGATGGAGGCGTCCATGCGGAAGATTATATGAGTCGGTTGCTGATAAGCTGCATAGTCCCTTGACAGAAACGACATCACGATAGCCTTTTATGCTTGGAACCAATCCCTCTGAGTATTAGTATTTACAATTGTGCATTTTGGAAATATAGCACCGTCTTCTTTGATACCAAGGAATAGGTAGCATACATGGGGAACGTTGTTTGTATATTCATTACTAATATCGATCACATAAAAATTACAAATATTTATTATTAAGGCATTTCAGCAGAATGGTGAAATGGTTTTGTCAAAAAAAATTTTTTTTTTCTTTTTTTTTCACTTTTTGGTTTCCGCACGATAACTTCAGTTTGCCTTGGTGTATCTTCGCCAAATTTTCACTGCTGGTCAGAAATGTTGTGTGGAAGAAGCCTATTGTTTTTGAGCCGGCTCCGGGGTCCGTGAGGTCCGTGAGGATGAAATCAATGTTTCTGGTTTCCGCACGATAACTCAAAAAGTATTATGGCAATGACTGTGGAACTTTGCATGGAGGATCATATATCACCAGGGAAGAAGCCTATTGATTTTGAGGCCGATTCGTCAAACGACCTTTGACCTAGGGCTCGAAATAATTTTAGCTGAGTCATCCTTGAGGCTCTCATGCATATCTCAGAAACGGTGCATCGTAGAGCGACACGGACGTTACTTTCAGACTCGTCATCCTAGACAAACATGTCTAAGGAGTATTATGGATGACCTTTGACCTTGACCTTAAATTTTTTCGCTGAGTCGGCATTTTTCGTTTTCGTCAATATCTCGGAAACGGTGCATCGTAGAGCGAAACGGACTTTATTTTCGGACTCGTCGCCCTAGACAAACATGTCTTTAGGGTATTATGGATGACCTTTGACCTTGACCTTAAATTTTCTCGCTGAGTCGGCATTTTTCGTTTTCGTCGATATCTCGGAAACGGTGCGTCGTAGAGCGAAACGGACGTTATTTTCGGACTCGTCGCCCTAGACAAACATGTCTAAAGGGTATTATGGATGACGTTTGACTTTGACCTTAAATTTTTTAGCTGAGTCGGCATTTTTCGTTTTCGTCGATATTTCGGAATTGGTGCGTCATAGAGTGAAACGGTTGTTATTTTCGGACTTGTTGCCCTATACAAACATGTATATAGAGTATTATGGATGACCTTTGACCCTGACCTTAAATTTTTTCGCTGAGTCGTCATTTTTCGTTTTCATCGATATCTCGGAAACGGTGCATCGTAGAGCGAAACGGACGTTATTTTCGGACTCGTCGCCCTAGACAAACATGTCTAAAGGGTATTATGGATGACCTTTGACCTTGACCTTAAATTTTTTCGCTGAGTCGGCATTTTCCGTTCTCGTCGATATCTCGGAAAAGGTGCGTCGTAGAGCGTAACGGACGTTTTTTTCGGACTCGTCGCCCTAGACAGACATGTCTAAAGGGTATTAGGGATGACCTTTGACCTTGACCTTAAATTTTTTCGCTGAGTCGTCATTTTTTGTTTTCGTCGATATCTCAGAAACGGTGCGTCCTGGAGCAAAACGGACGTCATTTTCGGACTCGTCATATCTTAATGGTATCATGGATGACCTTTCACCTTGACCTTAATTTTTTTCGCTGAGTCGGCATTTTTTGCATCATAGAGCGAAACAGACGTTATTTTCGGACTCGTGGCCCTAGGCAATCATATCTAAGGGGTACTAGGGATGAACTTTGACCTTGACCTTAAATTTGTTCGCGAAGTCGGCATTTTTCGTTTTCATCGATATCTCAGAAACAGTGCACCGTAGAGCGTAACAGGCATTATTTTGGACTTGTGGCCCTAGACAAACATATCTGAGGGGTACTAGAGATAAACTTTGACCTTGACCTGAAATTTTTTTGCCGAGTCGGTATTTTTCATTTTCGTCGATATCTCGGAAACTGTGCATCGTAGAGCGAAACGGAAACTATTTTCGGACTCGTGGTCCTAGACAAGCATATCTGAGGGGTATCAGGGATGAACTTTGACTTGACCTGAAAATGTTTCACCGAGTCGGCATTTTTCATTTTCATCAATAGCTTCACCCTGAAATGCCTCCAAGGCCTTTAGGCCTTGACGTCTAGTCTTAGTTAGTATTTGGGATGAAAGTATTGCCGTCTTAAATACTTATATCTGCATGTATGAACTAATTTGCATGTCATCCAATCGACATGTATGATCGTTTCTGTAGTGACCAATACTCAAGGGCACGTTTGAATTACAGAATCATCTTCAATTAATATGGGAGCGTTTGAGCATTATGCACAATTTAAGACTTTGCCAGATCTAAATCTATACTAGTATATTAGACCCACTATAAAATCTACTATGTAATCGGACTCAAGCCGAATGAATATTGTTTATACAAAAAATCGGCCTCATGACGACAATGACTACATGATGACAACCTCTCCTTGGTTGTAGACTATGAGGCTTATTGTGGCATATTACTGCAAGAATGGCTTCTGTAAAAACACAAGTTAGTTCTGTTCTTTTTCCAGTTTTCGTTTCTACAGAAAAGCGCCAAGTTTCCTCTGATATCTCAATTTCGGCCAACATACGTCACTTGGAGATTGGATGGTATTTCATAGATAAATAACGACATTTCCAGGCTTTACATTGGTTACATTGCGCAGTCAGGAGCAAAACTTTCACCTGCACTGGTGGTATGTTTATCACATATTATATGCTTCACATTACGACTTGTCCCATCTAGAGGACACGCACAAAATTGTCAAATTACACAGCCGGGCGCAAAACTTGTACACTGAACGTGGTATGGTTTATCACATTTTATATGCTCACATTACGACATTTGCTGCTTTGGGGACACGCATAATTTTGTTAAATTGCACAGACAAACGCAAAACTTGCAAATCCGAACATGGCACGTGCATGCTTTCAGAAAGTGAAAGGAACATATGATTCCATGTTTGATCGCGGTTTCATGTTCAATTGTGCAAACATTATGTTTGAACATGAAAGGTTCATGAATGATTTAGAATGTTTGTATAATTATACACGATTATTGTATGCACAATTATAATACATATATCTGTATTATAGAAAACTATAAATCTGTACATAATAATCATGTCAATTCATCTTACTGTGCATGAATATGTATGAACTGCCTGAATAGCAAACAAAACGTGCATTCTTCATTACATACACTGGATAGCGATGGGTATACTGACATATATATTGAAATATCATTTCGGTATGTATACCAAGGTATTACCATAACAGGATATATTATCTAATCACATGTCTGTATTGCATTCTTTTGGTATCACTATTTCATGATTAGAAACTATCCGTTTTATACTGAATCCCAAAGTTACACAAAAATCCATACAAACAAACGTATATTTCAGGCTCGGCATCATGGTCCACCGAAGCTCTCTCTAGGCTACTAACTGTTATATTGTCAAAGGTTTGGCACGGTCTCCAAAAATACTGTGAAGCTATTTATTCTATAGGAGTGGCATAAACCAGATGTGGATATTGAAAAATTCTGATTGTTTGTTCGAATATCTACATGCTCACACACACAAAAGTGACCTCTATCAAAACATTCGATTTTGTCACTCTCTACACCAAAATACCTCATACAGAACTAAAGTCTCAGCTTCAAAAACTCATACATAATCCTTTTTTTCTCCAAAAAGGGCATCGTCGTTATAAGTATATTGTAGTTAAGTATAATACAGCTTATTTTGTTAACGATGATTCAGACGTTCCATATAAATAAACAGAAACCGATGTTGTTAATATGGTCAATTTCCTTATTGATGATTAATTTTGCTGAGTTTGGCGGTCCAATATCTCAACAAACTATTGGTATTCCATTGGGTACAAACTGTGCACCATTATCGACAGATCAGTTTTTATACTCGTATGAATCATATTTCATCTAAATTCTGCAAAGATGAGTATCGGAGAAGCAAACTAGTAGCTTTAATTTCACTTTCTGTTATATGGATAATGTATTATCACTGAATAATCCTAAGTTTGGTGATTATTTGGATGCCATATTTCCCAAGGACCTCGAAGGTAAAGATACTACAGACTCTAAGGTCGAAGATTGATGGAGACTCTAACCTATCAACTAGATTGTATGACAAACGTGATGATTCCAATTTATAAATAGTCAATTTCTCTTTTCTAGGCAGCAACGTTCGTATGTTGCCAGCACATGCTATCTGTCTCACAACTCATACGCTATTCAAGAGCTAGTTGCAGACTTGAGGACTTTCTTCACCAACGTTCCCAGCCAAAGTCGGCGCATCATTTATTGGTGTGAACATATCTCATGAAATCTCGGAACTTACTGACTTGTATTATATGAAATTCAGGCAACGTTTGAACAAGGCTATGACCAAAGTTGCTGACGTGAAATTGAGGTTTGTTCTTCACACGGAAAATAATTATTAAAAAAAAAGATTTTAAATGGGATTTTACCATGGTAACAATGAGCGGGAAAGCGGAAAGTTAAAACAGTGGTGAATGCCAATGCAACAGCTCATTAATGCAAAGGAAAATCATTGGTCTGACCAGTGGTGTGCAACGGTCTGAAAAGTAACGTGTGATGACTTATGCTGTTCAAACACTGATAGTGGTCATATCTGGATGTCCCGGAAAGGCTGAGAATGTTGGTTTATATATTTGGGTGTGGAATAGAACTGTATGTCAGGCCGAACAGGACAAAAATTATATATTTGATTGCAGTACATTGTTATCTCGCTAAAGAGACGAACATATTCAGTTTTCATCAATATATGAATTGAGGATTCAGGGTGTTTAATTTCTGACCAGCTTTGTATCGTGCCCGGCTATACTCACGTTGCTCTGGTCTTTGAGTCCAATTAAAATCCTCTTAGCTCAGCTCAGTTTTGGTTAAGAGACTGTCTCAAATAAGCTATGGAACAGAGTTCTGAAAAATGGCAAAATGTTTGTGCTTGATTGCGCTGTTGACCATTCAAGCAAAATTTTTGTTCCTGATAATATATTTTTAACGAACAGCACATGTGCCTATATTCCCTAACAGATGAGCCAAAATACCCGCACCCTATAACACATGTATACATGTGTTATCCCGAGGATACCATCAACGTGGTATCCCGAGGATACCATCAACTCAGTAGCCTTCTGGCTTGTGATTGGGTACTTTTGTACTTGTCATGTATCTATTCCATGGGGTTAGTTTCGGATTTCTAGATTATTTTCATAGGTTGTTGGGCAGTTGTATACTAATTCCATCAGGTGTACAGTAGAAACAACTACATTTAACACACTGTCTGCCCATGACGACGCCAGTGTGTCTTTGGATAAACTATTTGGTCGGGCTTTGTTTCTATCGCAAAATGTATTTTACGTTTGTTATTGGCATCATCAAAATCTGATTGCATTGGTGGTAATAGATTGATACTTACATTCATACCACTGAGTCAGTGTCACTGCTGGCGGACGTTAAATCTGTCCCCGAGGATACCATCAACTCAGTAGCCTTCTGGCTTGTGATTGGGTACGTTTGTACTTGTCATGTATCTATTCCATGGGGTTAGTTTCGGATTTCTAAATTATTTTAATAGGTTGTTGGGCAGTTGTATACTAATTCCATCAGGTGAACAGTAGAAACAACTACATTTAACACACTGTCTGCCCCTGACGACGCCGGTGTGTCTTTGGATAAACTATTTGGTCGGGCTTTGTTTCTATCGCAAAATGTATTTTACGTTTGTTATTGGCATCATCAAAATCTGATTGATACTTACATCTATGAGCGTAATATGAAGTTGTCATTCAAAGTTATCGAAGATATCCACATTGATCGGGTCGTCATACAACTGGGTGAATTCAGCAGTTCAGATTCGGAGTAAAGAATTGCCGTGGATACTTTGTGATTGTGATTTCTTTAATGCGAAATATATTCAAGCACGAGTAATAGAAAAAATTATTTTCATTGTATTTTCCATGAGAAAATCCTTCAAATCGGCTATTCCATTGATTTGTCTCAATCCCATACAGCATCAAAATGGCAAGCTGGAATTTTCATGTTTAAACCTCAAAAGGATATATATTTTCCTAGATACACCGACGAGAAACGCATATGACAGAAAAACAGCCATTGTTTCACAATTGTCATGGTGCCGTTTTCACTTTATATAAATTTCAAATAATACAAGTCAGTATGTTACGAGATATGACGAGATAGGTTCACGCCAATAAATTATGCGCCGACTTTAGTCTCTAAACTGCTGCTACAAGGATATGTCTTACCAAGACTAATCGCTGCTTTTCAAGAAATTCTATGGACGTCATCACAATCTGGTTGATAAGTACAGTAGATCTGTCACCAGCATGACCTTTTTGCATGTTAATGTTTTGGAATTCATGACGGATGCCACATATGGAGCAGGAAATACTCACTCTTTCCGGAACACCTGATTTCACCCGTTGCTGGCCTCATATGGGGTTCATGAAGTTCCATTCAAATTTTCTCGATTTTGCCTGACACCAGACTTTTAGATTGGATAATAGACTGGTTTTTGTTTGCTCGGATACTTTATACCTGGGTATCATTTCCATGTTTATTCATGATATATTATGATGCCTAGAGTAAGACTTAGTCTGCAAGTTCTTATCTAGAATTTACAAGGAGAATATAACCCAGAGTACACATACAGTATCCACGCATGATGCATGTGTTTTTCGACCTATTACCACCAATACCGCGAGATTTTGATGATGACATTAGAGAACTTTCAAAAATATTTCTCATTAACGTTCGATATGTCCCGAGGATACCGAGTTGTTGGGCAGGTGTTTATACCAATTATATCAGCTTTTTAATGTAGTTTTTCATTCAGGTTTTTATTGGTATCATCAAAATTTTATGGTAAAATGTAAATAAATACACACCTTCTTGCACAATGTATAGTTGTAGGCACAATATTTGTTTGCATTGTGATCGTGTTTAGTACAATCACAAAACACTCTTGTTTGATATAACCACAAAACATGGGGAGTACTTTGCTGATAATCTGAGTTATACAGCTGTCTCTACAAACAACGTTTATCTTGCCTGTTCTGCTCAGTGAACGTTTCTCCCAGGATTCGGATTGGGTTTGTGATGTGAAATATTCTGCTCAGAAAACCTTAGACATTTACATGCAGTAGAACAATGAGACCAATCATAATAGACGCGTGAACGTCACATTATTGATGCGTCAGCTTTATTGATGTAGTTAGACATAATGGTAGATTATCGAGTATTGACAGGATCGTGCCACTGTCTCCTGATTGTTGAACCAAACACTCGAGCAACCGGTGGAAGTCACTAACAAATCTTGACGATTTCAAGGAGTCATTAAAATAACATAATATTATTAGTTAAACAGCTAATACTTGGCTACGATATTCATTGCATAGCCATGTGTCAAGGGTTGGAGACACTAGCATAGAACTGTTTGTTCAGTGACATCTCGTGTAGCAATTATCACATGAAAGATATCATTGTATCATCAGCTGTGTGTCAGGAGTTATTGAAAATTCAATATTGGTACTATTTCGATATTGGTAATAAAATATATTATTCCCAGTCTCCCAACAAGGCCAACGTGAAGGATTCCCATCAGGAAAGAAACAAAAATTATCGCCTGTGATGAATAAACATTTAAATTGAAAAGGAATAGACAAGGCAGTTTACTCGGAAATTACTTTCAGCTCTTTATTTTGCGGTGGCATTGGTGTCCATACACACGTCCAGGCGAGAGCGGCAGAATAACATTACTTGTACTTGTGGACAGGAAATGAAGGCAGCGACAAAATTATCACCTGAATGTGTCTGGGGCCTTGGGTCTATATTCCACAATTCGACAGCAGAGAACCAGAGATAATATAAAATAGTGCTGGTGTTTGTAACAGAATCATGATTTGCGACAGTTCCTTCGGTTCTCCCTTGATATGAAAATGTGTAAACACAAGGGAAATAATTAAGGATACTTGATAGATAGCTGAATCATTCACCACCTTGACATTTGTTGATGCATGTACAGTCTGTTTGCTTTTAAATGTAAATGTGTACACCCAGAAGAAGTGAAATCAGTGAACATCGGTGAAATCAGTGAACTTGCCAAATTCATACATGTCATTTGTAGGAGAGTGGAATAGAAGCTTTTTTATAGCTATATCCAACTCAACCACGCCCAGTTGCTAACAAGAAATTACATCACGGTAAGTCATAATATCGTAAATGAATAGTCATTTAACTTCACCGAGTATTGTTGCTTTAGTCTTTTTATGAACATTTGAGATATTCTACAAACATAGCCATATCTTGAAAAGTCTGGAAGGAAAAATTTAGAAAAGATTGTACAATATTTCTGCAAAGTTTTCCACTGTATCAATCATGTGAGCTAGTATTCGCACCTACAGTATGAAGGATATATGGAAATTATCCCAAAATCATTGTCCTTGTAAGCCCTAGAAAATTAGACACACTGATATCGAAAGCAAAAAGAGCATTACCTCATTATCCGTAAAATTAATGGTGTGAAACATGCACTCAGTGATTCACATTAAAGAAAAAATGTTACCAACTCAGTTAGGGAGATAAGTTTTGAGATGATGTAAACGATGTTGATGCATCAGCGTGTTATATTACTCAAGGTAATTACCTCAATGTAATGTGTAAAGTCGTCATCAAAATGTATTAGTTGTTCTTTTCCATGTTGGAATAGCTATAGTTTCGTTTTATAAATCTCGATAATATTGGAATGTAATGCACCCATAAAGTCAGCAAATCACCCTTGATATATCGTTTTTATTTCTCCATTCACCTTCAAGACCAAATCGCCTTGCCCTACATACGAAGCAATTTGGGCGGCTGTCAGAAAGCATCGTTACTCTTTTATATTGTTCTTCAGATGGTCAATAAAGTAATGGAATATTTTCCGAGCCAATGGTTCAACGCCTGATTGCATGTGTCGGAGTGTCGTTGACGATGGAGGCATCCGTGCGGAAGATTATACGAGTTGGTCGCTGATAAGCTGCATAGTCTGTTGACAAAAATGACATCACGATAGCATTTACGCTTGGAACCAATCCCTCTGAGTATTAGTATTTAAAATTGTGCATCTTTGGAAATATAGCACGGTATTCTTTGATACCAAGGAATAGGCAGCATACATGGGGAACGTTGTTTGTGTACTCATTACTATTATCGATCACATAAACATTACAAATATTTATTATCTTTTTTGGTATTTGATATGCCAGTATTGCCGTCCTAAATGCTTATATCTGCATGTATGAACTAATATGCATGTTATTCAATCGACATGTATGATCGTTTCTGTAGTGACTGATACTCAAGGGCACGTTTGAATTATTGAATCATCTTCAATAAATATGGGAGCGTTTGAACATAATGTACACTTTAAGACTTTGCCAGATCTAAATCTAAACTAGTATACTAAATCTACTATGCAATCTACTATGCAATCGGCCTCAATCCAAATGAATATTTTTCATTAAAAAAAATCGGCCTCATGACGACAATGACTATATGGTGAAAACCTCTCCTTGGTTGTAGACTGAGGCTTATTGTGGGTATATTACTGCAAGAATGGCTGCCGTCAACAAATACAAGTTGCATCTGTTCTTTTTCCAATGTTTTTGCTGAAAAGCGCCAGGTTGCTCCTGATATCTCAGGTTCGGCCAACATACGTCACTTGGAGATTGGGTTGATGGTATTTCATAGATATATAACGACATTTCCTGGCTTTACATTGGTTAAATTGCGCAGTCAGGCGCAAAACTTCCATTGGCGGTATGGTTCATCGCATATTATTGTATATGCTTCATATAATACGACTTCTCCCATCAAGAGGACGCACAAATTTGTCAAATTGCACAGACAAACGCAATCTTGTACACCGAACTTGGTATGGTTTACCACATTTTATATGATCACATTACGACATTTTCCGCCTTGGGGACACGCATAAATTTGCTAAATTGCACAGACAAACGCAAACTTGCAAATCAAAACGTGGCATGTGCATGCTCGCAGAAAGTGAAAGGCACACGTGAATCCATGTTGAATTATGGTTTCGTGTTCGATTGTGCAACCGTTATGTTTGAACATGAAAGTTTCGTGAATGATTCAGAATATTTGCAAAATTATACATAATAATTGTATGCATAATTATGATACGTATATCTGTATTATACAAAAAACTCTAAATCTGTACATAATAAGCATGTCTATTCTGTGCACGAATATGTATAAACTGCTCGAATAGCAAAGGGGTGTGCATTCTGTATTACACACACTGGATATACTAAGAAATATACCGAAATATCATTTCGGTATATATACCAGGATATTACTATATCTAAACAGGATATGTTATTTAATCACATGTCTGTATTGCATTCTTTTGGTAACACTCTTCGTGTAAAGATTATGAACTACTCCGTTTTATACTGGATCCCAAAGTTTCACAAAAATCTATACAAACAAATGTATATTTTAGGCTCGGCATTATGTTCCACCAAAGCTCTCTCTAAACTACTGTTATCATGTCAAAGATTAAGCACGGTCTCCAACAATACTGTTAAACTTGTTATTCTAGAAGTGGTATCAACCAACATCAACCATATTAAAATTCCCAAATTTTTCTTGGAATATGTATATGCTCACACACTTTCAAAAGTGACGTCTATCAAAACATTCGACTTTTCCACTCTCTACACCACGATACCTCATCCTAAACTAAAGTCTCAGCATCAAAAGCTCATACAAAATTCCTTTTTCACCGAAAAAGAGCAACGTCGTTTTCAGTATATTGTAGTCAAATATCACACTGCTTATTTTGTTAACTGTTTATTTTGTTCAGATGCGCCATATAAATATACAAAAGCCCATGTTGTGTAATTTCCTTATTGATAATTAGTCTTGTGGAGTTTGGTGTTCGAATATTTCAACAAACTATTGTTATTTTAATGGGTCCACAAACTGTGCATCATTATCGGCAGACCTGTTTTTATACTCATGTGAATCAGATTTCATCCAACATCTACAAAGAGGAGTATCAAAGAAGCAAACTAGTAGCTTTAATTTCACTTTCCGTTACATAGATGGTGTATTGTCACTGAATAATCCCAAGTTTGGTGATTATTTGGATCCAAATATCATAAGGAACTTGAGATTAAGGATACTACAGACTCCTCTAATTTTTTCCAACCAATTATATTGGAGAAGGTTCGAGATTGATGAAGATTGGAGAAGGAGAAGGTTGGAGATTGATGAAGATTCTGATCTGTCAACTAGATTGTATGATAAAGGTGATGATTCATCCACACTTAATTTCCGTTTCCTAGGCAGCAACATACCTATGTCGCCAGCAGATGGCGTGTTTGTCTCACAACTCATACGCTATTCCAGACCTATTTGCAGATACGAGGACTTTGTTCACCAAAGTTCCCAGATAGTCTGTATACTGATGCGACAAGTATATATTTTACCAAGCCTAATAGCTGCTTTCAAAAAATTCTATGAACGTCATCACAATCTGGTTTTGATAAGTACAGTAGATATGTTACCAGAATCACACTCCGAACCGTATAACCCTACAAATATTTGTAGGGTTATAGCAAGATGGCGGAAGGTACGTCGCTTCCACGAAATGTGTGTGTATTTCAGCGCTTTGGTCACGGTATTCACATAACCAGTGTTGTGTCGAAGTTCCGTGATGTTGATTGATGGATAATGCGTGGCCGGGTTATGTCTTGAATCTGTCAGAGGTGGGTAAGAGGGAGAAGAAAATAATCGGGTGTATAACCCTAAAGACACAGCTCTCCGGCAGAGTTATAACCCTAACAATCAGCGCGTATAACCCTACCGATGGAGAATCTCAAAAGAAGAATAGACACAATTATTTTTTTTGCGTGTTAAATTTTCTCATTTTATAGCATGTTTAAGTGTGATTCCAACCAAAATAATAACATGGTGAAACAAAACGATATCATGTATGTTTTTAGATCTACTTTATAATATTCGTCTATATGTAGGTATAGCAAAAGAAGCAACAAATGTATCGTGTTGGTCCTATAATAGTAGCACGGCGAGCCAAAGCAAGACCCCCTACAGCAGCGCGCGCACAAATGAGATCAAACTTGAAGTCAAATGTAAGAAAAACACTGAATAATTTACCTATAGCCTTCAATCCCCTTTATTTTGATTCAAATAACATGAATGTGTGGATTGGAACACTCCAAGATCTTATTAGAAAGATATGAAGTGAATGATAAGGTTACAAAAATCGAACATTTTGGGGCAAAAGAGGGGACGCTCTACTATTAGGGCGCGTACTACTCTTAGGACCAATACGGTATGCCTCTAAAATTGCGATGTCTGTACTTAACTGAGACGCGTCAGGATTGTACACTTCAGAAGCGTCAGGATTGTACACTTCAGAAGAGATCTAAGAGACAAAAATTTTGCACATTTTCTTTCCCCCAAACCCTCAGACCGGCCATGCTCATCTTGCAATTTGAATAGTATAACTTTTCTGTGACATATTTTCATTAATTATCATTCTAATATACGTATGATATCGTATATATTCCTGCTTTGGTGTAAATCATGAGATGAATTGACAAAGTTGAAGAAACCCCATGAAGACACATCCAAAATACATAAAAGTGTATCATGGTACAACTCAGTAGTGATCTTGTAGACATCAATTTTTCCAATTTGCTTCGGTGTCAGCCCCCCCCCCCCCCTCCCTAAATTTTTAAATCGGCTGCTATATTTATCATCGAAAACATGAATGTAAAAAACTGAAAATTGGCGTTTGACTCACAGGTGAAGTATACCAAGTCATAATACGATACCATGTAGCATCACAAAAATATCAGCAAAACATTGTAAACGAGTTAAAAAATTTGAGTATATGTACATTATATATATACATTCAAACTTGAAACTGTTGTTTGCACCATCAGATTTTCATAATTCATAATGTCTGCCAAATTGTCATATGGTCAAAATAAATGGTATCACAATTACTGTACTACTCAAGTGTTCGTTTTTTGCGGATAAAATCTAGGATTTAACTGATTTTTAACTGTCACATGTTTTGGCTGGTAGGGTTATATCTGTTCACGGCCGTAGTATCGGTAGGGTTATAGACAACAAACGGTAGGGTTATACATGTTCGAATCTGGAGATCGAGAAATCCGCCGAAATAAAACACTTCTCAACAAACAGACACGGCCTCAGACACACCAAGATGTGTTTCTTGGAAGGAATAACTCATTTCGTATCAAAGGTAATTAAATTCCCTCGAAATAGCCTGAAACAAATCGAAGCTACAAACCTTTCGCCATCTTGGTATAACCCTACAGACGTCTGTAGGGTTATACGGTTCGGAGTGTGAGAATGCAGCAAGACCTTGTTGCATGTTATTGTTTTGGAAATCATGACGGGTACCAAGTGTGGGGCAGGAAAGGTAAACTTTTCCGGAACACCTGATTCCACCCCTTTATGGCCTTATAAATATGGGGATTCATGGGGTTTAATGTTCCATTAAAATGGGGGTTTAGGTTCCATTAATTTTTTTTTCGATTTTGCCTGACATCGGACTTTGAAATTGGATAATGGACTCGGTTTTGTTTGCTCGGAGACTCTATACTTGGGTATTGTTTCCATGTTTGTTCATGATATATTATGATGCCTGGAGTAAGACTTGATCTGCAAGTTCTTATCTAGAATTTATAAGGAGAATATAATACAGAGTACACATACAGTATCCACACATGATGCATGTGTTTTTCGAACTATTACACCAATACCGCGAAATTTTGATGATGACATTAGAGATGACATCAGGTCCGATCTGTCCCGAGGATACCATTTGGGCTTGTGATTTGGTGTCCATTTACCTGTAATATACCCACTTCCTGGGCGTGCATTCTGGGTTGTTGGGCAGGTGTTTATATCAATTATATCAGGTCTTTCTTTTCATTTTCATTGTTATTGGTATCATCAAAATTTCATGGTAAAAGGCAAATAAATACACACCTTCCTGCACAATGTATAGTTATAGGCACAATATTTGTTTGATCGTGTTTAGTATAACCTCAAAACATTCGTGTTTAATATAACCCCAAAACAGTACTAAGGCAAGTACTTCGCTGATTCATAAGTTACACACCTGTCTCTACAGTGAGTTGTGTGAAATCTTTGAGTTGATAATGCCAGATTTCAGACTCCTTCATAGCCTACGTTTCGTGGTGCCCCAAGACGCGAAACACGTCTTCCACTATATTTCCTGGCGTGCATTTGTATTGCCTCTGAAACAATGGCTTTCAGAATACAAAATATTCCACATGCAAACGGTATGTCACATGGCGTGTTGCGGATATTTTGACAAGCAGAATGATGAAAGGCATCATTGGAAACAACTCAAATTCTACAATTTTTTTCCCGATCGCTTTTACCCACAATATCTAGGCTTTTCAACAATGTTTTACTCAGTGCCTGAATCACATATGCATGGATTTTTGATGAATGCTTTTTAACAGCATATTGATGAGGCAACACATCACAGTGCGGTCGAAGATGCGAATAATCATGATAATCTTTGACATCCTGGAGGGGAGATAGATAATGATGATAATCTTTGACATCCTGGAGGGGAGATAGATAATGATTGGATTGACGTGATCATGTATACATTCAGACTCGCAGGTTGTTTCAGGTCACGAGAAGAACAAAAACGAATTTTCATGAACATCTAGACACAAGAAAACACTTTGAATATCTAGACACAAGAAATCATCTTATATTGACAAATTGGACATACATGCCTGATTGTGATACTTGTGGGTTTCTTAAGCATGTTAAGAGAGATAGCATATACTAGGCACCACCAGCACAATACGTTTTCACGTGTTGTTTCCACAAATCCGACCACACCAATGCACTTCATTCTCCTAAGGAAACCTTAGACGTTTGCTTGTGGTACAACAATTAGACAACACAACATAGACGTGTCAGCCTCACATTGCTGACGTAGTGAGACATGGTATGATAAAGGGTATGATACTGACTATTGATTAGATCGTGCTATCGTCTTCTGACTGCTGATTCACACTAACTAAGTATGGACGATTTCGAGGAGTCATTGAAATAACATATTGTGGGTATTCCGATCGAACTTTCACACGCTTCATTTTCACCAACTTGAAGATAAAACATAGCCAACACTAAGGTAGTCTCACTGGTCGATTGCATACATGGTTTGTTGTCATTTGTATGAAATGAGCGAATACATTCACAAATACGACACGCATGGTAGGCACGGTGTACGGCAAGTATTTCTGATACAAATGATCTATGATGGGAAGAGATATTGAGACCACCACATAAATCTGTCGATAGCAGACATATTGAAGTGACTTTCACTATAAAATGTCAGTTTTTGTTGAGGTTTCAGTGTTTCACAATTTGCTGGAAATTATGCGAATTATACGTATGATATTTTCGTTATATTTTATTCAAATGTCATTTGAATAAAACATATAATACAGTCTACGCATACATATAATACAGTCTACGCATACTATCAATACCAAATAGAAGGAAGAGTTTAGTCTGGCTGGTTGGGGTAAACATAGTGGCTGTGATCTATGGCGACACGGCGGGAAGACAACTAATTGGGTCCTAGAGTTTACAGCTGAGTCATCTCGAGAGAATAATTCCCTCCGACCGAGGCCTTCAGCACACTCCGACAGAGAAACACGGAATAAATCACCGGACGGGCGAGACTTATGTGATATATGGCCCAATTATGTCGCACACTTTTCTGGGAACGTCCAGTTTACTTCCTTCACCAAAAGTAATTATTTTTCCCTGGTTTGGGTGTTGATGTTTACAATTAACAATATAACCGCATACCTATTTACATGGTTCAAAAATGGTCCATGACATCCTCTCATCACTGTGATAGTGACATACAATATTCTATTTTACACAAATAAACCCAACAATACAAAATTTGTGGCTTAAATAATAATCAATATGCGCCAATTAATCTGACATGCAATGTGACAAAATATTATATATAACCCATTCACCCTGTTCATCTAGTCAAATTGTGTTGGTGGGGGAGGGGGTCATTTATCTTTCATGAATAAAGCAACATTTGTATAAATAATAATTCTGTCGACTATTTTGCTCGATTAGACACCTTACGGGAGACCACATATACCTCCATATGGTACTCGGTAGTCTGATGTGACTAGTATTATTACGAGAGGTAAGAGAGAGTGCATTTATGTCAATCAGATATGTTGACGAACTACAACACTCCAATCCCTCGGCACGTACATGTAGAAGTAGATGTTCAATTAACCAAATTTCTAAAAATCACTTGTTTCCAGAATTTCGACCCTAGATCATAAACTTCCACCCTAGTGAAATACAATTTCATCAAATTGAAATGTTGTGACAAGAAAACAACTAAATATTTTACATTGCAGTTCACACAGGCTTTAAAACATACGCACATCCCCTGTTTTTTCTTGTTCAAATATGGACCTGTGTCTGAATTAACACACACAATTGAATTCATTGTACTTATATTGTTCCCAGTCATTAAATTTTGAGCTTTTGAACACTCTGACATCGGAGTCCAGCATACAGTTAACATAGTATTTATCTGCAGTTTCGTGAAGGCATTGTTGATAAACTTAATAATGAAGTCATGGATAAATAATGGCGTTTCTCTTTGTCAATTGATTACATATAGATTATTGAGATACTAATATTATACAGGATCCTGCAGTAGCAGAGACTCGAGCGAGACCAACTAAAAGAGTGCAGGTTCTACCGCCGAGCATGACCCCACTTCTACAACCGATGTCGTTGTGAGCACTTTGACGCAATACATACATCACTTATTGCCGCATGCAAATACAATATATAATAATGTGATATATTGCTACATTATTATTCCAGGTATAATTCAAGGAGCACTTGAAGATACATGGGAAACGCGGGTGACAGGTGTCCACAGGGGACAAAGATATGACCAGGCCGGGAGTCCTCGACGAGCCAGTTAAAGCCTTGTCGCATGCTGGGTGTAAACGCGTTTACTTGTTGTGGATTCAAACAAGCAAGAACAGCAAATGCATGACGTTCACGAAAAGCAGATGCTTTTAGGTAATTGGAAACAATTAAACAATGAGCAAGCTGTGTCAGTTATATATATATTTTTTATATTCAGACTGTGAACTTGGAACCTGAGTCCTGAGGATTCTATGTCAGGAGAACTTATCGAAATGGTATTTTTTATAGGGGCGCCTGGAGATAATGAATTTTCGGTAATTGTCGGGGTTTGCCGTCAATTAAGACCAACCACAGGAAACTGATGTGTGCGTGTCATGATAAGGCCTAAAAAATAATTTTCTGTTTCTCGTCCCCGCCTGCCTGTGTTCAAAAGCAGCCTCCCGGATTTTTTTATTTGCGATTCCCAAATAAAAAATAAAAAGTGTCCCCGCCCCTAATTTGAGGATAGTGAATGATCGAGACATCGAATCACAGCATGGAACTTAGGCATATATTTAACTTGCCTCCTTGTTTTCACTCTCAGTCAAATGAGACAAAGACGATACCAGTTTTCAAAAACAGTTTTTCTATGTGGTTACGTGTGGGATCATGAATTGATTTACTATATATTCCTCTTGAATACTTCAATGGACATATTAACTGATCGAACGGATTTCCACAATTACTCATCACTGAAATATATTCTCAACAGACTATAATAATAATAATAATAATAATGGTACACAAAATCATCCTGTCTGTGCTGACTGCTAGGATGATGGCACACCAGTAGTGCCAAGGTGCCAGGCCAAGAGGTTTCAAGCCCAAATAAATCAAGCCTCTAGAAATGAATTAATTAAAGTCATGTCTTACACATGATTTCAATTCTAAAGGCTTATTTGGGCTTTATTCTATATGGGATTTATTTGGGTTTCAATGAGTCTGTGCTACAAGTGTTTTTCAATTAATCAATAAATAAAATTTATTTTCATGTGTGGAATGTCGTCCCACCAAAAATAAAAAATAAAAAGTGCCTCCCTACCCAATTTTCTCTTGAGCTGAGGACGATATTTTTTGCAAAACAAAAAATAAATAAATAAAAAGTCCCTCCCTACCCAGTTGTGAAAAAATAGGAGGACGAGAAACAGAAAATTAATGGTTTTAGGCCTAACCAAAAACCATGTTTTGTAATTTGCAACCATAATCATTGTCTGGTTGATGAAGCAATTTTGATGTTGATGAAGTGAACAATTTCCAGTACATCATCTCATCACAACTAGTCGATATGACCCTCTGTTCGGCATGCACTGTCGGGAAGTTAATTTATCCTGCACGATGTCTCCATGTTGAAAAAACAAAGACCGTGCCGCCAAAACACTCAACAAGA
Organism: Terebella lapidaria; assembly: GCA_949152475.1. Classification (NCBI taxonomy): domain Eukaryota; kingdom Metazoa; phylum Annelida; class Polychaeta; order Terebellida; family Terebellidae; genus Terebella; species Terebella lapidaria. The sequence continues at coordinate 27,483,742 of OX424557.1, read as the reverse complement.
TAGTCATCACTATCCAACTGTAGGCCTACTTGGCTATGAACGGGCATGAAATGAAACCGCTGAGTGACGAGGAGTTCAGGAACCTGAAAAACTGTCTTGACAGCAAAATTAAACCGTTGTCAGCAGTCGGGAAGTGGGTGCAAAAGAAGCAAGCAGGAGAGATTTCCGCCCAGGAGGAGAATTTGATGTGGATAAAGGACGTTCTTCGTACCGACACAGCTGGAGAACTACAAGGTCCTCTTTGGGACCCATTTTTCTCTACGCGCTTGTACAGAAATTCTAAACCTTACATTTCAGACCTAACTCTCTCCATGATATTAACCACGAAAATTTTCTTAGGTACAAAAGGAAGATGTTCAAAAATGCAGCCAATGGGGTGAACGCCGACGATTTGAGCGTAACGTAGTAGATGGAATATGCAAATACCTTCAACTCAGACAGGTCCATCATATCCGGGTACACAAAATACGTGTCTCATCGTCCGAATGACCCACGTATCACTGTTATACATGTTCCTTTACATTATCAGCTTGTTGATGTATTTTCCGAATATACAGTTGTGTTGCATCCTCGAATTGTGTTCCGAGGCATTGTACATGAAATCGCATTAAAAGTGAATGCTACTGAAATTATATTGTTACCATGAAATGAATTATTTCTCTGTGTTTTTTCTTTCCATTCTTTAAAATGAGATTCGGGCAGAGATTATTCCGTACTTTGCAGAATGGGGACTTGACTGGCCATTCGCAAATTTCGTTGTAGTATCAAAACAAAGGAAAACGTCATAGGTTGTTGTTGTTGCACGGAAACTTATAGGGCGATGGTTGTGTACTGATTCAGAACCGCCCATTTGTGCATTTTATTTCCATCCTATATCAGTTCCATATGCAAATAATGACATGTCTATAACCGCATATTTTTGGCCATGATTGTGAGTATGCGATCCCTGGTGGTGTCACAAGTTTGACATTTGTCAACCCAGTGAACACGAGTTGCTCGTCTCAAACACTATATTCAGCCAGATGTCGAGAAAAGACACAGTAACCAGACTAATATAGTATATCTTACTGCAAGTCATTTACATAGTGGAATGTTGGAAACTGCTCCAAAGTTATCGGTTTCGAGGTTGGTGAAGTGCTGAACATGTGTAAGCGATACTAGTGTTTTCGGCGTAGCATCATGAGTCTTACAATGAGTCTTACATTTGAATTCTGTAATGATGTTTTGAAGATATTCATCCATGCAACTGAAACGTATAGTTTCATTCATTTATCTATGATAGCTCGTCCACAGTTCAATTCAAACTATCAAACGATACCAGATTGCCGGTGTTTGTTTACATGTAGGTCTACCGCACATGGATTCGTCAAACTTGTGACGTCACAAAGCTACGGTCAACGCAAATTCGGGCGGCAGTCAAAACGCCACAAATAGGCCCCAAGTTCACGTGATTTATCCAATTTTGTGAATGAAGTTTTGAAGACATTTATCCATTCAACTGAAATGTGTAGTTTCTTTCATGTCTCTCTGATAGCTCGTAGTTCTATTTCTAATCAAGATATCGGTATTTAATTTATATATATCTAGTTTAGTATTCCAGCTTCATAAGGGTGATAATATTTTGGTTAATTTGTTATAACTAGCACCACAAGGACGACACAAACGAAGGTTGGTATGCTCGATTTACTGGTAACAACGCCTTTAAGGTTGGTCGTAGAACCACATGTATATTGTTCCATTCTCCACAAATCCATAACACATCATTCTGACAAACTCATGCCGATCTTGTTAGAGAACATGATTCCCCAAGGAGGTAATGGTATAAACGTTGTTGAATAAAATAGTTTTTTCCGCCGTAACAGATGTCACCAATGGAGATAATAGGCTTTTTTCATGTTAACACATGGCCAATCTTTCATTTTGCCCCCCCCCCCTCCCAGCCCCTTCCTCGTGTACTGGACTTGATGCACTGTTGTTCACAAAACTTTCCAAGAGGTCTACATGTGAATTCAAATCTGGGACTGTGGTGGTTCTTCAAGCGACTCCATTTTGCAATTTATTACATAACGATTTGCAGCATCTGTATAAGTTTACAGTGCATCATGTATTCCTCTGAAAATCGTTGATGTTCCATGAATGATATTACATCGGAGTTGTTAATGTTGCAGGACATTTCCAGGCAAATCATCAATACTGTGTTAGTTCTGTAGCTCTGTTTCAAGGGTCAGAGACACTGGGATAGAGTCTGTTTGCTCAGTGACTTAATCACGTAGAAGCAAACATCATGTGAGCAAAGTTCAAGCATATCAACGCATCGTTATCTGTTCTTTCACAGGAGCTGTTGAAGCTGTGATGTAGTCGAAGAATAGTCGTTCTATTTGATACGCATCCTTATATCTGAAGATGACATTTGGGTACGCAGCAGAACGTACTTTCGCTGTAACAAGGTTTAGCACTCAGTCTTCCTTGCAGCTGTGTGTGAAGAGCGAATGACCCCACTGGTGGAGAATCCGGGTATATTGCCTAGCACACACCGCGTGCGTCGTGTATTGTTGGACAGTAGCTGAAACTAATTGCACGAATGGATAGCGTAAAAAATGCATGACCTAGCATTTTGCTCAAATATACATTAACATATTACCACTGATCATATAGACGGCGTATTTAACGATGAAAATTCATTTGTCTATTTTATGGCCCTATTACGAATGATTACTTGGGGCGGGGGTGTTTTCCATGTACGCAAATAATGAACTGATAAAACTGTTGCTGACCCTGATGCCATGCTATAAGCCCTAAGAGTATTGTAGTACTTGCAATCTTTCACATCGCTATCCATGATCATTCACATATTGGAAGTGAACGATACTTAGAGGTTAACAGCCATCAGGCAGTGTCAAAAACACATTTCTTGAATCTTTGTTCAACCTGGACATCAGCAAAAGATGTTTCGGACCAGCATCTTTTCGGTAGTTATCTGTGAACAACTATATGTTCCATCCTTCATGGCCTTGATGCACATATTCATTTACCGCTTACCGCGTGTAATCAACTTCAGTTCTTCATGTTAACTCGTAGGTTGTGTTTTGTTCGAAATAATCATGAAATAATCACCCGCCATTTCCAGTGGGAATATCCAGTGACAGTTCTTCTGAACAACGAGGTATTTCCAGCGACATGATGTATTCACGCGGGAAATAAATACTCGTAAGCATTTCGCTGGGTGTTACTAACATGCATTGTGTATGGCTGGGAATTATGAGTAGCCCAGGGCGCAGAGAAAAAAAAGTAACATATATTTTGTACTAATCAGATTTATTTCCAATTGTTCATTTTATTGCCAGACGTGTCATCCTTCCGTAAGGCATAATGTGCATTATCCCTTGTTCCAAGGATTTTAAAAGGCGAGCCACTTGTCCGTGAGAAGTCTTTGAATCCTGACGTAACACGACGTAGCAATTTTGCAACGCAGTTTACCCAGGTGATGGAGAATGGCAAACATATCTCTAGAGGGTGCTTTTTAATTTCAGAATTAGTTTCAAATCTACCGGAGCTTAGTCATGGCTCACAATTTTTAGCCGTTTCCTACATGGTAATTCCGGTACTGTGGCTCATATTCGGCTGATTGAAGAATACAGCGTTATTACACTATATTACAGCAGAATATATTTTATATCTCAATCTGGCGAGTCAAAACCAGACAATATAAAAATCTATAATATCAGAAAGGCAAAAAAAATAAAAATTTAGCCCAAGGGCTAAGGTTACCGGGCAAAATATATAATAGCTATTTTGTTCCGTAGTCTTGAAAATAAGGTCACGGTCAAATTTAACGTCACGAGAGTATTCAGCATACATGTATATGATATGATTTCGAATACGTTCACAATTGATTACTAAGCTGTACATTCAGTAATAAGAGAGATATTAGTCATTATATTGGTCATTCTATTACTAGTCCTGTGACCTTGAAAACTAGACGACTCGGTCGCCAATGACCGCGTGGGTGTATCCCCCTGGGCCCTATCATCCCTTATTTTTATTGTGGTCAATAATCATGATAATAGACCTACTTAGTAAAACTCATGTTGACTTATTCAGTTACAGCCCTGAAATCTCCACTGACCCAAATCTATAACTTGTAAAGCCCAATAATAAATGTTTCTTGTCTTAACTATTTTTATTATGGTCAATAATAGACCTAACTAGTAAAATTAATGTTAACTTATTCAGTTACTGCCATGAAATCTCTGCTGGACCAAACCTATACCTTATAGAGCCCAATAATAAATGTTTCTTGTTTTAACTATTTTTTTATTGTGGTCAATAATAGACTCAACTAGTAAAACTAATGTTAACTTATTTGGCATTATTGTTTTCTATTCTGAACAAGGATTCCGTGTAATTTGCTTTATAGTACAGGTTATTGGAGTGATCACACAAGTCAAAGTAGGTATTTTAATGGTCGTAATAAGTTAACCTATTAACTAATTAATATTTATTTGATAATTCTGGAAAACAATGGGTTTTATGAGACTGTCTTTCTCAACAAGCATGTGCGATTTTATCATCATTCATTGAAAACTCACTCGTAGAGCGTTCACGAACCATGTGTGCTAAGCAAGCCACTTTGAGCACAAAATGTGTGCTCTGACCTTGAAAATGAGGTCAAAGGTCAAATTCAAGGTCATCAGAATATTTGGCATATGTCATTTCTTATATGTCCACAATTGATTCCCAAGCTGTAAAGTCAATAATAAGCGAGATATTAGCCATTTTGTGCTTGACCTGAAAAATGAGGTCAAAGGTCAAATTCATGGTCATCAAAATGTTCGGCATACATTATTTCCTATTCGTTCACAACTTAGTCTCAAGCTGTAAAGTGGATAATAGGCGAAATATTAGCCGTTTTGTTCTTTGACCTTGAAAATGAGGTCAAAGGTCAAGTGAAAAGTCATCAGAATATTCAGACTATATCATTTCCTATATGTGCTCAATTGATTCCTAAGCTGTAAAGTCCATATTAAGCGAGATTTTAGCCATTTTGTGCTCTGAACTTGAAAATGAGGTCAAAGGTCAAATTCAAGGTCATGACAATAATCAGCATATATCATTTGCTATGTGTCCACAATTGATTTCTAGTCTCTAATCTCAATATTGAGTGAGATATTTGGCATAATGTGTCCCATTATAAAGCGAATTTAACATGAGGAAACCCATTTGGGACCCGTCTAGGAAAAGAAAATGGCCGCTACACGCAGACCGGCGATTCAGGGACAACGAAACTTATACACATCACAGAAATATATGAGAGCAATCTTTTGAAATAAAAATTTCAAAACTCTCTGAACAGTTTTTGAGAAAATGGCCGCCAAAGTCAGAAATTGACCGTTTATCGGCGAAAATGGCCGCCATTTTGAAAAAAGCGAAAATCCAAAAACTAATGGCCTCTTGAAATATTTTCAGGTATTTTTGTGCCGAATTTCAGAAAGAACCGATCGTAAACTTTAAAGATAAAAATGTGGACGGGCGACGCCGACGGACACAACGCCATATCAATAGATTATCGGACCGTAGGTTCGGTAACCTAAAAATGACAAAATGTGTGGGGTGACACAATAAGTGAACGAAAACATGTTAGTGTCTCATTATATTTGGGAAACAATATTTGGCAAAAAAAATATGTGGAATTTTTTCCACTCCTTCATTGTTATTTGAACACGAAAACAAGTCATTGAATAAGATTATAACGAACAAGTCAAGATTGCTAACCGTTATTTATTGTTATGGTCCTCCATTCACAAAGGAGTACTGCAAACAGAATAGAAACAGACACGCCATGGAAACACTGATATTGAATCTCGAGAGACTCGCACTTCCTGTCACATGTCCTTTGTATTTACTGTACCCGATGATCCTAGATGGTCAGAGCTTCATGGCGATTGGTATCAGAGAAAACGGCCTCAACAAAACCATTATCAGGGAAGAATCAGTTTTCAATTCAGGCTGGATGAGGGCTATTCTCCCGCTGCCATATCTCAATATCCAATATATGAGCCATTATGGTGCATGCTATTCGGTTCAATTCAGTCACACATATTTCACCAACACGAAATGTAATAACCTATGTTGTTCTACTTGATGTATTCAATGCATGCGTTCTATGGCATGTATAGCATGACCTCCGATTATTTGCTCGAATGTATAAATATTAGAGACCGTTTATGAGAAGCCACAATTCATGCTGCCTCATACAGATTCCACATATATTCGAGTAATTTGTCTAAATATCATGCTTTTGTCTGATTTCGCTTGCAAGATGGCAAAGCTCAGTCATTGTGGTGGTAACATTTGTAGGGCACATTATCTTCTGAATTAAAGTTAACGGAATGCTAAGTCCAGTCACGGGATATTCTCTTCAGTGCGCTATTGTTTCAAAGAAAACCATTGATGCCATTTACAACATATAAATGAACTAATATATCACAGTGCCGTCAAAGAATGTTAATATTCTCTGATATCCTGAAGGAGAGATATATCATGCGTGAGTTTGATGTAATCGTCTTCACATACATGACTCACGGGTTGTTCTTGGGAATTATATAAAATCGCGTACTTGCAAGGATATCAAAACACAGATGTCTTTTAAATTGTTTCTGATTGTTGAGCAGTTGTGCACCAACTCCATCTGGTGTGCAGTAGAAACAAATAAAGTATACTTTTACACTGTATTCCCCTCATGACGCAAATGTGTTGTTGACCATAACTGTTTGGTGGGGCTGTTTTCAGAGAAAAGTATAAGAAGTCCAGTCCTCACACTTTGGATAATGGACTCGGTTTTGTTCCCTCGGAATACTTTGTACTTGGGTATTTGTTCCATGTTTATTCCTATTCCAAGCGTAAGTATTTGTTTGATATTACATTTTCTATTATTATCATCATCAAAATCTTGTTGCACTAGCGGTAAAAGATTGATACATATAGTAAAATCCTATGTTTGCACACTATGGCCACATAAAATTCTTCTGGGGTTTATTTTGGCAAAAGAGCATAATCTAGGCACCACCAAAAGGATACGGTTAAAGGTCCAATTCATAGTTCCGACGACATCCCAACAGGCCACGCCCCCTTGGCAACCGCAGGAAAAGTCCCACAAACATACCATGTGCTTTTGCTTGAGCAAGTCGGGAATAATGTAACTTTTGCTTGCTTCTGTTTACACATTCGTTTTGTAAAATAATACACCATATTTCACATGTCTGTACTCATAAGGGGATGGAGAATATATTGTAAGCTTAAATATTTAACTTATTTGGCTTTACTTGGCCATGAGTGCATCAGAAGTACACTATCATCCAACTTCACTAAAGAGGTTGGGCTGTTAAACACGCCGGTTTTGTTTGTGGGACTTTTACGTTTTGGCGCGTTTTTTGACGTCTTTTGATTGGGTAGTAAATATGGAAGTGGGCGGGGCTTATGTATCATCGGAACTATGAATTGGTGGCGCTAGCATACGATGTAGTACTATTCATTTCATATAAACCTACAACGTTTGCTTGTTGCACGTTAATGTGGTGATGAAGCAATACACTATATGTGCCTACTATATTGACGGACTTACACGTGATGACTTTGGTTATGGTTTATAGCGTACTGACCGGAAAGCTCTAGTGTCTCATAACTGCTGAAAAATACTCAAGAACAGCCTGTGGAAATTACAAATAATTTCGACCAGTCTTCCAATTATTAGCACAATCTGATATATATATATATAATATACTTTATGTTGTGATGTGATATTATACAAATATTGGATGTTGAGGAGTCCAATATACAGTTTACGGGATGAAGAAATGTTATGTTGGCCGAGGCGTCAGCCGAGGTCAATATGACATTTCTGAATCCCGCAAACTGTATATTGGACGACTCTCAACATACAACATTTGCTATATCATTCACCAATGAATGTAAACCCACACGTAACACGCGCTCTGATTGGCCGATAAGCACTGGATCGTCCAATATACATTTTTGCCGTCCAATATAGACTTTCGCCGTCCAATATAGAGTATGTAGGATTGTCACGTGGTACAAATTGTCTAATCAGGAGTGTCCTTGCAATGAGAATACCACCGAGTGAATAATATTTGAGTATGTTGGAAATTAGTACAAGAAAAAACTTAAAATAACAATATATGTTTAACTTTCATACTGTTTAGTCAGATTTATTTGCACATATTACTATTTTGTGCATGAACATAGTTGATGCCATACACTATTGTGGGGGTAAGCAAATGACGCTTCGACATGGTTTTGCATGATTTAGCATATACAGAGGAGAAATTACTCGAAGTGAATCATCTAAATGTGATTTCAGCGAACAATCCCTTGGAGTATTCGGCGAATACTACCGTAAAGTAACATTTTCAGCCCCGAGTACTATAGTACACGACAATACACCACAGTTGATTCGATACGGTTTGCATAAATCAGCATATAGATGTAGATAGATAAGATATAGAAAGGGAAAAATAGGCTATAAATCCATGTACAGTGAGTACTATCGTCTAACGGTCTTAAAATGTTAGTACTCAGCGTTCAATTTCTTTGGATGATTGTACTCAATTTGTAACTCAGAAATGTTTCTCGGTTAGCTGACATCCCATTTATGTTCGTCCTAAAAACTTCCTCCCCTAGGTCACAATGATTCTACCAGGTGCTTTTTCGAAGCAAAACAACTGTAGGTGCTATTAGATATGTCTGGTGTCGCTGTCTGTTCTATAATGATTACGACCTAATATGTAAATGAAAAGGTCAAGATTAACAACCGAGTCGATATCCATTAGTTCAGCTGTCTAAGCCTTGCATGTGAGGTTTTCACTGTCACCTGGTTTTGTTGTTGAATCAATCTGACACTGCTGCTCTGGAACTTGATCATCATCAGGATGAATTGTAACAAGTTGTTGTAACAAAATTGGGGCCAATTTGAAGATGACACAGTTGTCATTACTCCGAATGAGTACACCACCTAGTATCTGAAGGTGTTTTGTACCGGTTTTTGGTAGTATTATTTGGTAGAGTGCGGTAAAACACAGTTCATGGCTGTGCGTTTCTTGAAGAAATAAATCCCAACTTACATTTCATTGGTCTTACAAAGTAAGATTAGAATAATCTACTCAGTAGAATACAATGTACGTTGCAAAAGATTCAAATTCTACAATATGCTCTCTCACGATTCCACGATCCTTTGAGATACAAATCATAGCAAATACAACCAGTCCGCTAAACAACACTCATGCAAACAAAGCCATATTGGTCGAGCGTGTGAAGTCATGTAAATTGTCTAGTTACACCCATGCACAAACACCAATACCTAACAAATTGGACAATTGGATCCAATTGGATCCTTACCCTTGTATACACGTACAAATACACAACCAGTGGAAATCGCCATGCCATCATTATAACCCATGATCATCTAATGAAGAGCCCCTGGGAAATCACAGCACCTCCCGCAAATTTGATTCAGTTTTTGATTTGATAAGAATTAACGCGGAATTATTAGGAAAAAAACCACAAGAGTAAAACTTATCAGTCCGACCTCCAACAACAACAGATGGGAAAACGCATGAATCGAAAATAATATTGTCAAGCACTTCATTTAACCAGTGTTACACATTTGCAAATAAGACTGACTATGAAACAAGAAAAAATACCAAATATATATATGCTATGGATGTCATTTATATTGATTTCAGGCATGTACCATAGATGTATTAATCTGATACAAAATGAAGTTATTTTACATGCATACAAGAAATGGGTATATACAAACACTGCCCAAATTATTGTATTTCGGAGACTGGTTGAATTCATCTGGACTTGCTGGGACTTCCACCGGTTGCTCGAGTGCGCGGTTCAACAAGACAGTAGCATGATCCTGTCATTACTCAATAACCTACCATTGTGTCTAACTATGTCAATAAAGCTGACGCATCTATGATGTATTGCCTCATTAATGTGCGACGAGTAAACGAACGAGGTTTGTTGAGGAGAATAATTTTGTATTGATCGAGTCTGACTTGTGGATTCAATAACATGCGAATGCCAACAATTGAACCCGGATATTATATTTTTCACCAAAACAAATGTACGCATAAATCCTATATATGTCCCATTGCTGCAAATACAGGATTGTCATTCCAAGCGTTACTTACATAGGGTTCGACACGAGACTGTCATGTAAAATATCCATGGGAGTTCAATTTCGTAAGATATCCATGGAAGACCCCTGTGAGTCTATGGACATGATCATGTCGAACACACGCATACATTATCTCTCCTCCAGGACATCAGAGAATATTAGCAGCATTGACGGGTTTTGCCTCATTGATATTCTGTTCAAGGCAGATATTTTTTTTTTAAATCTCATCATTGTGATTTTTGACATTAGAGCGTTGGGGGCGAAGCCGCCAACCCTCTACATGTCTATGTGCTGACTTTTTCATGGAGGTTTCATGCCAACCTATCGACGCCCGTTTTGGCATATAAACGTTTAGAAACCTACTTCAAATGAGAATTTTCTTCGTCCTTGACATGAAATCTCTCGAATTGATGGTAAACTTTGAATATTCCACACATGTATAATGCATAAATCGATGTGTTAGGTTTGAGAAAATTACGCAAAATGCTGAGATTGTTTGGAAAACGTCAAAATGGCAGAGCCGATGGAAATTGACGTTCCCAGAATGCAAAGCAAATTTTACCGCAATGACGCGTATTTTGGAGCACACAATCTCCTGTGCAGCATCCATGTAATCTTGCGTGTGCCGTGTGGCATTCCTCGGAATTATGAAGCGAACACAACGATTCGTCTGCGATGCCACGGCTACATTTACCATAATTTGACATATTTTATATGTCAAGGTGTTGGGTTTCCGAAGCCTTCAGAAAATCCTTTATATTTTAAACTGGTCTTTTCATTAGCCCAGTTTAGCAGGAGTACTGAGAATACTCCTCATTTTAGCAGGAGTATCTGTTTCATTGAGTTCAAAATGAATGTTTACTTGTTAGAAAAATATGAATGAAGTAGGCCTATGCTTTCATCATAATATACGGGAATGAATTGGAATCATATCATTATAGTAGCATTTTTATTTGGAGGCGGGGGGGGGGGGGAGGGTTACGTTGAGTAGAATACATTCCGCAGTCTATGGTGCTGATGGTGTGCTCGAGCTCTAATGTCGACTCTCACAGTTAGCTGTATTTTCTTGTTGCACTATCGATAGAAGCATTAAATAGAAAACTATGTCTACGATTTAAGTTGTCTCCAATGAGGCTTGTTCTTTCTTCCCTGTTTGTCGGAGTATTCCAAACATGTCTGGTGACTTGTCTGTCCATGGGTGAACGGAAGACTGGTATTCCTTTATGTTAGTCTGAAAGGCAATATGCCAGAGGAAATTATACCAACACTAAGCTTTGCAACGTCGAATCCGCACCACAAACTATAATATTTTTGTTAATTTCTGATTCTCGGTACGGATGTTCATTCTGGCGAGAAATAGCACTCGAAAACTACTCGCGTTGCAAATTACAATATCTGCCCTTATTTACAAGAAGGTGCATGTAAGAAGGTCCATCTCACAACAAGTATACTGAGGCAAATTATGCACCCCAAAGTGAGATACGACATCGACGTTTTGTGGGATTGAACTGTGCTGCAAGTGAATACTGCAGAACATAGTTCAATCGTGAGCGCTTCTCAAGCTACGAAGGGTAGATTGTTGTCATAATGTTCAAAGTTTTAATGTGGCATAAATTGTGGCTTGCTACAGCAAACAGTCTCTAACTATAATGAGTGTATAATTAAAAAAATGAAGGATGACCGTCAACATCTATGGAAAATAAAAATCCATAAAACTAATGATGAAATTAAAAAACACCATGCAGAGATACGTTTGTCATTCTTTTTCGGTTTGGTAAATTATTTCGTGAAAATCTACATTGTGATGAAGACTTTTTGGGACAATAATAGGCTCTTTCTAAATATTTGCACATTTTTCTCTTGCGGAAAAATGACACATCTCGAAAAACATTAATAAACTTGTATGGTTAATTGAACATACTTTAACGTTTTCTATCGTCGCCCTGGCTACCCTGAAAGCTCAATTTAATGTCAGTAACACCCATCGAGCTGCTCACGAATATATCATATCCCTGGTACATAGTACCTTGCTGAATGTAGGTATCAATCTATTACCACAAATACTTCATTGTTCAGAACTGTAACTGAACATTCCAACTGGAAATGCCAGGTGATTATTTCATGGTCTGGAGCGATTCGAAGTGACAGGACAGAAGGAAACCCAACCCGCGAGTGAACATGATAAATTGCAGTTGACTTCACGCAATAATGGTGTATTTTTAGTACCTTCCTGCAATCGCCAGCTGGCAGCACTGTTTTTGGGGGTAAACATGACGTCACTATTATGTTTTACTGGCGTTATCAATATAAACGTAATTTAATTGCCATCATTTACGTCATTATTGATTACAGACGATTTTCGTTAGTGATTTGGCGCCAAAAATTCACATCAAGTACAATGCTGCCACCTGTTGAATGAGAATATGACATGCATCATAAGAGGGGGATATGAATATATGCATCATAGCCATGAAAAACTTAGTAGGTAGGTTGTTTCCAAAAACACAATAACTCATTTCCTGATGTCTAGTGTGAAAAACATTCAATATCCTAGACATGTATCATTTATCTGATACAACGCATTTTCATTTATGGACAGCAATATGCATGAACCCCTGTAAAAAAATTCGAGTAGGCCTATAGCAAAACCATATATATATAGTTATACTAGTTCATTATAATTATTTTCAGATATATAATTGTACTGTCCAGACACTTTTGTGTTCGGTATCTGTTATACCGGTACATACAATTCAATTCAATGAAAGTTTATTTAGTTTGATGTAAAATACAAATGTACAATGTGGCAAGAAATATGACAAGCTGAAAGGGGGTGTAAGAAGCATTGCTTGTAAAAGTACACCCCCTTGAAAAAATGGGCGGGGTATGCAGAAGTAGCATCAAATTAAGATAAGCTTGTAAATTGGAATAATTATAATGAACAAAATGACTTAGTAGTAGTAATAATAATACGGGCACATTACAGGCACATGAAATTAATATATTGTCAAGGCATATAAAACTGGAAATAGCGATACAGAGTTATGCCATTAATGCTAAGACACCTTATAATGTGCGAATGGTATATAATGTGCGAATGACTTCACTTATCCTCCAATGATGGTAATATACGATTCGTATGATACATAACACAAACCACGTGAGCTACCTAATATCCCCGTCTATTACCCGGATGCTCCACCGATGGAATCTCCCGCTCGTCACACACACCTACAAGGGAGGTAGAGTGCAAAATGCTGTTACAACAATTGTTCGTGTGGTTGTAACAGAAAAAAAAATCGGAGATGTGCTTGCCAAAGGTTTTTTTTCTCGATTGTATCGATTTACTTAACGACTAAACTCTTCGGCAGTTGTTTAATCGGATTCGAGGTCTGAGTTCATGTGACAAACAAATAACGACACAATGATATCCTTGAACTTTGTTCACGTGCTGTTTGCTCCCACGTTATAGAGTCACTCAGCAAACAGAACTTCAACTGACTGAGTGTCTCCATCTCTTGAAACAGACACAGAACAGACACAGTATTGCTGATTTGACTGGCAGTATAACGCCGGTAATGCTACAACAGCAACCATTCGTGTGTAATAAAGCAAATGCCTTCGAAACCAGTCTTTTTTTTTTAAACTACATTTCATATTAAATATGCTAGGATAGAATAGAAGTGCAAAATAGACTGATCATTCCACGTACATCATGGTATATCACTGATTATTTTCTCATAACTACACTATATATGCAGATATGAACTGAAAAATGTACTCGATGAGGATTTGAGCGCGATCTGGGCAATTGTTTACATTCGGGTTTGATGGATACAATCACATTGTTCATATACGAAACCGGTACAAAATGTGTACTCAAACGGATGAAAAGACAACTCGGACAATTGTAATCGTCAAAATCATTGAGCACACCTTTTTGTTATCTTGCATCAGATGAGTTGCACAAAACTTTAGTTTGAAATAACATTGCATACATTCGAAGGCAGTAGCTTTACTTTATGGAGCATCAACGATCTTCGGTAGACTATGACTCAAGCAGATCTGCTAATCGGCGGTTGATAAAGTATTATCCTGTTAGACGAGAATTGCTTGAAGCCTAACTAGAAGGTATTTTTTTATGTTTTCATATCATGCAGATAGTTTCCCGGATCATTTAGGTTCTTACAGAACTTGAAAATCTCAATCACAACCTGAAATATCTCAATTTTCTTGAATTACTTTTCTTTCAATCTATCAGCATTTTGCTGAACCTCATTAAATATTATAATTAGACATTCATGACGTCATATGAGTCAAACACTCTAATTAGCTATCTAAACCTTATTTTTTAAGGGCTTTAATGTAGATGCAGAAACCGATGTTTTTTGGTAATGCATAGTCAGTCTTATGTCATTCCAGCATGTTGTCAAGGGTAACAGTTGTTGGGTGGTTGCTACGGACACTTTAATAGTTAGGACATGTATGCTACTTTCTGTCAACATTTTTACAAAGGATCATAATGTAACAAAAGTTGAGGCCCTAATGAATTGGAATTCACAGTAGTTAGCAATAAAATCTCCATAGCAACGTGGTTGCTATGGGCCATATTCCGACTCTGATTGCCTTGACACCAATAGAGGTGATTTAAAATTTGAGTATTTTCTGTATTGAGTCATTATATGGAACAAAAATTATTTTCATGTGCTTTAATATTATGCAGTACTGGTTTAAATGAGCTCATTATTTTGAGTGCCTCATATGACGTCTTCACTGCTCATTTGCATATTCGTGATATTTGCATATGACCCCGAAAGGACAATAGAACATGTCATAAACAGACCTCTGTATAATTATAGGTAATTGACTGGATACAGTGTTTGAGACACGGCCGAGGGCCTCAAATACTGTATCCAGTCGATTAACTTATTGTTATATGCCGCTTCACGGTATGCACACACGTTTGGAGATATGATGACAAATGCTGACTTTTATAGCCATTTTAGACCATGAAAGCAAATAATTTTGTAGACATTTTCATGCACTACAAAATCAAAAACGTCATTTCACTAGAGCATGAATGCCGAATCGTCAAAAGACCGTCGGTTGCTATGCGCGACGCCGGTCAATATGAAGGAGGTCAATACCGCAGTATATCGGACCGATTGCACTCTATGTAATCCATCGTAGCATTTTCGTAGGCATATAATAATAGTGACTATTCAAGATATTTGATTCTTGTAAAAACAGAAAAGATCCCCTGACTTCAGTCATTGATATTGACACTAAACTGGAAACGTTGAACGAAAATGCATTATTAATCAACACAGTTCTAGCTCCAACATTATTCTGTAAACACAGTTCATTCAGTCAAGTCTGAGGAAGGGGTGGGGTCGAGATGGAATTAATTGCTTGAAGTTCATCCAAGATATTTGCTTGAGTTTTCTGCTCTCTGTATGCCACCAGAAACCCATAAGAGAGAGTCTGCTGCCACTAAATCCTGATATTGAATCTATCACGTGGAAGTGATTAACTGATTTTATTCTAGTTTGATAATTTTAACAATAACACTATCTCTGGTTGATAATCACACCAAACTGCACAGACTGAAAGTCCCTGGAAACAAACGAAAAATTGAGCATGGTGAAACATTGGCTTATCTAACCATGCTAACGTTCACATGTATGCCAAGATTGAATTAAACATAATTGATGAAGCAAAAAGAGTTGTCCTTTCTTGTCGTGATAATGACGGTCTCGTCTCAAACTACCGAATACTGTATATGGATATTTATCTCCCATAATGTGTTTAGTCCAGTAAAATAGTCAGTTGATTTAACTTTCATGAAATTGTTGCCCTCGGGAGATGGTTGAATTTGTTTTCCCTTCAACACAAATTGGATTCTTGAATGGGATTATTTGGTCACGTTCATTATCCTTTTCAAACCGTATTGGTTTGAAAGCAATAATACTTGTCCCATATCAATTGACGCATATTATGTATAGGAGAAAGGACGAAAAAGTGTGGATTCTTTGAATTGAATGCTCGAGGCCGCGAAGCGGCCGAGAGCATTGAAATCAAAGAATCCACATCTTTTGAGTCTTTTCTCCGACTTAAAACATGTGTAGGCCTAGTCATGTGTAGATACAATATAATAGTATTACAAACGTGAGTTGCGTCATGTATGCTTTGCGCGTCATGCATACAGACTGAAAGTGTGGATTCTTTAAATCAATGAACCATTGCGAGTGACATGATATAAATACAATTGCGCGAAACCCAGAAAATCACTCGACTTGACACTGACAAAATGCAGGGGCAAGTAAGCGACGATGACGATATCTTCATCACACAGAGCAAAATCAGTTTTGATTTGAATGCATCTGTAGATAGCGATCGAGCGTTCGATGTAGCACAGATGCTCGGAAATATTGGTGACAAAACACTCCGAATTGGATATCGGACTACGAGTGGTGAAACAGTATGTATAGACTATTCGAAGTTGCTGTATATCTGATTAAATGTTTCTATAATGACAGTTTGTGGTAACTGGTATAATAACTAACAGTAATTATGATTCATGCTTTTAGGCCTAATCTTCCGGCGTATCGACCTGTATATTCTGACATCTCAGACGACAAACTCGTGTCAACATGCCGGAAATTCGAGGCTTCGTTGGATAGCGCATCTCAGAGTGGAATGCCGACACAGAACAGCTGAGATTACTTTGCATAATGAACATAAACGACAATGTCAGCAAATTCATGTAAAAATTTGAAAAATTACCATATCTGGTAAAGTAATAACGAGAGAATGAGTTGATGAAAACTGTCTCACGTCTCTGTAAGGATGCTGGATTAGATGGATATCGAACAAATAATTCCTTACGAGCCACAGCCGCTTCGCGTATGTTTGAACTGGTCATCGTTCTCTGGCTGTCCGTCCGTACAAGAGCGTGTCCGACGCCAAGCGCAAGAAGATAAGTGCAGCAATCTCAAGCACAGGTAGCGCTACGGAGGATCCACGCTCTGAATGTCCCATAAGAAACAAAGACCAGTTGCCAATCAACATGACTGGCATGAAATGACTTGAAATATGCTGTTATGTAATATGTAATATCACATATACTGGTTATGTACACGAACTTATCCAAAAATATTCTGTGTGAGCTCTGCAAATAAACATGTATCATGAATAACCGTTGATTCTTTTCAAAGTGTTGGAAATTGTGCGTTAAGAATCCCCGGCTTCTAGTTGATTCCTCAAAAATAATCCACACTTCACACAATAGTGTGACGTCATCATAATGTTTTAACTAACATTCAAGCACTGCCACATCTTATTATCGCTGTTATTTTGTGTAAAACAAAATATGGAATAACATTATGGGTGAGAGGGTGGATGACATATGGAAGTATGGACTGTATTTGTTCCATGTATATTGTTGATTTATGATCAGTACCAAAAGAAAATCTACCAATGACAAAGGAAGTGAATCAGACGTTCTCGGGAAAATGTGCGACATAATTGGACTATCTCTAACGTTGGACTCCCCGTCTTGTGATTTATCCTGTATTGCTTTTTCTGAGTGTGGTCGGGGCCTCGGTCGCAGTGAATTATTCTCAGCTGCAAACCTAATTAGCTGTCTTCCCGCTGTGTCTTCCCGCAACTCATCAACTGTGATATTCATAATAGGCCGTATACTGTAAGTCCTGCATACGAAACGGCATATGTATGAAACTAACCCCGTCCATCTTCCTTGATGAATTCTCATCTTTCTTACAAAACTACATGGCCAGTTCTGGTGACCTCATCATTGTGGGAGACCTGAATTTTCATATCGACAAGCCGAGTGACCCAGACCCCTGTAAACTTCTGTCTCTCTTGGACAACTGCAATTATCAACACCATGTAACATCACCGACTCACAGTTCAGGTCATATACTTGACACGGTCATCACTCAACAGGATGCCCAACTGTTACACAACCTGACTGTTAGTGACCGTATATCAGACCACAATCTGATTCCGTGCCAAGTCTACCACCGAAAACCAGCACCGATCCGAACAACTGTGCCCACCAGAAAACTGCGTTCTGTTGATCTGACCTCGGTCTGCCATGACATACAGTCCTTGCAGATACCACCAACTGATGTTGTGACCGTACTGACTGACTTCTATCATCGATCTCTGACAAGCATTCTGGACACACACGCCCCTACAGTGGTGAAAACCATCACAAAACGTCCCAGTCAACCATGGTTCACCGACGAGCTTCACCGTGCCAAGACTGAAAAGTGAAAAGTTGAACGGCGGTAGAGGAGAACTGGAACTGGAAATCCGTGAAGGGTTTCCTGACGGCCCTGTGCTAGCTGGTGTATCATCGCAAGCACCTTGTGCGGTCATGC
This sequence comes from Terebella lapidaria, assembly GCA_949152475.1. Lineage (NCBI taxonomy): Eukaryota > Metazoa > Annelida > Polychaeta > Terebellida > Terebellidae > Terebella > Terebella lapidaria. The sequence continues at coordinate 27,465,130 of OX424557.1, read as the reverse complement.
CAGAGCTGGTCCCAGTGTCAGCTGATGAGCTTCGAGATGTTGTAACCAAGTCACCAAACAAGGGTTGTGCTCTTGACCCAATGCCGACTTGGATGGTGAAGGCAGCCTGTGAACCTCTACTGCAGCTGATGCTAGAGGTTATCAACGGATCCCTTAAACAAGGAACTGTTCCTCATTCCATGAAAGTCGCCAGGGTTTTTCCATTATTGAAGAAGCCCTCTCTTGACAGTGAGCAGCTTAAAAACTACCGGCCTGTGAGCAATCTGTCCTACTTGTCAAAGGTTCTGGAGAAAGTTGTTGCATCCAGGCTTCGTCTGCACATGGATATACATCAGCTGTACGATCCGACTCAGTCCGCCTACAGACCATTTCATGGCACAGAAACCGCTCTCACCAAGGTGCAAAATGACTTGCTCATTGCATCAGATAAGCATGGTGTATCCATATTGGTGATGTTAGATCTCAGTGCCGCTTTTGACACTGTTAACCATGAGATTCTGTTGGACAGAATGCAAAACCTCCTCGGCGTCAGCGGCACAGCACTACTTTGTTTCAGGTCGTATCTGAGAAACCGTAAACACCTCGTCCAAATACATGACTCCGTCTCTGCGCCGACGTCAGTAACCTACGGTGTGCCACAGGGGTCTGTATTAGGCCCTTCACTGTTTCTGGTGTACATGCTGCCACTCCGACAACTAGTCATCTCATACGGTCTGATGATGCATACCTAAGCTGACGATACACAGGTGTATTTCTCGTTCAGCAAACCGAAATGTGCTGCGCCAGTCAAAGCCGAATGTGCCCAACTCGACAAATGTCTCTGATATACAGACCTGGATGGCCTCCAACCGACTCAAATTGAACTCCGACAAGACATAGGTTAAGTTGTTTGGGACCAAGTATTCTTTGAGAGCTGTCCCTGGCATCTCCTCAATCGCTGACAATGACGCAAGTGTGCCTGTGTCGGAGGGTCCTGTTCGTAATCTTGGAGTTTTGTTCGACTCGGATATGTCAATGACCTCACAAGTAAACAAGATGATCCAAGTGTGCTTGCTTGCATCTTCGCAACATCGGGTGCATTCGGAAGTGTCTGACTGAGGACTCCACCAAATCTTTAGTACAAGGTCTCGTCATGTCAAGACTGGACTACGAAAACAGCTTGCTGTGTGGTATACCTGCCTGTCCCGACTCCAATCTGTTCAAAACAAAGCGGCTAGGTTGATCACTCTGTCTAAGACGCGAGACAGTGCCACAGCAATCATGCGGCGGCTCCATTGGCTCCCAATCAGTGACAGGGTAGATTTCAAGGTCCTTTTGCTCATATAAAAGGCACTCCGCAATGTTGCTCCACTATATATACGTGCCATGATCACTGTCTATGAACCAACAGGCTCAGTTCATGCTGGAGGTACCACAATCTTGGCTGTCAACTGTAGGGGATCGGGCCTTTTCAGTGTACGGACCGAAAGTGTGGAACAATCTGCCAACTTCAGTTAAACAATCAAAAACTGTAAATAGTTTTAAATCTGCTCTTAAAACACATTTCTATCAAATCCACTATCAATTGTAATTGTTGTCACATGCCGTACTGTCCTTCATATTTTAAATTATTGTACTGTCCAATCATCTGTATCATCGCGCTTTTGAGCACTTGTTGGAAAAGGCGCTTAATAAATGTCAATTTATATAAATATAACGAAAACGAAAAAATAACGAAAATGATCTACCATTTAAATTGAAATCGGCAAACAACAATTTTCGACAGCCAGTTTGGCGGTATTATATCTTTGTGAAATGCGTTCATTTGGTTGGTTGCATGATTCACGCAGAAGAATATTGTATCGGCCTCTGACTGGTCCAAATATATGGCTAATAATTTCCATAACGGAAACGGTAATTTCTATAACCAAAGTATGTGAACCAGTCAGAGGCCAGTACAATATTCTGTGCGAGAATCATGGCCACTTGAAAAAAACTTGACAAAGCTGCTAAGAGTTTTTTGACACAGGGTGAGGTGATTCACGCTAAAAACAACGTCCGCAGAAAAAAGATATAACTCAATGTGATAACAACGTTTTATTTACATCATTCATTGAAATGTCATGGAGGGTGACTGAAAACAACAAGCTAGATATCAGATTGGCAATTGGTTGTTTTCGATCCGTGGTGCTAAGACCAAATAAAATAATAGGTGTGTTTCCAGTTACATCCTCTGAAAAAAAGGGTAGGGGATAACATTTCATTTTGCTCTATTACTGTATCATTAAATAAAATAGGGTCAAACTTTTGAATAAAACATTTTTAACAAATATGTTGAATGGAGATACAATATGATGTCGCTACAAGCGTCATAATATATGTATCTAATGTTATATTATCTACGTTTTGCTCAAATTAGAAAATATTGGCCTTGTATACTGCTTGTTTACTATATACTTCAATCTTGTGTACCAGTTATTATTATTAAAAATTTAGAATTAAATCTTCCTCTGTAGTAAGCTGGCTTGGAGAACTCGTTTTGTGTGTAACTAGAATATTGTATTGTATACTGCTATTTATTTTGGTGTCTGTGCTTCTTAAATCTGCTTGCAAATGTTCTATACATCATCCGTTCATTGTGTTGAAACTGCTGTTGGTTCCTTTATGCACCTTTGATCCCTTAGTCTTCCTCTGTGGTATGCTAGCTAGTTTTTAACATAACTGCACGAAGAACACTTCTTGTACATATGTGTATGGGGTTTTAACCAGGCAACCTCAGTACAAGGGGACCTGGGGTTTCTAGCTAGAAGGATACTACAGGATACAATTTCATCACGTGGCTCATTACATTTGAATATATACTCGACAAATTTCACCCCCATCGTCACTAGATCGCCGAATGTGAGACTGACATTGGCGTCGAAGCAATCTGACCGCTTGATCTTTAAGGTTGTGTATGCATGAATGTTGACTTTGCCAGGCGATTGCCATTCTTTCATATCTAAGTTAAAATATTCCCCCACAGTCACGCTGTGTCTGATTTGAATGAGGAAATGTTTCCTTGTAACGTGTTCGCGTTTCTCGATACCTATGGCAAAAACGGACGTCTCCAGACTCTCCTCCATCATGTCCATGAACGACACTATGTTGTCCCAGATCCAAAACGTCACAACCAATAGGAAGCGGCCTTTACGAAGTGTGAACATCCACCATATGCTTACAATATATAATTGATGCAAACATTTTTTTTCTATGCAAAATGATTAGGGTCGAGGATCGGGACAAAAATATTTATTAAAATACAATAATATGACTGGGTTTGGTGGTGATTTGCTAGGTTGGGTCGAGTAACCAGAAGCACACCTATTATTTTATTTGGCCTAATGGAAATATACACATATATGCTAATGATATGACCGTCCATTCAGCGTAATAAGAATAAAACGCAAACCGATTTTTTTTGAAGACCCAACAACGTCTCTGATCGCTTGCTTTATAATCATCAGTACATGCAATCCAGTCTGAGGGGAGCGGGAGAGAGAAATATCATTAGTCATGTGTAAACATTACAAGAGCCTAATTATTTCCATTGTCACTAGCTGTTCGGTTGACAATTTATTTCCTATCGTGCAATTTGTCAGAGTTAATGCCAATGTTTGCAAACTGTAAAATATGACTCCGATGTAGAGATTTAAGATCATTGTTTAGTGGCGAGTAGAAAAGAGCAAACACAATCAATGATCGTGCGTGAACTGCAATGCAAATTACCAATTTGATGAAATTGTATTTCACTGGGTTCGATATCCATGGCACATAGCCTGAAAACAACATTTTCTTGTTGATACTTGATTAATTAAGCATCCACTCTATATGTGCCAAGGGTCAAGAGTGAACGTGTTGTAGCTTGTAAACATACCCGATAGTGTAGCCATATTTATTGTTTGACACATATTAAAGCTACTGCCTTCGAATGTATGCATTATTTTTTTCAAAACCAAATTTTTGTGAAACACATCTAATGCAACATAACAAAAGGTGTGCTCAATGATTTTGACGATTACAGTCCGTCCGAGTTGTCTTGTCGTCCGTTTTAATACCCATTTTGTACCGTTTTTGTAAATAAACAAACGAAGTGTATCCATCAAACCCGAATGTAAACTAATGCCCAAATCGCGCTTAAAATTCTACATTGAGTACATTTTCCAGTTCGTATGTGCATATATAGTGTGATAATGAGAAAATAATCAGTGATATACCATGATGTACGTGGAATTGTCAGTTTATCTCGCGATTCTATGCTTTGTTTACATCTGGGTGTGATGGATACAGTTCCTATATTTACGCGAGAACGGCCTGTTCAAAGGAGCAAAATTTGCCTGAGGACTGGTTATTTTCATTACATTTGATGCGAGTATGTCTCATTCAGTTAATTCAGCATGTTTGATAAGAAATATAGTTTTCAAAAAATAATGACTGGTTTCGAAGGCAGTTGCTTTAATATTTAGTTCTACCAGAAATCATTGTTTTTTGTGGTGTGTGAAATACAAAATACGGTATGATACTATAGATGAAAGGGTCTACTAACGTGTTGAAGTTTAGTCTGAATTTGAGCATGTATTTTCAAGTAATTCTGAACGTTAGCACCCCCAAATGGCGAAAAAATAATTACCATTGGCAGAGGTGATCGAACGTTTCCAGACAACTGTTACAGAATTGGGCCACCTCGCACGTAGGACTCGCCCTTGTGGTGATTTATGTCCTGTTTCTCCATCGGAATCTGGACGCGGCCTTCATTACAGGGAATTATTCTCTCGGGATGACTCAGCTGCTAAATCTAGGACCTAATTAGCAGTATTCCCGCCGTGTCGCCATACATCACTGACACCCTGTATGACCTGACCCGCGATATTACAACTCTTCGATTGTGATATTGATAATATGTGTATACTGTACGATATCTACTGCGATTGAGCAATGGCATATGAATAACTATGATTATTATATGCCTACGAAAATGTTACAATGGATTACACAGAGTGCAATCGGTTCGATATATTGCGGTATTGACCTCCTTCATATCGACCTGCGTCGCGCATGGCAACCGGCGGTCTTTTGAAGTTTACGTATTCGTGCGCTGGTGAAATGATGTTTTTGGTGTCGTAGTACATGAAAATGTCCATAAAATTATTTTCTTTCAGGGTCTGAAATGTGAGCATTTGTAATCATATGTCTCTCGAGGGGTGTGCATATCATGATGCGGCATAATAATAAGCTAATCGACTGGATACAGTGTTTGAGGCCCTCGGTCGTGTCTGTGCCGCGGACGCACTCGCAAGCTCGTGCGTGCTTCGGCCCAGACACGACCTCGGGCCTCAAACACTGTATCCAGTCAATTACCTATAATAATAGATCACAATTAAGAAGTTACTGCATAAGTGAAATATTTTGCAGCAAATTGTAATTTGCAAAGGAAATTTCATTACAGTTTCATATTGGGAAAACTGAAGTTTCACAGGCCAGTTTACTTAATGTGACTCCTGTGTTGATAGGAATATGTTATCCATCAATTGGTACTATATGTTCAATTATAATGAGTTCGAATTGAACGGATACGATATCAACAATAAGCCCTGATGACCATGCATGCACTGAGTTTGAACATTGGAGAAATGATGTCAACGAATTGTTCAAGGTACAACCTCTCGCCTAGCATCACCAGCTGATGTAAAATATTTAATCATCAAAAACCTTTGACGGTCCCGATTCGACATTGCTAAGGACTCACTATGAATCATCTCTAATCATCCCGAATTTTGACCCTGGAGCACCCTGGACATGACGGGCTATGTGTGTTTGGACCAAAACGTTTTGTAATAATGTTTGAAAAAGTATGAATGGTCACAAAATCTGATAATTTTGAAGTTCGTGCATGGGTATATGTATTCGTTATTGATGTCTCACAATAATGTTTTCCAATCAATGGGTGTCAACAACCTAAAGGTTTGAACAAAATTGAAATATCATGGTAAAAATATCATATTCTTGACAATGCATTCTCCTGATTCACTGGTAAATTCACACAAAAACCCAGAAAACGCATAATTGTTTCACTTTTTTATTATTTTTATAAACAATGTTTATTTGGATTGATCAATAGGACATGCCTATACAAAGATTTTTCACTCTAAAATTGGAGTGTTACACAAGCCAGGTATCCATTGTCATAGTCAACCTCAGCAAGTAGGAATGCTACTCTTAAAACAAACACATGGCATTCACTGGCGGATTCAGGGGGTTGCACCCGGCGCGCACCCCCCCCCCCCCCCTCTATTGGGCCGTGAAAAAAAAGAGAAAAAGGGAAAGAAAAAGGAGAAAGCAAGAAGAAAAGAAAAAAGAGAGAGCAAAAAGCTATAGAAAATGTGGGTATGCACCTATGTAACGAAATATGAGTGTAATTTTCTTCGTTTGATATTTTTGACCGGGGGTGGGGGGGGGGGGGGGGGAGCGGATGGAGGGGGGTAGAGCCCCACAATATATTTTCAACAAAAAAATCTGTGACTCAGAAATATATTAAATTGCATTACAGCGTTACATAGGCCTAACATTCAGTGTGTCTCTTGATAAAGTATTGGTCGGGCTTTGTTTCTATTGCAAAATGTTGCATTTTATGTTTGTTATTGGAATCATCAAAATTTGGCAGTGATAGATTGAAAAAAAGAGAAAAAGGGAAAGAAAAAGGAGAAAGCATTCGTTGGTCAATAATTATGCAATTGAGTGTCATTAATCATGAGTTCTTCAAGTTATATGACATATGATATGTAGAGTGACAATGAGTAGTTTTGGGATAAATAAATTTGAATACCAGCAATATTTACATGCTTGTGTGGAATGAAAAATACTCAATCAGAGCCAGAGAGAGCTCAGGATCAACCACAGAACATCAACAAAGCTCTGGCTTCTGGGGCCCCCACGCCGTGTAAGGTACCACCTATCCACCTCACTTCGCTCGGTCGTTTGACTCCTCTAACCAGCTTGACATCCCCCCCCAACCCTCCAATGATAAATGTAGTCCGACACACTTGACTTCATACTGGAACTGTCATTGAACATACACAGGGGATATTTTTTATTTTTTTTATTTGTTACAGACAGGGTTCTTTATAACTCTGGATATAATTCTGGATGTCGACATAACTTGGAAGATAATTATATCTTATCTTTATTATTAAACGATTGACCATCACCATGTCTGGTGCATAAGAACCTTAGAACAGCCTTAGAATGGTAGGACTATTAGACCTTCCTTTCTTTGAAAATCTATCTTTCATTTACAACAGAACTAAGCAGACTTCTAAAGTAAAATTCTACTTATTGATTTCACAAGGTACAGTTGTAAAATACACCTTAGAAACCATCTCAGAGACACTAAATTAAAAAAAATATCTCGGGGGCGTACGGCGCCCCCGAACCCCCAGACCGCATAAGGCTTCACTCGCTAGTCAGTGATGTATCCTCCATTCACAACAGAAAAAGACTCCAGAAGTGAAAATCTACTTAGTGATTTCACAAGGTAAAGTTGTAAATACACCTTAGGAACCATCTCAGAGACACTAAATCCCAAAAATTTATCGGCGGGCTTACGGCGCCCCCCCCCCAACCCCCAGACCGCATAAGGCTTCGTTCGCTCACACTATTTCAAGATAGCGTACATTTAAGAAGAGCACCCCCCCCCCCCCCTATTAAAAAATCCTGGATCCGCCCCTGGCATTGTAACAAACACATGACATTGTAACAAACACATGACATTGACAAATATTGTTGTACATGTACTTTTTGTACCAGCTACATCATTATCGTGAAATACTAACAAAAGACAACTGATACTGCTATGCTGTTTTGTTCAGATTCATCAATAACTGAAATAATGCATCGACAATGGCTGAACAGAGAACATCGTCCTCAAACTACACATGGAAACTACACAGGTGGGTCATGATGCAAGGAAGCTGTATTCAACAAACGAACTGTTTTAACCCGTGTTAGTTTGTTCGTTAGCAAAATTACTAGAAACCCTCCGGACGGAATTGCACGATTTTTTTTGTGCTGATAGTTATTGACTATGGGAATAGGTGATTAGATTTAGAGAATTGACCCGGATCTTATTCTGGATCCAGGAATTCTTTGCATGATGAGGCATTGGTGAGCGATAAGGATTATAAAAACTCTTAGTGACGTCCATAGAATTTCTCAAATGTTTTTCCTATAGATTGAGATTGAGTCAACATCGTGAAGCTTATTTACCATTTTTGAGCTGGTTATCATTTGAAAAAAGAATAGGCGATTTGATGTAATTTTCGGGAGTGATCGAAATCATATTCAAAATCCCGGATTTTTTTGAAAATCTGGAGGATCGCTATCTCTCATCATTGGCGATTAAAAAAAAAAAAAACAATCAACTGTTGTCATTTCCAGGGATCCGATGTCAATGACGTCATGACGTGAAACGTCAGTTTCAAAAATAATGCTCTAACTCTGGAAGTTTTGTTGCTGAGAGAAGCGCATTCTAATCCTCGTTCATTTCTGCATATAAGAGGGACCTTATTTTGCCATCATATATTTCCTGCTATGACGTCATCAGTGTCTTAATTTTATATAGCATACATGGTAATGTACAACACATATGTATGCATAATACATCTCCACATGCTGACAAATCTAGAAAACTGATTGCGACTGGGCAGAGGTCCCCCCTCTCCGAGTGCACACTTGCACTGTATGGTTTTAGTCGCCATGACTAATTCCCCGGCGGATTTTCACAACTGGAATTTAACCCTCTAGTTAAGAATAATACCAATATATTATTCATTGACATCACTTATACGACCAAATAACGAATCAATCGGTGCATCTCGAATTGATGCTCTTAACCTAATACGGTTGCGAAGGCTTACCTGACAAGTGTTTTTTCATGACTCGGTTTTAATGTTTTTCGTTCTTTTTTTATTAATACATTTTTTTGGACGAACCCATGTGTGAATTTATGCTGTGCAGCTTAAGAATCGTGCGATACAACTGTCATTGTGGAGTTTCATTTCGGTTAGGGACTACATGACAAGAGCTAAGCCACACGCTTCCTATCATACTGTTCATGGACTTTGCATGAGTGTGTCCTTAACAGACCATGAAGCTATCATGGTGTCACACAGGGCTGGTGTACATACCACCTGCGGTGTAAACATCCCCATTCTTAAAGCATAACACCAGGAAGTCGCCCTATATCGTACTTGTAGGAGAGTGAAAGTAATTCTCGTCTGAGGGGTCAATATCAATGAGTGGTCGGATTTTTTTTTCATAGGTTGTTGGGCAGTTGTATACTAATTCCATCAGGTGTACAGTAGAAACAACTACATTGAACACACTGTCTGCCCCTGATGACGCCAGTGTGTCTTTGGATAAACTATTTGTTTGGGCTTTGTTTCTATTGCAAAATGTTGTACTTTACGTTTGTTATTAACATCATCAAAATCTGGATGTATTGGTGGTAATAGATTGATACTAACATATAACAATTGAGCCCCTAGTGCACTCATCCTGGGTGAGGATCGACCATGAAAAATCCCTCGACCGCTGATGGGATTCGAGCTTACGACCTCCCGGCTTAACCGCTGAACTACTTAGGCTGATTTTTTGTCTCTTAATGTCTGTTTCAGGCAGATGAGACTGTGAATTCGAAATGTTTAGTTACTCATTTCATGTGAGCAACGTCACTATTGTAATCATTATCGTATTGAATCGATATCAATACGAGACAGACATATTATTATAGCATTTTCAATAATGAACCGATACATCACATATTTGGCGATAACATACCTCTAGTTTGGTCTTGTGCTGGCATTTTCTTCAACATTTTGTATGAATGTGCCCATTTCGCTTTTCCAAGATGGTTTATTTGCAACCCAGTTATGTTCATCATATAACTTCATACATATCTTTGTTCACAGTGATTTTGACAGGTGTAGTTTGGATGGTGCATCGTTTCAAGTGTCGATATGGCTTGTATCACAGTCCCGTGATATCACGATCGAATATTCAAATAGAAAAAGCCTAGAATAGTAGCCGAGTCGATATCCATTAGTTCAAAGTGTTTAGGTCAAGCTCTTGCATATGGTGAGATGTGACTGTTGCTTCAATCTGACACTGTTCGTATGGAACTCACGTACATGTCAATATCAGGACAATAGTCGGTATGACATGCTGCTGTAACAACATTACGGCCTTATTGAAAATTTGTCAGTTGATACTCCTGAAAAGTGCACTATCCAATGCTTTCAGTGGGTTTGTGCTGAATCATAATACTTCTTTATTGCCCACAACTTAACTGTGTGTTTCTTATAGATGTGTGTATATATATACTACTTTTCAACTTACATTCCAAAAGGATAACAATTCAATTTGTAACATCATTGTTCCTCAGCATTACCCATACACGATGGCAATCTTCATTCACATTCAATAGACCCAGGAGAAAGGAGTGACAGGAAACTACGATCGTCCAGATCCAAATAATTAGTTCATTACATATACATTACTGTAAACGATTCATATGCTGCGATATCCTATTCCACAGATGTACACTCCTTTGGAATATAAATCATAGCGAATGCAGTCAAAGCGCTGGATCCTGCACTCGTGCAAACAGAGTCATTGGTCGAGCGTGTGATGTCATGTAAATTGTCTAGTTACACCCGTCCACAAACAGCTCTTCCTGACAAATTGGACAATTGTGTGGTTCCGAGATTAGATCCGCGTACTTGTATTACACGAGCGGTGGAAATGATCATACCAGCATTGTAGCCCACGATCATCTAACTACGAGCCCCTGGGAAGTCTCATCGTGTCTCGGAAAGTTGATGTAGTCTTTGTAATAATATGAATGCCATATATCTATATTGACGGAAATCGATAAGGCGCACCATCGACACTCAATCAAGCATACAGAACTCTCTATTGCAAAGTCATTCTAATGTTAAATGATGAAAAGGAGGAAAAGACGTAGACACATCTCGGTACATCTCGGCACAAACTGAAATGTATCAACATATATTTTCATACTACAAGAAAAAAATGTATATAGATATATGGCAATCATAACCTACATCAATAAAGCTGACACATCTAAGATGTATTGACTCGTTTTCGTGTCACAAGTAAACAACGAGGTCCACTGTGAACAATATTTCTACATTGTTGCGGCCTAGTTGTGGATTCAACTAATTATTGAACATTTGACCATGTATCCCTGCAGCTTTGGCTAGATTAGGCTCTTCATTCAAAATGAAGGGAACACTACTCTACAATATAACAGCAATGGAACACATCATATTTATCATATATGATGTGCTCACAGCACCGTATATATTTCTTCTTCCGTATATACGGTGTTGATTTTCTTCCCACGAAATGGAACAAGCAGTATGTCTTGAGATTTGGATGCGATCACGTCAAACTCACGCATGATCTATCTAGTCCAGGATGTGTGAGATGAGTATTAGCATCTTTGACGGTACTGTGATGTATTGCCTCATCAATATGCTGCACCTGGCGTCAACGAATTTGTTCTAACTTTCTAAAATATTCTGATGTTGGCATGGGAAAAAATATCCTGTAACTCGCAACCTCAAGACAATATCGTTTAGAACAATAAATAGATAATGCTCAGAATTCTGGTTGTGTCTAATAATGTTTTTTTTATCGTTCTGTATCCAGTGACTTTCTATTATCCTCAATCCCGAAAACATTGTGCCAGAGATTACCACTTCCGATTATTTTTTTGTACGCAATCAACGTCATATCCAACGTTCTCAGTTCTCATAGTTCTCAGTGTTTAATACCAGGCAAAATTAACCTAAATGATATTCCTGAATCCTAGCTAACATTACTGATGACGCCAGTGTGGCTTTGGTTGTAAATATCTGATCTGGCTTTATTTTTATTCCAGAATGTATCTTAGGTTTGTTATTGCCATTATCAAAATCTAGTTGGGTTGGTGGTAATCAGGTAATAGGTTGATACTTATATTTCTACCAATGAGCTAAACGTTAAATATATCCCCGATGATACCATAAACTTAGTAGCCTATTGGCTTGTGATTGTACTGTATTTGTCATACACATATTGCGTGGGTTCGTTTCGGATTTATGAATTTATTCTTTATTCTTGTAGGTTGTTGGGTAGTTGTTTATTAAATCCATCTGGTTGACAGTAGAACGCAGGAATACCTGTATTCACACACTGTCTGCCGTTGGTGGCGCCAGTGTGCCTTTGGTTGTAAATATTCATCCAGACTTTATTTTTATTCCAGAATAAAAGGTTTGTTATTGTCATCATCGATATCTGGTTGGGTTGATGGTCATAGGTTGACACTTACATCCTTCTATCGATGCTTCTCACATCGCATCCATACGTATTTTATGCTTCTCATAAAATACCTTCAACCATTCCACAATGCAAGCATGTATTATGCCTACACAGTACACACACAAGAATTGTGCAAGAATTATGTGGAAGGATGCTCACCTCAATCACAAGGAGATGAATCATACATCTAAATGATTCCGAAGACTACATTTATCAGAGGTTTGGTGCTGTGGAATTCAATCGGGGCTACGAAGGATTTTTGTCGAATTCTTGTCTCAACAGTGTTTAGATATATCGTAATAACAGTACCGCCTCTAGCACGGGGAGAATGATATTACAGTTCTGAAGTGACACGCCAAGATGAAAACCTTCTACCTATCGATGTTGATAGATTGTTTCACAGAGCCAATGATTTTTGTTCATCCACAACAATATTTGGGGCATGGTGTAGCAGATATTACCATAATCAAGTACCAACAGCATATATTACTATTTAACTTGTGAGTAGAATAATGTGTGACTGAAATGTACCGGTTAAACTCTATTTCACAGAGAATCTGCACCAAAACGGTTCCCATAATGTTGACCGGGTATTGACACTTATCCAGCCTTAATTGAAAACTTCATATCTGTAATGGGTTTCGTGAAAATATGAAACCTTTTCGTTTCGTTGATGTGGGTTTATTTGATATCAGTCGTCGTAATGCTCTCAACATCGAGGATCATCGGGTACAATAGACATATGGCAACGAATGCGAATCTCTTCTTCGAGTTTCAATATCATCGAATGTTTTGCAGTACACCATTGTCAGTGCTATCTACCTGTATTGCCTTATTTTCGTGTACACCCAAAAATTGAAGGGCATGAGAGGCGATTTTGCACGTATGTTACATCCAGGCCCCAAGGGATGATTATCAACATATTCACTGTATATTGATTTATTACCCGATACCCGAGCATATTTGGTTTTGTCTTCTTCAGCATTTGATTATAATGCTTCACATTGTCTGTAGTTCACTGATGAGGCTAAACCCATTCTGAACAGTATTTCAACTCATACGTATAACGTTACACGTGTGTGATCCTTGACACTGTTTTTTGCTGATATTTTTGCGATGATGAATGGTATCGTATTATAACTTATAATATATTATAATATTTCACCTGGGAGTCAAACAGCAATTTTCTGCCGAATTTTAGACTTCTATTGAAAAATGTAAGCAGTTGGCAATCTACCCCAATGTTGATTTTAGCCCTGGGCCAATCAGAGAATTTTCGGATCCACAAGCGATTGTGTGCATCGTTCGCGTTTGTAGCCGTGTAATCTTCAGAAATCAACATATCTGTGTAGAATACACCCCTATTGTGTCTTCTGATCTAAAATCGCAAAAATACTTCGAATTCCGGTGGATGTAACACAACCAAATACCCGAATATGCTCAGATTCTCGTGTTCAATTTTTTATCTGAAATCTAACAGTAGGCACATGGCACAAAGGGATTATTTGACAAATCGTTGTCTACACAATGTTCAGATGAAATTCATTTGGCGGACATGATCACAACAAAATATATTGGAACACTAGTATCGCAAACCTTGCATGGTAAAGCATGGTATAGAAGTTTTGGAGCAACAAGTCAGAATTAATAACATCTACCTATCGACAGGTCGACGTTGTTCATTCTCATACCGAACGTTCTCCTGGGTTGTATCCATTCAGGTGGCATTATGAAGCACGGTCACTAGTAGCATTTTGAATGGATACTCATGTACTCGTCATACACCAATTGAATTGGGTTTGTCTCGGATTTCTAAATTGTTTCAGTTGGTTGTTTTAGCTGTATGTTGGTATAACAACTATACCTTATACAATGTATGCCCCTGAAGGCGCTAGTGCGTCTTTGGTTGTGAATATTTGATGCGCCATTGTTCTTACTACAAAATGTTGTATCTTAGGTTTGCTTTCGTCATCACCGAAGTCTGGTTGTATTTGTGCGAATTGATTGATACATACATTGTTCTAGAGCGGTACTATAATGCGTGTGGGTGAAATATGTGCGACTGTACGCATCACCCTCCATTTCACGCAGAATATCCACCATGCTGGCTCCTATAACAAAGATATGTTATTGAGTGCATGAATCATGGATAATTACTCTTATCAAACCTGGATTCAAAATATTTTTTTACAATTGGCTTCATGACAACATGAAAGGATTCATTGCTGAGGCGATGTCCTTTGAGGATTATCGGGTACAGTAAATATAAAGGTAATTCAAGGGTGGAATATTTTGTTCATTTTTGGTATGCCAGATTCAATAAAGCACCGAAGGATGACTATCAACAACTATGTGTTCACTTATTGTGTACTGTTGCACATCTGTGTGCTTTTCTCTAGCATTCTGAATCATAATTCTCCACATTACTTGGCTTTCAATTTTGAGGATCAATTCATTTTTGAGTTCAATCAAGGAAATAAAAATATGTTCTGAGTTGCAGCACTGTATCATGTGTTCATCTACACGGCTCAAAATATCATAGCATGTCGAAACGTTGGTGGATATTGAACGAATGTTGAAACGAAAAAGCGGGGAATATAAATACGCTTTCCTGAGCTGCCCAGAATATTCAACCATAAACACAAACATGATAGTAATATCCAGAAAAATATTTCCATCGCGCATACACAATGTTATTGGAAATACCTAACTGTCACTGAACACTCCCACTGACAATAGCGGGTCATTATTTCATGGACAGCGTTGAACCAAACCCAACCCTGTATTTGCTTTCAGAAAGTAGGAGTCACATGAATATATGCATCCGGGCCACGACCCCGGAACGAAGGAAAATTGGTTTCATTCCCAGACAACGACCGAAGTATGTTGGCTTCAAAACATTATGATACTTTTCCGGATGGTCAGATTGAAAGACATTCAAGATTTAGGAAACATATTTTGGAGGCACTCCCGCTTAGCTGTCATCCAGTATTTCACAGCTGGTTCCAACTCTGAATATCTATAAATGACGTCAAGTGCGGAACAAAACCTTCAATGATTTTCGCCTACAGCTTTGAATTGAACAGTAGGATCATTGATGTGAAACTTATTGGCATGAAACAATATTTTGTCACCATATTTCAGACTTCTATCTTTAAAACTAAAATGTTGGGAATTCATTTCAATGTTGAATTACTATTTTTTTTTCAAATGTTGAATAACACAGTTTGTCGTGTTATTTGATGTTTGATCACACAATGAAAACATAGAATAGTTATGTCAAATGAAAACAAATTTAATTTCAAATTGATCTGATGATGATCTGTCAAGTTCAGCACAAAAACTCGAATGCCTATATAGTCATTTAGACCTGTCGTATGACCTTAGGGTCAGCACCATTCACACTAATTTATTATATTATTAGATGTGAGCCTCCACCCCAAAGTAAATAATCATACCAGACAATAATCAAGACAAACTAGTTCCTTTCTTAAAAAATATACATTGCCCCATACGAATAACGACCGTATGTTATATGTATGTACGCATATTTAGCTGTGTCATTAATGCATGCAACGTGCGCCCAGCTTCAAAATTGGTATTAGGCAAGTTGTACCATATGTGATACATGTCGTTTGTGCTAGATTTTAAGTACTCGTTCACTGTCTTGATTCTCCGCCAGTGGCACAACCCACTCCCACACATGGCTACACGGAAAGCTGACGGCTGTTTCAGCAGCATGCACGTATGTCATCTATAGACATAGAAATGCCATGGTGTTTTTCGACTAAATGAATGTAACCTACAATCCTTCACAATTGCTTAGTCAGAACTGTGGTATCATAGTGTTTCCCATCTTCGAGGAAACACCACTTTATAAAATTGCATCTTCTTTGACGAACAGATAATAATACAACAATATCCTTGATATTTTTTGTTCGCTTGCTGTTTCCACGTAAGTAAGTAAGTAAGTAATTTATTTCCAAATTGCACACAAGATGAACATATTCAATAGATGATATAAGAAATGCACAATTTGTGGACTCCACCAGAGGCCGATGCCTGTAACTTGATTGCTCAAGCGGTGAAGCCCATTACATTGAAATAATAGTAACACAAAATATGGAACGGATAGGAACAAAATATTTACAAGTTGGACTCACGTATGAGTTGCATACTACATATAACAACATCACAAACAAGTAGATATATATATACATTAATTTCACGTAGAAATACATACTATTCACATTATTCACATACACCCATATACACAGGAGATGATGATACAGTTGTGCCAGAATTAACAGATTGAACCTAAAATGTACACATTTACTACTGTGAAATGCCAAACTTGTGGTATTACATAGAGTGAGAAATGAATGAAAAAAGTCCTTTTTCATACCCCCCCCCCCCCATGACACACACACCCACACCCACACACATCCTTACACTATTGGCAAACGATACAGGATTGGTAGAGCAAAAAAAAAAAAAATAATAA
This sequence comes from Terebella lapidaria, assembly GCA_949152475.1. Lineage (NCBI taxonomy): Eukaryota > Metazoa > Annelida > Polychaeta > Terebellida > Terebellidae > Terebella > Terebella lapidaria. Next base: position 27,448,227 of record OX424557.1, on the reverse strand, counting down.
TAATAATAATAATATGAAAAAGTGACACAAGACACAAAAAAGACAAACTAATAAAGCGACAGTAGTAACGTGAACTTATGAAATACAATGCAGCCATGAAATTTTACAGTATCAAGGGAGTATTACTAGATTAGATAGTTAGTTATTCATCAAATATTTCGAAATGAAGTGTTGTTTTATCTTAGATTTGTAGGCACTGACTGAAATGCTGTTTTTTATATGGGTTGGTGTATTTAGCCATAATTCCGGACCTTTACGAATGAAGCTGTTTCCAAAAATTTGGACATTCCACCTAGTTATATGGGGGTCTTTACAATGTCTAGTGTTGAAGGAGTGGATAGAATTGTTTGCCACAAAAAGATTGTTCAGCGAACTTGGTAGTTCATTGCGGGAATGAAGATACATAAATTTACTAAGTTCAATATTGAACAAATCATGTAGCTTAGCTATGCCTGTTTTATGATAGAGTGGCGTAGAGCTGGCATTAAAACGTGATCCAGTGACGCATCGGATTGCTTTATTTTGCTTGATTTCAAGCGGGCGCAGTATCGTTTTTTGTGCAGAACCCCATAACAATATACCATAGTTTAGGTAGGAATGAAACAGACTAAAATATAACGATTTGAGGTGGGCTTTACTTAACATGTTTTTGACAGTGTTTAACATATATAGGGCGCTGGACAATTTTTTCAAGACGTGTTCAATGTGGACATTCCAACTCAGCTTACTGTCTATATGGATACCAAGAAATTTAACAGAAAGTGATGGTGTAATGTATTCTGTATCGACTTTTAGCGAATGGGTGTTGTAGTTGTGTACCAGCTTCTTGGAGAATAAGATTATATTAGTTTTGCTAACATTCAGTGATAATTTGTTGCTCCGGAACCAATTAACCATGAGGAGGATATCTGATTCAACAATGTGATATAGGTGTTGGAGGTTATTGTGAGTATAATACAACGTTGTATCGTCTGCGAATAAAATACATTTTGATTTTGTTATTGAGTTGGGAATATCGTTTGAATATATGATAAAAAGTAACGGACCCAATACTGAACCCTGTGGTACACCGTATTTTATAGGATAGAGGTTCGAACATGAGTTTTTGAACTTGACATACTGCTCACGGTTATTTAGGTAGCTCCTGAACCACTCCAAGGCAATCCCTCGAATACCATAATATTCTAATTTGGACAACAGAATAGAATGGTCAATAGTATCGAAAGCCTTGGAGAGGTCCAGGAAAACTCCAAGTGTGTACATGTTATTGTTAAAGCCAGTCAGGGTATCGAATACAAATTCTGTAACTGCATTAATAGTTGAATGTTTGGGCCTAAATCCGTATTGCTTAGGATAGAGTATATTATGTTGTACGAGAAACGTATACAGTCGTGAGTGGATGATTTTTTCTAAGAGTTTAGAGCAACAGGGTAATAGTGATATTGGCCTATAGTTATTCAGCATTTGCTTGTTTTTATTTTTGTAGATTGGGATTACTTTCGCCGTTTTCATTTGCTGAGGGACAATTCCCGTTGAAATTGATTTGTTTATTAGTAATGATATCGGGGTGCAAACTGCATGTTTTATCTGTTTTATGAAGTGACTACTCAAATTGTCAACTCCTGAACTTTTTTTTCCTTTCAATGAGTCTATCATTTTCATGACCTCGTTGGGATCAGTGGGGTTGATGAATATAGAGTTTGGGTTCGGTTGTTCACTTAGATATTCAGTGAAATGTTTAGGGGCTGATGGAATTTGTTCTGCCAGCGAAACGCCTATGTTTGAGAAATATTTGCAGAACCCGTCAGCGATTTTGGTTGGATCAGTCTCAGGTTTATTATTGATAAGAAAGGTGTCGGTGATTGATGATTTGTCATTTGTTCGCCCTATAACATTGTTCAAAATTTTCCACGTTTTTTTCACATCACATCTGTATTTATCAAGAAGAGACCCATAGTATTCGCGTTTGCATTGTCTTTTCAAAGCTCTGAATAAGTTCCTATGCTTAATATATTTTTGGTAAGAACTATCTGTTTTTGATTTACGTAGGCACTTTTTATAAAGTTTGATACATTTGGATGATGACTGTAACAACCCTTGTGTCATCCAGGGTTCTTTTATTACACGTTTTTGTGGGATTGTTTTCTCTATTTCAGGAGCGAATTTGTCCATAGCCTGTTTTACTTTGTTTGTGAAGGATGCGTAAGCGTCATTGATGGGAATTCGGTCGAGGTATGTCCAGTCTGTTGAATTGAGATCATTACATATAGACATCATATTTTCAGAAGTGAGAGGACGACAAGTTATAGTTAGGGACTGTACCTTGCTGGACGAAGTATCCCCCATAACAGCAAACAAGGGCAAATGATCAGATATATCGCTTAGTATTATGCCAGATTTAACATTATTGTAGTTAGAACACTTTACGTATATATTATCGATTAATGTCGCACTATTATGTGTTATTCTGGTTGGTTTATTAACGGTCGGTAGGAAGCCAGATGATATGAAGGTGTTAAGTAATTCATCGGAGTGCTTGTTGGAGTGTATTTTGATATAATCAAAGTTTTGATCTGTACCAAGTATAACGTCAGAATTAGTTCCGTTGAACTTTTCAAGTACTGTTTCGTATCTAGATATTGATAGTGTTTCGTTTGTGCCTGGGATTCGGTATATTTCACCCACAATTGTGTTTCGCTGACTATGTTTTACCTCGATGAAAATCGACTCAAATTCGCAATCAACATTTATGGCCAGGTCGTTCCTAATATCGTAATGTAGCGAATCATGTATGTACAGCGCGACACCCCCTCCCCGTGTCCCACCCTGTCTGTTACGGCATTCAAGGTTATATCCAGGTATGCTGCATAAATGCAATGTATTGTCGTTCAGAAAGGTTTCGCATAACAGAATAAAGTGCACAACTATCCCAGTGTTTTGTAAGTTCGAAAGCATGATTTTAAGTTCATTTATCTTCTTTGGTAAACTGTGAATATTCAGATGAAGAGTGCAATATTTGGATTTGTTGGGCGAGGTGTGTGAGACTATGTCTTCAACTTCAAAATATTGTGTGTCCAAGTTCAGAAACCTATCATCATTTACTAACATGGGTTGTGGGATGATTAGATCGCTCATGTGGCAATATGATAATCGCAATTGGCGATAGATATTTGGCACGAGAGGGCTTGGCTGGGCTCTGTTAGATGTGTATGTACGGTTAGTGTGTATGAAATCACTGAGCTAACTGTTTCATTTCAGTGTTTCTTACCCTTGACACAGAGCCTCAGAATTAGTAATGCTTATTGGACTGGAAATACAATGTCCTTCAACAACAACCATTGCTATGATATATATTCATGGAAACACCAACAATTCTTAATGAAGTACACTGTGAGGGATTTCTAAATTGTTCAAGCAGTTGCTGAGCAGTTGTCTACTAACCCCCGTCTGTGCTGTTCACAATGCGTTGATCTTCAGAATTGTAGTGTTGTTCGGATTTGACCACTTACACTGATTTTGTAAACTTAGTTCAAGAATTTGGGATATGAATTTGTCTGTTAGTGCCTGTCCATTTGTGTTTCCAAAAGGTGTACAATAGACACAATTATATTTTACACACTGTCTGAACTAGCAACGCCAGTGTGTCTTTGGATGAAATTTTCGTCATTGGTGTTTTTAAAAATTGGTCAGAAGTCTTGTGTTGTTGGTGGTATTAGTTAGATACATGTATAACACAGATGCTGCAAATCTAGCGTTCATACAGCTTTAAGCCGTTAGACTAAGAATGCATCGCAAAGATCTAAGTTTACATGTAGGGGCTTGTTTTTGATAACATCCGTATATCCAATCCAGTCTGAGGGGAGAAGTGATGGTGAAATTAATGATTAGGCATGTGTAAACATGACAAAAGCCTAATTATCTCAATTGTCAACAGCAGCTGTTACCACCATTTATTTGATGCAATAGCTCCTTGGGGAATTATGTTCATTTTTTATATTGTGATGAGTTCAGATGCATTATCGATTTGTGGAGAAGGAAACACAGTTCTTCTGCCACCAATCACATTATTTTGTATGTGTTTGCGGTTGTCAACCGGAGTCGACGTTAACGCCAAAACTAACAAACTGTACAATAGAAAACCCCCGAGAGTTTTACGAATACATTTAGTGACGGTTGGAGATGAGACGGTATTTAACTAAGTTGAAAGTTTACCACCGATAACCTGAAACAACCGATGTATTATTGGAGCTATTTCGTGTATAACGAATTAAAATACACTGGTAACGTAATATATTATTATTGCACGAAGTTTCGTATCCACGAATGAACACTTGGCAGACGGCGCAGGGATGATCATGAATACAGGGCGCATGTTTGCATGAGAGCTGAGTTATTTCAGTGAACAAATAATACGATGCAGTATTTCAGGCAAAAGAAATTGACTCGAAAATGTACATTTGTAGCTCCCAAAACGCTTGGTCTATGGCGTCGCACTTCCAGATCCACGAATGTCATTTTCTCGTCCTTTTTCCATTTCTCAGGATGTATCACTATGGGTAAGAGGATGACTTATATGTGGGTGTGGGATGTCTTTAATCCATGCAAAAACCCGTATATTCTCGATTTCGAACATCAACACCCTAAATGGCGAAGTAGTACCTACCCTTGGCAAAGGAAGTGTATCACACGTTCCCAGACAATCGTGACATCGCTCACTCGGAATCAGGTCGAGGCCTTGGTCAAAGTGAATTATTCTCTCTGAGATTATGTAAACACGGGACACAAATATGTGTTTCTATATTTTCAACCTACATTTCAGTGGACCGACGCCCATTTCACAACTTTTCACCATGAATGGTCATCACTCATTCAGTAGACGACAATGCACGTTGAAGAAGAATCAAACTGCTGTTTTGCAAAATGGTATCTCACAATTCCACATTCCTTGGGGGAGGTAAAGCATAGCGAATGCAGTCCTGCACTGGATTCTGTACTGGTGCAAACAGAGTCATTGGTCGAGCGTGTGATGTCATGTAAATTGTCTAGTTACACCCATCCACAAACATCTCTACCTGACAAATTGGACAATTGTGTGGTTCCGAGATTAGATCTGCGTAGTTGTATTACACGAGCAGTGGAAATGACCATACCAGCATTGTAGCCCACGACCATCTAACTACAAGCCCCTGGGAAGTCCCATCGTGTCTCGGAAAGTCAATTGAGTCTTTGTAATAATATAAATGTCATATATCTATATTGACGGAAATCGATCGCACCATCGACACTCAATGTAATCAAGCATGCATCGACTCACTACCGCAAACCCATTCTAATTGTAAATGAAGAAAAAAAGGAAGAAGAGTCGGGACAAAGCACATAAGACACAAAGAAACGTACAAGATAATCAGCAAGAGCCTTCCTGGTAAAATCACTCCTTGTAGCCAATAATGCACATGCTTCTACTGATTAGAATCGGTTTGAACATGGAATAAGGTGAAGAAACATCATATACATTGTATTGATATGCTACGGATGGTATTTATACCCACTTCAACATATACATTGATATCTCTGTACAAAATGCAATGTGTTAACATATATTTTTTGCACGCAAAAAGGGTTAACAAACGGGTTATAATGTTTCCAAGACTATTTGAATTAATCAGGACTTGTTAGTGACTTTCACCAGCTACTAGAGTGCCTGGTGAGAGGTCCGCTGAGAAGACTAATTCTACATTGGTGCGGACATACATTGTAGATGGTGCGTCCATCTATGGATTCAATCATAATCCAATAATTCTAGTTATGGATTCAATCATAATTGAACATGTGACCATGAATCCTTGTGGTTATGCCTAGATTATGCTCTTCCATCAAAACGAAGAGAACATACCGTATAATGTTACCACTTCCGAGTATTGCTTTTTGCACGGAACCAACGTCATATCCAACACCCTGAGTTCTCACAGTCCTCAGTGTTCCCTATCAGGCAGAATTAATGGTACTAATAGATATACCGTAATCCCTATACGGATGCTTCTCACAAAATATCTTCGATTATTCCCTTTTATGAAAATTAGAGCAACGACTGGTATTATCGACAGGTGGCAATTATCGACACCTCCACAGCTTACATTTCATTACCTACGTTGAAAACAGTCATGGAATTCCGCTTGCGAGAAAAACTTATTGGGAAATCCCATAGCCTGCTTGTTTACGGCAGGAAATGTCAACAACAACATTTGACTATCTTCGATGAATCGCTCTTTTGACCATGTACGTATGTCAGCAACCGAAAATCACATTCATATACATGCAAATCATGCATACACACACATAGTGTACTTACCTTCTCTCATTTTGCAGGCCGAGATCGGTACCAGGCATTTTGCCCACACAGCCCAGAAATCACAGAGCGAACTCCTCAGCAGCTGGGCCAAGAGCGAGCTGGCATCACCCTGATGAAAATTCAGGCATGGTATCAAGAATGCGAAAGCTTCCTCCGAGACGATGTGCAACTTGGCAACCCAATAAGACCCTCCTCCCGATCAACACCTGCCACTCCATTGACGCCTTATAACCCCATGATGCCTGGGAACTCCTCAATTCCAGCTCCCCAGTCGATGCGAGGCAACCTGTTGATGCCTGCCCCTCGATTGACAATTCTCAACTCCTCGACGTCTGGCAATCTCTCGACACGTGTCCCTGACTCAACACCTGCCAGGCCAGCAATGCCTGGGAACCCCTCGATGCAAGTCCCTCGGTCAATGCGAGGCAAATTGTCGATGCCCAACCCCTCGACACCTGTCCCCGAATCGACATATGGCAATCCGTTCATGCCTGGGATCCCCTCGATGCCAGCCCCCCCGGTGTTCGGAGGCAACCCATTGAGGTCTGCACCTCGACTGACACCTCCCAACTCCTTGATGCCTGGCTGTCCTCAAAAACGTGTGTTCTGGAGTCGACAGCTGCCAACCCAGCCACACCTGTGAACCCCTCGATGCCAGCCCCCAGGTAAATGCGTGACAACACGTCGATGCCTGCCCCTCAGTCGATATCTGCCTCACGGTTGACACCTACTCCCCTGTTTACACCATCGACTGTCCGCTCTCAATTGCCGCCTTGCACGACCATCATCAGAGCTTTCTTTTGTCAACACAACGATGTGATATCATCAAACACATACTACAGAAACTGTCCTTGGCCCTCTCTGGATAGTGAGCCAAATTCTTCTATGGATTCGGTTATCATCAGCCCTCAGAAGGACCTGGATAGGTTGCATCCAGCAGGATGTGCATCACAAACGGAAGAAGCGTGTGCAACTCCAACATGCACGCCAAGAACAACACCCACAGGACAGACACAAAGATCACCCGACTACATTGCCCCGGATCTGATGCCCTTCAAGTCCCAGCATCGCTTCGAACCCGGTACGCTCAAAACTGCAGGCAGCACGGCAACTCATTCCTAAGGCCCTCTCGGGGAAAGAGGCCCTTGAGTGGCACAGGAGGAAGACAGAAAAGAACAAGAAGAAAACGCTAAACAACAGAGGAAGGAAGAGAGGGAAAGAAAGAAGGCTCAATGAGAAGAAGAAAAGCAGAAAAAGCTGGAGGCAAGGCTTCTTAAGAAGCAACAACAGCATCAGAAGAAGACAGGGAAGAAACGTGTGAGAGTGAGAACTGAACGTACGAGTGGAAGTGAAGAAAGTATTCCATTCATGGATTCCGATGAGGAAGTCATAGATGTGGAAGTGTGTGCTAATTGTGGCAAAACAGATGGAAAGGCAGAGGAGTAGAGGAGTGGGTCGGCTGTGATAGGTGTCCAAGATACCTCCACATCCATTGTACTAGTGACGGGGTTCTGGCAAATTGCACGGATGTAGAAGACATTGGAAATTAAATGTTTCAGTGTGACTTTTGTTGAGCTGTACATTTTCCTAATTTAGGTGTGAGCTTTTTCTAATTTTGTGAGCTTTATTTATTAATTGTGAGTTCATTCTGCATCTTTGTGTATGTCATGTTTTAGCTATAGCAGTGGTCCTCTCCAGCATAGAAATCGGTGTAGGTCGTTGGGATGGCCACACGTCGAGCCTTTTTTTTCTGAATCTGGGCCTGCACCCGCCTCTCACTTCAAACCTTGGGGCTCCGTTTACAACAAATTCAAATTCAAGACTGTTTCATTTCTTATCCAGACATATTTACTGAGGATGGGGCTATGTTTTGAAATCCGGACGTGAGAGACAGTTACAGTCCCAGATTTGAAACAAAGGCTGACATGTGGTACTCCTAACCGTCACCACATATGTATAGGATAAGGCCCTAGCCTGAGTATTTATCGCTAATACGGACCGAGGCGCGCAGCCCTGTCTGTATATGCGAGTCATACAACTAAAATTGGTCACACGTGAATGAATTTAGTGCCTGACATGTGAACGGGTATACATAAACCATAGACGTAGAGAGATGGACTGCCAACTCGCAAATCTCGCTCTCTGTTTATAGTCATTCATCTTGCGTCATGCGAGACTTCAACGAGAGATGTGACCCTGACTTCCGGTTGGGGCTTGTTTACATCTGAAAGCAGTGTGATACTGTCTGTTTTCTTGCCGTTTGTTCGAAACTTGGTTATTCTAAGGATGGATATGACAGATATTCTTGAGGTAAATGTTTCTGTCATGATAAATATGTGCATGTCCATCCGACAACTGCAGAATGTCAACGAGTGTCGAGGTGGCTTTGGCAAAGCTTCTACCAAGGGAGGGGGGGGGGGGGGAGAGGTTGTAATTCACTTTGGGCTTGGCGGCCTTATTCTCGATTGTACCCTCAGGGGGATGGGGGTCTTTCACTTCTAAATACAAATCCTTACAGTGCAGAAATCGAAAAAGGATGCTGCATATGATTTCTATGCATACTGTTATATTCAGTGTCCCCAAACTAAATACAGCAGAACACAACGATATGTATTTTGTTTCACTGTGCAATAAAGTTTCTGTTTTTGTTGCTGTGTCCCCAATATATGTTTGTAAGTATACAGTCTAGTATGTGTATGGAGTTGTGAATTTAAAGATTTCATGTTAGGTATGGTGGAAAAGTTGCTGACAGAAGCATAGACCACTATTATTTTTTTTATTAATGTAAAGGAATTCCTATCACATGAGTGTGTATACTGTTACAGGAGATTGAAGTGGAGGAAACTGATTTTGATATTCCGGATGATATTGAGAAAGATCGTGGCAAACAAGTCGGAAGCATGATGACAGTGAGAATATACATTTATTTGACAAAATCGTCCGGCTCAGTTTTCTTTACAAACATGTATATTCATATCATATACATATTCGTATTTGTTCACCCAATAAACATCAGTCATCATCAATCAATATCATCAATCAACAGTGTCACACCAATAGAATTCAATTATACTACAGTATTTACTACATACTACAGTATCATTTACTCAGTGATATATATATATATGAGAGACGTGCCCAAATTTCAGATTGAAGAATGTGCAAGTAAGGTCAATGACATCGTGAACAACCTGCATTCATCATTTGTGTTCAAGAGAGCAGCAAATGATTTTGCAAGAGATACAGAGAAAGGTACATGTTGGTACATATAATTGAACATTCTTTTCCCTAAAGGTATTTGAAACAGAACATTTGCATTTGCAATGCAAACTTCATACATGTACTTGCATTGAATCCATTCGAAACACATTTATTTCTTTTTATCAACAAGTATTCATCACTTTTACTATCTGACACTAAGTTGAGGAACACTTAAACACATCCTACATACAATTCAACTGTTAGTTCAGTTCACATGAGTTATAAAGGATGTCATCAGTTAATATATTATATACAAGTGGTTTTCATGTACCAGTTTTCATAGGCAAAATTCGAAATATCATACGCATATCAACTGCGGCACTTTGCACAAATAACTGTCTAATTACAAAACATTATAATTGCAGTAACAGAGTTCTCTCAAAACTTGTATCAACTTTTGCTGGAGTCTGCCATCAAGAAGTCAAGGATCGATAGCGTCAATCGCGAGGCATCTCATGCATCTTTCTTTCAACGGTTGGTTGGTGGAGTCCCCCACTTAACGGCACTGACGGGTAACCATCAGCTTACGATGTGGCTTGCGACGAATGTTGCTGAATTCTGCTACAGCCATCGGCCGTCTGTGAGCACGGAGGTAGCAGTGGTGTCTCTCTCTGAGGAAGAGCGTGACGTGGCCCACTACGTCGGTGGCTTCGTCTGCAGTAAACTGAAAAGGAGAAGCAAAGATGAGACCTATGTCGAAACTATTGGGAAACTGATCACCGAGGATCAGCCAGAGGCAGAGACCCTGCTGGCTGCCAAGTCTCGAGGTCGCCTGACTAACATTAACGCAGATGCCAAGAGCATGTTTGTTGAATTTGAATTAATTTTTCAGGGTCTATTCAACAGTGCGGTAAAGGTGGACTTGTCCAATTTCAGGCAATCATGTTTCGAAAATCAATTGGTGCAAGATTGCTTTTCCAGTGCACTAGCTGATCTAGACAACGACACATGTAAACATCAGGTCTTGTGTGATATTGTAGCACTCTATTTCAAGGTACGAGTCAACCATAAATGCAAGATCTTTGTGGAGGGCATCCAAAACCGAAAGAAAATATCGAAAAAAGACAGGGCTTTGAGGGCTAAGCTTGCAAAGTAAAACATTCACACGCACTACTGGATTAATACTGGTACCTGCTTATTTTCTTCTGATTTTCCTGAGTGGCGTGTTGTCATTTATTATCGGGTTGTCTGCCCTCTTGGAGCGAATGTTTCCTTTTGGCAACAGGGTCAATGCCAGACTTCTCTGGAGACGCAGCTTGTTCTCTTGATACCTGTAACATTGTATGCAAACCTCTCAGTTTAATATACTTCATGTTCATTCTTTATCACTCTGTAAAACGTGGAAATCATTTGCGTGTGTGAATAAAACCTCAAAATATACAGTTTTCTAGCTTCTCACCCATATGTCCACAGCGAAGGGTTCTCGGCACGGATGCCAAGGCTCCTATGTCGCCCGAAATGTTGCTCCAGCGGATCCTGACAGTAGCGGTTTGTTAGCACCATCTTCACCCCACAGCCCAGGAGGTATTTTGTGGCTTCAATCATGGAGTGAACTGCAGAATAATTGATATCAAATAGTTGAGTTTGATCAGCAGCTTTAGATACATGTGCAGAAAGTTTGGGGCAGGGGTTGGGGGGCTAAGGTGTACGCATGGGATAAGGAGTGAGCTGCATGACTTTATCGAAAAACAAACATAAGGTGACATTACATTGGGAGGGATACTGGTAAGTAAACCTGTTTTTCACCTGTTGTTTTGAGACCATCATAGGTCTGCTGAGACAGAAACATCTTCTGTTTTTCTGCCTTTTTGTAGCCTTCACGGGTTGCAACAGCCTCACGCCAGTTCTCAACATAGCCCCAAAACTCCTCACTCAGGAACTGGTACAAGAAAATAATATCATTTCAATTCGGTATCATGTCCCTAAAGCAAGTTAAAAATGAAAGGAAGTAGTGTATGAGAAGGAAATTATCCCAGCAGTTTTCTACATTGAATGCAATAAATTTGTAACATTTCACTGCCATTGTAGAAGCAAGTCTGAAAAATTAACATACTGACCCGAAACCTCTCATCGTCAACACTTGTGAAAGGGGCCAGATACTTGTTGTTTTTCGTCAAACCCTCAGTTGGAGATCTGAAGTAAAACAAGAAACACTCACCATTCCGAACAATATATATATCACACCTTCAATCGTGGAGGCTGAACAACTCATTAGGATTTTGTGTTGAAAAAATAACACTACACTTGGAAATGGCATTATTACAATATATCTCGGTGCCTACATCATATAAATGTACCTTGAATTCAGACAGTCGAAGAACTTATCCATCAACAGGATAAATTTGGCTGTTTCCTGACACTCCTCTCCACCAAACGTCTGCATCACAGACCCTACAGTGTTGCTTAACACCTACAAAATAACAAAAGTCAATAAAACACAAAGTTATTCGACATGAGTTACACAACTCAAGTGATAATCATATATTTCCCTGAATACCTGAGCAGCAAGATACACTCGCATAGATGACTGGGGATTGAGGTAGATATGTTCTGCCGTCAGCTTGGTGCGTCTCAGTTGGCGCTCACTATCGTCCTTGTACAGTTGACAGACGTGAGCCCACAGGATGTCCTGGTCATTGTTCTATCAAAATTAAAGCAAAAAAACACATACAGGACTGTATATCACTACCAGATTTATCACTATATTGTATTAAACATGACAGAGTGTAATAAATTTTTGACTCGTATGTGGTTGTAACAGTGCAAGCTGTGTATCAATAGCTATCAAAGTAGATAACATGTATGCAAAATAACAAGCAGAGGAGAGAATGATTACTGACCATGTCATCATACATCAAGCTTGTTATTTTTCAATATCTAATCATGGTCATTAACAAATGAAAATGATATACATACCCACAAGTGCCTGGTAGCCTTCCCTGAGCCCGAGTTTGACATGATGTTCCGTACGGTCTTTATCAAGTGTGGGGCATCACTAAAGAAATACACGTCCCGATCTGGGGCATAGAGGTTCTGTGACTTGTATCCACTGGTGCCATGCATCTTGATAAGCTTTTGGTTGGGGCCTGCTTTATCACTAGTGGAAGCTATCACCTGGTCGCAAGTGAAGAAAAATAAAATGGTTATTGTGAATATCTGGAACAATCTGACAATACCATAGAGGATTATTATGGTAATTCATGAATAGATTTTTTTATGGTATTTGCCTACTTTGAGGTTGCTGACGCATTCTAGGAGGCCAATAGCTCGCCAGAGTTGAACGAACATCATGTCGGCCGTGGCTGTCCTGGTTGCGAAGTAGCCGATACTCATTTTGATGTTTGCCGTGATCCCAACAACCATGAACACAAGGGCGTGTGTTGCCAATGCCGTGTCTTCATTCTGTGAAGGACTGTCCACGAAGCCTACCAGGTCTCCCGTTTTCTTGTCGTGGACAAGATCACACTTGATCGAAACCTCATCATGGAGCAGACACACCCATCTTTCGTTGTCGGACAAACTTGAGCACATTGCCTGAAGCTACTGGAAAACCTCGATCCGGTAGCCAGTGGAAGGATGGAGCACATTGGTGTAATCCCTCAATGTGGACTCAGATGGCAGTTTCAATACCCCAGTGTCCTTCAGAGTACGGTACGTGGTCGGGCTCTGTGTGTGGACTAGGATTGCAAACCTCACCATCATTGGGTGCCACCTCATTCCTCCGCTACTCCTGTTGAAAGCCTTCAACTGTTCACGCCAGAACAAGGCAGTGAAATCATCCTTCTCACAGTTATCCATGATGCTTTTCAATCCTTCGTGAGTTCCACTAGAGACTTGAACCTGTTCATCATTCGCTAGCTTCCGGCGTATGTCCTGGAGTTGCTTCGCCATCTCTCTGTTCTCCTGACGTGTGACCTTGAGGGCCTGTGTGATACGGCTTTTACTGACACGGGAGGGTGGGGCTGTCTTCTTGAGCATTGTTGTCTCACCAGTTTGTCGTCGTAGTTGCTTGCGCAGTACTAGTCTCTTGGCTTCTTTACATGGAGTGCACAGGTCACCTTCTTTCAACTTCATTGTGCAAGCATGGGCACGAATGACAGAGGTGCAGGTCATCCTTTCCTCTCTACGTTCATAGGACACATGGAGGTAATAGGTGGTTGTCTGTGGCTCCGAAGCGAGGGGGAGGCTTGCGTACTCCTGAAGTTCTGGATCGGTGATACCTGGGCATGGCATCAGGTCAGCTTCATCGTCGACGATATCAACCTCATCATGTGTAGAACCAACAGGAGGAACCTCTCTCGGAAACTAAGACCAAAAAAAAAGATATTTTCTTTCTAAGTAAGGCAAGGGATTGCTGTTCTGGATCAAATGGAACTGTGCAATCTAGACCTATCTAATTCAACTGATAATTTTGAACAGTACGGATGGGTGAATAGCATCCTAACTTGTCACATCGACATTATACATGCACATGTACACAGGGGTCCCTGTAAGATAAGACCTCACCTATTGGGGAGAGAATGAGGTGTCATCTTACTCATGCTTACAGGAAGTATTATTTCACAGTTCTTATTTCAGTCTATACTGACAGGTAAGTCTTATTTCGGAGGCGTCTTATCTCACAGGGACCACTGTAGAATCCTACTGTAGCATGAAAAATACGAAAAACTAGACGTCAAGGCCTAAAGGCCTTGGAGGCATTTCAGGGTGAAGCATGAAAAAAAAAACTTGCTGACTCAGGAAAAACATGACGAAGCTCCCAATGACACCTATAAGACATAAATGCAATTACATGTATGTGAAGGACAAACTTGATACCCCAACACTATCAGTATAATGTCTGTTTTTCTATTGGTAGCACCGTTTCCGAGATACCGACTCAGCAAAAAAAATTCAGGTCAAAGTTCATCCCTAATATCCCTTGGATGTTTGTCGAGGACGAAAATAACGCCCGTTTCGCTCTACGACGCACAGTTTCCAAGATATCAACAAAAATGAAAAATGCCGACTCGGCGAAAAAATTTAACGTCGAGGTCATCCATAATACCCCTTAGGCATGTTTGTCTAGGATGATGAGGCCGAAAATAACATCCGTTTGGCTCTGTGACGCACCGTTTTCGATGCATGAGAGCCTCAAGGATGACTCAGCAAAAATTATTTCGAGCCCCAGGTCAAAGGTTGTTCGACTGATTAACCTCAAAATCAATAGGTTCCTTCCCTGGTGATATATGAACCTCCATGCAAAGTTCCACAGTCGTTGCCATAATACTTTTCGAGTTATCGTGCAAAAATTATAAACATTGATTTCAACCTCACAGACCTCACGGACCCCGGCGCTGGCTCAAAAACAATAGGCTTCTTCTACAAATGTTCTACACAACATTTCTAACCAGGGGTGGAAATTTGGCAAAGATACACTGAGGCAGACTGAAGTTATCGTGCAGAAACCCAAAAGTGAAGAAAAAAATAAAAGTGAAAATTTTGACAAAACCATAAAGGCATTTCTGCTGAAATGCCTTAAGGCCATGTTGTGTATTTTCTTTGTTTCCCGTCAATTTTTTTTTTGAAAAGTACCCACCAGCCAGGATAAAAAACAAACAAGAAACACAGACGTTTATCATCACGATACCATCTTTTTTCACGAAGTAACTCGTGCCAAAAAAGACAAAAAGGTTTGTGTTTTTTCTCAAAATAATTGCTATTTTCACCCGCCCGCTGACGGGGAAACAAAGAAAAAAACCAACACGGCTTAATGAGCAATCAACATCATCACAGGTCAAATTCAAAATCATCTGAGGCCGAGTTCAATGTCATCTGATATCACGTCCAAATCATGATCAAATTCAGAGTCACCTGAGGTCAACTTCAAAGTTACATATTGAAATGTACATACTGGTATTCATGAGCCAACTGCTTCACATTGTTTTTAGAGACCTGATCAATTTGTGTGTTTTACCCTTCAGGCCTTTGGTGCCAATTAATTTGTGCCATATATCATGACAACAAATGGCTAAAAAAAACTTGCACTGGAATCCCCTGTATAAAGATGCACTTATACTATGGTGTAACACTGAAAGAAACATGAACACTTCAACTAAAACTTAAGAACAAACACGTAAGTCACGGAATTAAACAACATGAACATTGCAGTTATCCTTGCAACTAATATCTCACTGGTGGTTTTCTTGGACATGGCTTCAAAGTCTCAACAGACTTTTGTGGCATGAAACGAGTGGGTAAACTGCCCACAGCCAGCTGTCGATGGCCACTTTGGTCTGATAGCACCAGGTGCAAACAGTAAGTTTACAATGAATGCCTGATCTAACTTCAAAGTGTCTTATACTAAATTGTCCAGAAATCCACAATCAATGTCAAGGAATCAAACCACAGAAATTGAGGACCATGACTGACCAATCCAAAGCACTCTCTTTATCATTTTGTATATGATAGAACATAGATTAGCCTGTAGCACAGTCTAGCAGGAATTGTATACTATATTAGTCCTAACAGGAGCACAGAGAGCCTCCTGCAGCAGCGCACACAAAAAAGAGGAATCACTGAATAATAATACAGTTTTTATCTTCAATCCTCTTCATTAGGATTCAAATAACATAAATATGTGAATTGGAACACAAAATTTTATTAGAAAGATTGCAGCATTTACAAGGTTACAAAAACTGAAAATTTTGGGGGAAAAGAGGCGTCGAGCCAGGTGCTCTACTATTAAGGCACGTGCCATTACTAGGACCAATATGGTAGGCAGATCATCTGATGTCTTTTGAGCAACTTACCTGTCACAAAACAGGTTTCCTCAAAATGTCGGGAACAGATGAAAGCCTTCTCTGGGTTGAAGCCCTTGTCACATCTGTTGATCTTGACAACAATCTTTGAATGCCAGTCTGCATATTTCTCTGAAGAGAAGCAAAAAACAATATTATAATTCTACGACATGCATGTCTATCATAAACAAACAGAATCTGACATTGTGGGTGTTACTCTCCATTGTCAGGAGTTATTTGTCTTCACAAATGATCAGGACTCATCAAGTCAGATTCAAAGTTTCTACTTTCGATCAACATTCAACAGTTATTCCCGTTCATGTTTTAATATATACCTTTTCTTGGAAGCTGATGGAATGACAGGCCCCGGCACCGTGTCTGGGATGCGCTACAACCCACCATGCAGCAGAACCTTCCGCCGCCACCCATCATACAGTTTCAAATCCGAATCGCCTTCAGTTGATTGAGCCACACCATCTAAAACAAAATCATAGAGATAAATACGGCAGTCAATAACACGCGTCTGTGAACAGAACGTCATAAACAGGATAATAACTCTACTTAGGTTTACTTGTATATTGGAACAGCGTCGTTATTCTCTTCACTAGTAGTGTACATCCCTGCCCCCTTCCCTTCCAAGTTTCATTCCACTCCTCCCTTTCTCTCTCTCTCTCTGCCTCTCTCACTCCTTCCCTCCCCCCCCCCCCCTACTGACAGGGGAATACCATAGTCTGATAGTAGCCTCTCTACGTCTATTGACATAGCATATGCCCACAGTAGATGTATACGTATATAAGTGAGCAGGTGAGAAATTAATCCATGGAAGTGGTTCATCCACAGGCCAAACAGTTGACAGTAGCCTTACTGTGTTGGCCTAGATGACAAGGCAGGGCCGCCTTCGTTTTTCAGGGCTACCACACAGTTGCACAGTGAATCGAGTGTTACATTGAGATATATATAACAAGCTACCTATTGCTCGGCGGGCTTTGCAGTTGCGAGGGGGAAGGGCAAGCATGGCCGAGGGCATGCAACGCCAGCGAGTGTTTGGAAGTGTCGACTCAATAGTTTCAATCCTATTTGTCTCGACTATATTGACGTTGATAAACAATATAATTTGATTCTATAGTACGCAAGGATTGTTTTATATCTCGCCTTCAAGTTTTTCTGGCGACGAATCACAAAGAAATGCGGTTTTTAGGCTAGCTGGTAACGTTCAGACGTTACAACTCTAAATTGTTGGTGACAGCCGGAAGTTCTGGGCACATCTTAGTTGCCGCGCATGCGTGGCGCAAGTTCTTTACCGTAATTGCGCGAGTTGGCAGTCCATCTCTCTACGTCTATGACATAAACCAATAGATCAAGTAATGTATCATAGTATCGACACCATTTACATGTTTGGTATCCTGGCTATGGGAGACGAATGTATTCTGACCACCAGTACCGTAACACTCTTCGTTAAAGCCATGGCTGTGTACTGTCCCTGTACATGGCTGATTTGACGTGTTTTGCATGCACTCCCCACTGACTGGAGGGCAGATAATTGTGTTCCATTTATACATTATACATTATGTTGGATCGTACATGATGCAAGCCATTCCAATGGGACAATCATGTTGTTGTCAATACGATCATCCAGTTCAATATGTATCTCCACTACATTTCGTTTTCGTGTGCTGCCACCTGTCGGCAAATGTTGTTGGCATTCAATCTCCAATATGAACATCACCAACATAGTATGACTTCGTATCTATATAGTCCGGCGCAGTGTGCAGTCTGTGACGTCATCCGGATTAATTTTCGGCAATGATGAGAAAGACTTAAGTGAACAAACATGTGTTGTTTTTGGCATACATTGTTTGTACACTCGCAGTCGTTTCGGGCAGATTCCACATACAGGAACTGAGAGGGCCGTATTGAAAATATGGCCCTGGTGCGAACAAAAGAATTATACATTTTTTCTAAATTGAAGAAGGCCACTGCTAGGGCTATCCATATTTGAATGTGTATTTTGTGTTATATTGTTGTGACCTTCATATAAACTCGACCAACATGTCCGTGGATTATGAGATAGGAATTTGAATTGGATTAGACAGCCTGGTGTTGGTTTGCCTGTTTGACATTAATGTTATTGTTGATTGACATAAAACGTTGTTCATGAAAACAATCATTATATTATATTTGAGACTAGTGTTACATATCATTCTCACCTGGTGTTCCAAATGAATTGTTTAAAGAAAATTAAAGCTTTTGGAACATCTACAATTACGGTTATGTCCTCATGTAATTCAGCACTGGTACAATGAATAAATATTTCTTGTATAACATTTGGAAACACGTTTTATTGAGCCACTGGTGAACAATAGCATGTCTTTGAACAGGAAAAATGTAGACTAGAAAACATTTAAACTGCACAGCAAAACACGATAAAAAGTTATTGATTGGCGAGTACCAAAGTAACTTGTAATAAAACACTATGAATTGCCAGGGATATATTACAATAATTACATTTAATAACTGACCAAAACAATTATGTGATGTGAAATTTATTCAAATATTTAAACAAGGATTGACGTAACAATTAGTTTCTACTTCTAGAAGGCAGAGTGCTACAACATTCACAGTGTGACGACCAGCATTTGACATTCATTCACTTGATACTGATAGAAAACACTTCATCTATAGGCACAGATAATGCAAGTTTTTTGCGCACTGATAGTGAATAGTTCACCTGATATACCACAACGCATTATCGATTGATAAATTCCCAACTCTCAAATGCAGGGGCGTCAATGACATAAGAAAATTGGGTGTCGATAACTGCCACAGTGGTGCCGATAACTGCCACATTGTGTCGATAACTACGACGCAAAAGCTGGTACATGAAATAATGAACACTCCCAAAATTTGTGCTCCAGCTACTATTATTCTCTGCAGAACTATTGTCTTGGAACTCCCCCAACTTATTAGTAACACTGGTATCGGAATGAAGTTAAAGGACTTGGACTTTTGTTGAAAATCCCTTAAAATGTTGATAATACCGCATATAGCTCTACAATTCAAATAAATATTGTGCCTGCAAGCGAAGAATTGTGCAAGAATGTGTGTATAGGAATGCTCACCGCGGTTACCAGGAGATTGATCATACAACTCAATGATTCTGAAGACTACGTTTGTCATAGGCTTGGTGCTGTGGAATTCAATCGGGGCTACAAAGAATTTTTGACGAATTTTTGTCTCAACAATGTTTAGATGGTTTTCGGCCAACTGACGCATGATCACAGCGAATATAACGGGATACTATTACTGCCTCCAACACGATGAAGAATGATATTACAGTTATGCAACGACATGCCAAAATGAAACCCCTCTGCCTATCGATAGGTTGCTTCGCAAATGGTCCCCTGAATTCTATTCATTCCGGTAAAATGTGAGTGCACGGTTCAGAAGATATAACCATACATCGAGCACCAAAGGCATATATTATTATAATACTTGTGAGTGGAATATGTGTGACTGAATTGTACTGGTTAACCTCTATTTCACAGAACGATCTCCATATTTTTGACGGGTATTGGGAGAATGAGACCTATCCAGCCTTGATTGAAAATTTCATCTCTATAACAAGTTTCGTGAAAATATGAAACCTTTTTTGTTTTGCTGATGTGGTTTTGTTTGATATCAGTCGTCATAAAGCTCTCAACGTCGAGGATCATCCGGTACATTAAATACAATGGACATATGAAAGCAATAGTATCAGCGTGTTTCAATGGTGTTTGCTCTGTTTGCATTACCCGATTGTGAATGCTATCTCCCTGTATTGAGTTGTATATTATGATCTTCTTAATTGCCTTATTAAGAAAATCATAGTAGAAGATTGCCTTGAGGTTCTCAATTGCCTTATTTTCGTGTGTCGTTGGCTGTAAATATTTGATCCGACAATGTTCTTACAACAAAAGATCATATCTTAGTCGTACTGATGCTAATTGGTTGATGTATACATTGTTCCAATAATACTAGCTTGGGTTAATATAATGCGTGTCTGTGAAATATGTGACTGAATTGTAAGGAGCATCTCCATTTCAGAAAGAATTGGCACCATGATGGCTCCCATATAGAGATCTGGTGTTGGCAGAATGACTTATCGATTCCCAATTGAAAACTTGATTTTATTTTTATAATTGGCTCTATGACAAAATGAATTGATTCTTTGTTGATGCGATCTTGTTTGATACCAATCGCCATGAACTCTGTCCATTGAGGATCATCCGGTAGAGTAAATACAATATGACAGGACGTGCGAGTGTCTCGAGTTTCATTTTTTGTGTGTTTCTATGGCATGTATGTTTTCACTTTTTTTGCGGTAGTCCTTTGTGGGTGGAGGAGCACGTTAAGTTGTCTGTATGATATTTTTACTGACTTGTTTCCATTAACACGCAGAAATTTAAGGGTGAAATTTTTTGTTCAGTTCTGATTTGGCAGATACAAAAGGCACCGAAAGGTGACTATCAACATCTATGTCTATGTGCCCAGACAACCATCGAAGTAGGTTAACTTCAAAGCAGCATGATTCTTTTGCGGATGATCAGTTTTAAAGACATTCAAGAATCATATTTTGGGGACTCCCGGATGGCTGTCACCCAGGAGATCAGACCTGGTTCCAATACCATTTCTCAATATCTCAATATTTATAGAGGACGTCAAGTGCAGCACAAAACCTTAAATGATTTCCGCCTGTAGCTTTGTTTTTGATGGTGGGATCAATTTGAAGTTTTATTTGTTTCCATTCGGCATTGTCGCCATATTTCAGACTTCTGTCTTTAAAACTAAAAATTTAGGAAATCTATTCCAATGTTATATTTACAATTTGTTGAATAATTTGATGTAGCTCGTACATTGAAAAAACTAATGTTTATTTTATTAAAACGAATTGAACTGCAAATTGATCTGTCAATGAAAAAGAAAGTTATGGGCAAAAATCATTCGAAGTTTTGTGCTGAACTTGACTTTAGTAACGGTGGGTGTCTATATTCATTGAAGCCTGTATCGTGACCTTAGGGTCAGCAACATTCATACCAATTGATTAAATTATGTATTGTGGGTGGATGAGAGCCTGCATGATAAAGTAAATGAGCATAATCAGACAATAATCAAGACAAACGAATTCTTTTCTTAAAAAATATATATTGCCCCATATGAATAACAATGTTATGCTAAATGTATTATGCTGTGTCGTTCATGCATGCAACGTGTGCCCAGCCTCAAATGCTTTTCAAACCATACGTGACACATGCCGTGTGTGCCAGAAATACAATACTCGTTCACTAGCCGGATTCTCCACCAGTGGCATAACCCACTCCCCCACACACTGCTAAAAGAAACTAAGTGATAAACCTCGTTACAGCAAATATTCGTGATGTAGCATCTGTGTATGCCATCTATAGACATAAATGTGTTTTTCGAATGGTGTTTTTCGACCAGATCAATGTCATATACAACTGTACTTGTGCTTTGTCAGAACTGTGGTATTATAATTGTTTCCCATCTTCGAAGAACCACCATATTTTAAAATTGCAGCTTCCTGACGAAAAGATAATAATACAATGACATCCTTGAATGTTAGTGCGCTTGCTGTTTCCTTCAAAATTGATTAAATCATTGAACGAACTGTTTTATTTCAGTGTCTCTTATCCTTGACACAACACTGCAGACTGAACAGAGTATTGCTTTTTGAACTGGAAATACAATGTCCTTCAACAACAACAATCCCTATGAAATATATTCAATATATTCATTTCATACCAACCCCTGTCTGTGTTTTTCACTTTGCCTTGACTTTGATACTTTAAGTGTTACTCGGGTTAGACCATTAACACTGATATTGTAAACGTCGTCCATGGATTCGGTCTTGGAATATATATTTGTCTGTTTGTACGTATCCATTTGTATTTCCGTAAGGTTACAATAGAAACAGTCACACTTTACGCACTGTCTGCCTCTGATGACGCGAGTGTGTGTACCTATTTGTCCTTTCAACGTACAGAATAGAAACAATTACATTTTACACACTGCCCGTTACGCCGCGAGTGTGTCTTTGGGTGAAATGTTTGGAGTTTGTGTTTAAAAAAAGTTCAAAACTCTTGTGGTGTTGGTGCTATTAGTTACATACACATATAACACAAATGCTGCAAATCAGCGTTCATACAGCTTTATGCCGTTATACAAAGAATGCCTCACGACGGTGCTGTACGAACCAAACATGGTTCCAGATCTAAGGTTACATGTAGGCGATTGATTTTGAAAACACCAATGCATCCACTCTCATATGGGGGGAAAAGGGATGGTGAAATTAATGATTAGACATGTGTAAACATAACAAAAGCCTAATTATCTCCATTGTCAACAGCAGCTGTCATCACGGTTTTTTTTATGCAATAGCTCCTTGGGGAATTGTGTTCATTAACAAGATTGTGATGAGTTCATATGCATTATCGATTTGTGGCAAATGGAAGACAATTCTTCTACCACCAATCGCACTAAATGTGATTGTCAAGCGGAGTCGGTGTTAACGCCAAAATTAATAAAATGTACAACAGAAAAACCCTGACGTCCGAGACCTTTACGACCATGATTTGGTGACGATTAGAGATGAGACGGTATTTCACTAATTTGAAAGTTTACGACCGATAGCCTAAAACAACCGATATTGAAATTTGGTTAATAATTATCTACTTATGTGTGCCAAGGAATTAGAGTAAGTGTGTTGTAGTTTGTGAACATTCTCGATTCGAATGTTATTCGAGTGGAATAGTCTACTGGGTGAACTGTTATGAAATTGTTGCCCTGGCGAGATTTTGAATTCGTCTTCCCTAACACAAATTCCCGCCATGAGCAGGAATAATTGGTCACGTTCATATACTCGTCAAAATGTCTGCCCGATAGATACACGCATATGAATTGAAATTTTAGTAATGTATTCATGTATTGTTGGAGCTTTATCGTTTAAAACGAATTAAAATACACTGGTGACGTTATATTTTGTTATTGCCGTACCCACGATTGAACAGTTGGCAGACTGTGCAGGAGTGATCATAAATACAGGGCGGTTGTTTGCATGAGAGCTAAGTTATCTCAGTGAACAAATAATACGATGTAGTATTTTTAGTAAAAGAAATTTGACTCGAAAATGTACATTCGTAGCTCTCAAAATGCTCGGCCGGTTTCGCACTTTCGGATCTGCGATTGTACATTTCTCGTCCTTTCCTTATTACTTAGGGTATATCACTAAAGGTAAGATGATGATTATTATGTGGGTGTGGAATGTCTTCAATCCATACAAACACCCGTTGTGACGAAATCAGCTGTTTGGACACACATGGCTTGTGTGTCGAAGTAGCTGATTTCGACACAATTTCCTATGACACATATCTAAGAATATTTACCATGAATATGTACAATGTACATGCCTTGTACTTACATACCAATGGCTTGTACATATCAAATTACGAGTTCGTTGGCGCATCTTGAATTAATGCTGTCAAACTTTGAGGTTCTGACATGTGTCGGGGCTTCTTTTGTCTCAGGTTCTGGTGTTTTTCGTGTCTCGGGTGTATCGTCATTGTCTATGGCGATATTGGGCAATATGGTGCAAATACATGTAATAGGTGGATGGTGTTGTATGCCATTTGTGTGCAGAGTATAGGTTAAAACGGGCAGAGAAACCACATGGGACAATGAGATGAAGGACGATATGAAACACGCTCACAGAGCAAGGTTCTAGCCTGAGATTCAAACCTGGGAACCTAGGACTGTTGTCCTGCGCACAACCGCACAGTTACCGTGGTCCCACGCAAATGCATTCAGTCTGTTTGTGAATAAAAATTAAACATTAAAGTGCTGAAAGGCAAGGAAAATTCATGTACACTCAATGCTGAAGTACCCGTCACTGCTAACAAATAATACACCTTACAATAATTACAGGGACCTCGTGCAGTTAATTTTTTTTCTAGCATGTGTTATTTGTTGGAACACAAGACATAAATTTGTGTTACTTCTGAATATACATTTCAACTTCCATATCAATGGAACTATGCCCATTTCACAACTTTTCGCCATGAATATTCATCAATAATTCAGTAGGGGACAATACACGTTGAGAAAGATTCAAACTGCTGTTTTGCAAAATGCTATCTCACAGTTCCACATTCCTTCGGGAGGTAAATTATAGCGAATGCAGCCAATGCGCTGGACTCTGCACTCCTGTAAACAGAGTCATTGGTCGAGCGTGTGATGTCATGTAAATTGTCTAGTTACACCCGTCCACAAACATCCCTACCTGACAAATTGGAGAATTGTGTGGATCCCAGGATTAGATCCTCCGTACTTATACCACACGACCAGTGGAAACCGCCATGCCATCATTGTAGCGCATGGTCAACTAATGAAAAACCCCTGGGAAGTCACAGCACCTCCCGGAAAGTTGATTCATAAAATGAATGCCATATATCTGTAATGACGGAAATCGATAAGGCGCACCATCGACACCCAATCAAGCATGCAGAACTCTCTATTGAAAAATCACCCTAATGTTAAGTGATGAAAAAGGAGGAAAACGTAGACACAGCACATAGGGAAACACACACACAAGGAAATAAAACATTGATACTTTCTACAAGATAATCAGAAAGGGCTTTCCCCGATCTCCAACAGGGGTGAAATCACATATTCTGAAAAAAGAACACTTATTGTAGCCAATACAAATAGGTTTGTCCAGTTGCAAATAAATTGGTTCATTACATACGCATTATTGTAAAAGATTCCACGCTGTGATATCCTATTCCACAGATGTACACTCCCTTGGAATGTATAAATCATAGGAATCATAAATCATAGGATGCAGGCAATGTGCTGGATCCTGCACATAAGAAATATGTCAAATTTCTACAAACGGTTTACAATGTTTTCCGAGACTGTTTTAATCGATAAGGCCTTGTTGTTAGTGACTTCCGTCGGCTGCTCGAGTGTGTGATTCAGCAGACAGGAGACAGTAGCGCGATCCTTCCAATACTCAATAACCCACCATTGTGTCTAACTATGTCAATAAAGCTGACGCATCTATGATGTATTGCCTCATTAATGTGCGACGAGTAAACGAACGAGGTTTGCGAAGGAGAATAATTTTGCATTGATTCACCAGACCCATTTCTGGATATAGCAATGTATGCGAACTCCACCAATTGAAACTCAACCACATAAACTTTCTGGTCGTGCATAGATTATACAGTTCTATAATATATGCCCATGCAAGCACATGAACTGAACTCTTTGGACTAAATGTGGCACGTTCGATTTTGATAGCCGCGGTTAATTGCCATGGAAATTCGTGTTTGATCTTCCCAAGACCTGGACATGTGAGTCGGGAGTACGGGCATGATCAAGTCAAACCTGTGAATATCTTTCCTTCAGCATGTCAGAGAATATTAGCATTTTTGACGGGACCGTAATGTATTGCCTCATCAATATGATGCACATGGCACCAATGTTTCTGAAAAAACATTGGATGAGTTATTCTGGAACCAGGACACTGACACCGTATTTATTAGAAAAATTTAAAACATCGAATATCTAGGGCCCAAGTTGTTTCCTATAATGGTTGTTCGTATTTCCTGTTCGTCGGAATATTCCAAGCATGTCTGGTGACTTGTCTACCCATCTCTATGAGGAAGACTGGTATTCCGTTATTTTTGGTTCGAAAGACACTGTGCAGAGGAAATGTTCCCACCACCATATGGTCTGCACATTGCAAACACCCAACGTCAAATCTGCAGTACAGAATATGTATTCGATATCAGACAGAATGTAATATATTTCTGCTCCTCGAAAAGTACCTGCCATTAATCAGATATACAAAAGTGCAATACAAGCAAATATTGTGCCTAGAAACAATTGTGCAAAAATGTTTGTGTAAGAATGCTCACCTCAACTACAAGAACACGAGTTTTGATGAACCGTTCCCTAAACAGCGACTGGTGCGTGATCACAGCGGATATTTATTGGACTACTAGTGAGAATGATATTACAGTTTTGAAGCGACGCAATGAAATGAATAACCTCTACCTATCAATATCGATAAGTTGTTTCTCATACTCTCCTGAATTATATACATTTGCGATGATATTTGGGGGTATGATGTAGCTTTGTATAATCTTACCCCAATTACCAACAGCCTAACTCGTAACTTACTACCATGATCGTGGGTGTAATACGTATGACTCTTTTGCACCGATTGACCGTTTCACAACGATTCTGCACCATAATGTCTCTTATATTGTTGATCTGGTATTGGGAGAATGACACTTATCCAACCTGAGTTGAAAATTTATTCCATCCCTATAATGAGTTTGATGACAACATGTTTTTGTTGTTGTTGATGAGGTTGTGTCAGACACCAGTCCTCGTAAAGCTCTGGCCATTGAGGATCACTGGGTGCAGTAAATACAAAGGACATACACCGGGAAATGCGAATATCTCGTATTTGAATATCAGTGCGATTCTGTGTGTGTATTACTCTGTTTGCAGTACTCCACTTTATACTCGAGCACATTCTGTGTTCGTTTTCCGCATTCTGATATATAATCCTTCAAATCTTCTGGGTTTCACTGTTGAGCCTCGAGTTCCACCAAGGGAATACAATGCGTATATCCGGAGTTAAGTGTATCACAACCTACGTGGCGACACTTTATATTAGGCATCTCAACGCTTTGGTGGATTTGGAGCGAATGTTAAGGTTTAAAAGCACACGTCTGTATAGATACGTTTCTCAGTCTGTATACGTCTATCAGGGACATCCGGAGTTCCACGTTTAAACCCACGTTTATTTAATCGTGCCTCCGTACGACTAAAATTCACGTTTATGAAAGGGAGCCTCATTATTTCATGCCTCAGTGGATACCGGATAATCGCGATGTACACTGTGGCAAAGCCATACAAAACACAGTGATACGTGTTATAGTAGTCATTTAAACTTTTTTTTATTCTTGAACGAAATGAAAAAAAAAGTATCTAAAATTAACCCAAAGGTTAATTAAAGGTTACATGTGAGATGTATATTGTTAAGTCACAACTGTTATTCCCACCAAATTTGACTTCCCATATGGATGTGTCAATATTTAAGCTCGACCTTGAATTACACTAGGAGTATACCAGTTTACTTCAGCCAACTGACGCAAGGGGACAGCAGAATACATTGGAATACTTCAGAATATCAGTATTGCAACTGTACAGCATCGTGAAACATGACAGTAAAGTTTGAAGCGACACACCAAAATGATTACCCTCTTATTATCGATCATATTGATAAATTGCTCTTCACAGTCTCCTGAATTGTATTCATTCGCAACAATATTTGGGATCATGATGTAGCACATATGACATTGCATCAGTTATTTTCAACATACATTAATAACTTGTATTGATTATCCTGAATAAATGGTTTTGAATTTTTGAATTGGAAATATTTCGTCATTTTGGTTTTAAAAAAATGTTCAAAAGTTTTGTGTTGTTGATGGTATTAGTTATATACAGATATAACACAGATGCTCCAAATCTAGCGTTCATAATGCTTTATGCCGTTTTGCTAAGAATGCATCGACAAGTTTACATGTAGGTCACTGTGGTGAGACTGGATGCACTAACGATCGTTAGTGCATCCCGCAATGGCGAACCCACTCGCGGTTCGTTTGAATTTTCTTCATTTTCCCGATAATTACGATCGTGATCGATACACACATGCATCTGATGATTCTTATGCGCAAGAAACAACAGTTCGTTGCAAATACATGGCGATTTATGTTAGTTTGAGCATGAAAAACTCGTCTGAAAAAAAGCCGAAATATTCCCTAACGATTGTTTTTGGAAATTCGAAGATTCCCTAACGAACATGTGAAGATTCCCAAACGATCTTTTCTTTATTAATTCAAATCTACGTTATTTGAATGTTAAACGTGAAATAAAGTACCAATTGACATACATGTATTGATGTGTATAGATGATCTATTACAGATTTCCTATTTTTGATGTGACATTCGCTAATTTATGTCGTATAAATCAACGAATTCACAATGGTGTATGATATGAACGTATTACAATATACACGTATTAGGCCTATATCGGTAGTGAATCTCACTTTTGTCGTTGGTGAATCTTATCGCTAATTCTTTTCCTCAACATATCTAAACAAAGAAGCGTGATCTGCTTGAAATAACTACGCAAGTCTTTGACCAAAACACTAAGCTACCTTCAGAGTGTCCATTTATCACAATCGGACCTGTCATTTGATAGAAACTGATCGTGTTTACTGTCGGCCATTGCGGGATGCACTAACGATCGTTAGTGCAACCAGTATCACCACAGTGGTAGGTGCTTGTTTTTGATAACATCAGTACATCCAATCTAGTCTGAGTGAGGGGAGAAGGGAGGGTGAAATTAAATATTAGGCATGTGTAAACGTGACAAGAGCTAATATTTCTATTGTCTACAGCAGCTGTTACCACGATTTATTTGATGCGATGTCGTTGAGGAATTATGTTCTTCAACAAGATTGTGATGAATTCATATACATTATCGATTTGTTCTTCTTCTACCACCAATCACCTTGTATACTCTGATTTCTCTAACTTGTTTACACTGTTTTTCGCTGATATTTTTGTGGTGGTAAATGGTATCGTTCTGTAACTTGGCATACTTCACTTGGGAGTCAAACGGCAATTTTCTACCGAATTTCAGATTTCTATCTCGAAAATTGAGAAAGTTGGTAATCTACCCCAATGTTAAATTTAGCTCTATCATTGAATTTCAGGGTCGGCACAAAATCTTGTGCATGTGCTCGGTTTTCTAGCGGTGCAATCTTACGAAATCAACATGTTTGTGTAGAATACACCCAATGTGTCTTCTGGTCCAAAATTACAATCATACTTCGAATCCTGATGGATAGAGACAGGACCAAACCCTCGAATATGCTCAGATTCTCGAGATCCCGTTTTAGGCTGAAATTTAACATTGGGGTACATTGCCAACGTCTTCAATTTTTGCGATAGGAGTATGAAATATGGTATAAAATTGCCGTTTAACTCCTAGGTGAAGTATGCCCAGTTATAGAACGATAACATTTAGCATCGCATAAATATCGTCGAAAACCGGTGTTAACCAGTTAGAAAAATCAGAGTATATGTGTTTGTGATTATCAACCGGAGTCGATGTTAACGCCGAAATTAATAAAATGTACAGTAGAAAAACCCTTTCAAGGGATTTGCGACCATGAGTTGAATTCATCCATGTACAATTGGAGATATTCCGTGCACAACGAAATAGGGAACATCGTTATGGGTAAGAGGATGATTATGGCGGCATGGAATATCTTTGATGGCCGATTGATGACACATTTTGTGACGAAATCAGATGTTCCGACACACATGGCTTGTAAGCGTTCTAGGAGTGGTAGCTGTGAAAGAATCATTGCGATATTGAATAGGCATGTTCACCAATGCTGACACAATTTGTTCATCAGATAGATATGACATCGAAATACTCATCGCGATACAATAAGACTTATAAGACAATAAGAATTATGTTATTGCTTTTGTCAATAACTGAAGTAAATGAAAATGATAACTCAACAGTGAATATGGGCATCAAGTTTTAAGCAAATGTGAGGAAAGAAGAAGTGAAAAAGAAATGGTAGAATATGTAGCCTATCAAGATTGAATATCGAGCACGATCCACGTAGTTTCAATGGTTTCATACCACGTGCAATTTTGGTTCATATCTCGGCCGTTTCATAACAAACTTACATGAAATTTGGAATATATATTCTGCATATATCTGTAAAGCTGACTTGAATAGGAGATTGAAGATTTCATTGATAAATGAGAATATAAATGGAGTTGAATGTTGCTTGAACAAATGTAACTTACGTTGCGTACACAAAGCATTATATGGTGTAGTTTCTTAACTGCAGCGAGTGCACATATCCATGATCAATAACCTACCCTTGAATTTTAAGTATCCCATCGATAATCATGTCAAATTGATGCGCAAATGTGTATATCTATTGCGATCCCGCGAAAATGTCTCGTGCCGCT
The DNA here is from genome assembly GCA_949152475.1 of Terebella lapidaria. Lineage (NCBI taxonomy): Eukaryota > Metazoa > Annelida > Polychaeta > Terebellida > Terebellidae > Terebella > Terebella lapidaria. The sequence continues at coordinate 27,417,703 of OX424557.1, read as the reverse complement.
GGTCAGTGAAGCGCTAAGTACAGATCAGCGGATTATTCGTATGGCAAATACCGTCAATGCTCAGCTGTCAAGAACGTTGTACTCAGGAGTGAGATGTTGTTGTGATTTTGGTTCTATACTGCACTTAGAAAGTATTAGAGTCGCTGAATTCTTGGTGTAGTTTGCGGTTGAGTTTACAATCCCAACGAATATAGACGTTATTAATACGATTGACAGTCAATGCGGATGGTATATAACATGCTATTTTGACCATCAAACTCCCATCAAGTGTTTAGGTAAATCCCAAAACAGGCAGTAGGTTATTGTTCTATGGTAGGTAATCTACCCATAGTCAAGAAACTGTACCCTAAAACACTGTCAGTTTTCTATGTAAGTTACATGATTGGCGGTGTATAACGTTCAGGATCTGTATGAATATCGACTGGGTCTTCAATATGGCAATTGGACAAGCATTGTAGTCGTGAATAGAACCTACACAACAATTTTCAGCGCAATCAATTACCAAACTGCAGAGTTATAGGCCAAACAAAAAATACCAGAATTCTGCTGATAAGGCATGGATCCTGACTGATAAGCATCCTTAATGACCTGCAAAAGTAAAATCATTTGTGACATATATCTAAGAATAACCAATGAATATATGCAGGGCTCGTACAAACAATGGTTCGTACATGTACATACCAAATTTCGAGTTAATTGGCGCATCTCGAGTTAATGATGTAAAAATGTGAGGGCTCTAACATATGTCGACGCTTGTTTTGTCTCAGGTTCTGGTGTTTTACGTGTCTCGGGTGTAGCATGGTTGTCTATGGCTATATTGGGCAATATGGTGCACATGTAATGGGTGGATGGTGTTGTATGCCGTTTTTGTACAAAGTATAGACTAAATTAAGTAACCACGTGGGACAATGAGATTAAGGATGATACGAAACACGCTCACCGTACAGGTTGCCAGGTTGAGATTCGAACCTGGGACTTGTTGAGCTGCAGCTCAGTTCAGTACCACTCAGCTCCTTTGTTCCCATGCAAATACATGTTGTCTGGGGTTTTTTTAAATTAGAACTAAGCAATAATTTGCTGACGGACAAGAAAAAATTAATGTGTATTCAATGTATGTATCAAGCTATTACCGCTGTTAACCAAATTTTGATGATGCCAATAAAAAACCTAATATCAAAAACTTTCAGAATAGAAACAAAGCCCAACCAAACATTCTTATCTGAAGCCACACGGGCGTCATCAGGGGCAGACAGTGTGTGATTATGGTTGTTTCCACTGTACACCAGATGGAATTAGTGTACAACTGCCCAACAACTTATCAAAACAATATAGAAATCCGAAACAAACCCCGTGAAATAGGTGTATGACAAGTACATAAGTACCCAATCACAAGCCGAAAGGCTACTGAGTTGATGGTATCCTCGGGGACAGAATTAACGTCCACCAGCAGTGACACCGGCTCAGTGGTAGAAATGTATGTATCAACCTATTACCGCTGTTAACGAAATTTTGATGATGCCAATAAAAACCTAATATCAAAAACTTTCAGAATAGAAACAAAGCCCAACCAAACATTCTTATCTGAAGCCACACTGGCGTCGTCAGGGGCAGATAGTGTGTGATTATAGTTGTTTCTACTGTACACCAGATGGAATTAGTGTACAACTGCCCAACAACTTATCAAAACAATTTAGAAATCCGAAACAAACCCCGTGAAATAGGTGTATGACAAGTACATAAGTACCCAATCACAAGCCGAAAGGCTAGTGAGTTGATGGTATCCTCGGGGACAGAATTAACGTCCACCAGCAGTGACACCGGCTCAGTGGTAGAAATGTATTATCAACCTATTACCGCTGTTAACCAAATTTTGATGATGCCAATAAAAAACCTAATATCAAAAACTTTCAGAATAGAAACAAAGCCCAACCAAACATTCATATCTGAAGCCACATTGGCGTCATCAGGGGCAGACAGTGTGTGATTATAGTTGTTCCTACTGTACACCAGATGGAATTAGTGTACAACTGCCCAACAACTTATCAAAACAATTTAGAAATCCGAAACAAACCCCGTGAAATAGGTGTATGACAAGTACATAAGTACCCAATCACAAGCCGAAAGGCTACTGAGTTGATGGTATCCTCGGGGACAGAATTAACGTCCACCAGCAGTGACACCGGCTCAGTGGTAGAAATGTATGTATCAACCTATTGCCACTGTTAACCAAATTTTGATGATGCCAATAAAAAACCTATTATCAAAAACTTTCAGAATAGAAACAAAGCCCAACCAAACATTCATATCTGAAGCCACACTGGCGTCGTCAGGGGCAGATAGTGTGTGATTATAGTTGTTTCTACTGTACACCAGATGGAATTAGTGTACAACTGCCCGACAACTTATCAAAACAATTTAGAAATCCGGAACAAAACCCGTGAAATAGGTGTATGACAAGTACATAAGTACCCAATCACAAGCCGAAAGGCTACTGAGTTGCTGAACTTCCCGTCACTGCTAACAAATAGTACACCATACAATATTTGCAGGGACTTCGTGCAGATTATTTTATTTCTAGTATGAATGAAACATGAGACATTAATTTGTCTTACTTTCAAATATAAATTTCAATTTACGTTTCAGTCAACATACGCCCATTTCACGATTTTTCATCATGAATATTCATCACTCATTAAAAAAATTACAATATCGTCGAGACAGATTCAAACTCATATTCTACAAAATGCTATCTCAAAGTTCCACGTTCCTTCGGGAGGTAAATCAGAGCGAATGCGCTGGACCCTACTAGTGCAGACTCATTGGTCCCGCGAGTGATGTCATGTAAATTTCCTAGTTACCACCCGTCCACAAACATCTCTTCTTGACAAATTGGACAATTGTGTGGTCTCGAGATTAGATCCGCGTACTTGTATTACAAGACCAGTGGAATTGACCATATCATCATTGTAGCTCACGGTCATCTAACTACAAGCCATTGGCATAAGATGAAAAAAATATCATGTACATTGTATCAATATGTTATGGATAGTATCGATACTCACAAGATATACATTGATATCTCAGTACAAAATGAATTAGACTACAATATATTATACATACCACAAATGTATCCAATTTTCAGTAACGGGTTGTAAGTTTCCATGACTGTTTGTATCAACCAGGACTTGCCACTGACTCCCATCAACTGCTCGAGTGTGTGGTTCAGCAGGCAGGAGACAGTAGCACGATCCTTTCAATATTCAATATCACACCATTATGTCTATGTCAATAATGCTGACACATCTGATGTATTGCCTCAATGTGTGACAAGGGAATAATTTTGCATTAATTCACCCATTTCAAGATACAACAATGTTTGCGAGCTCCACTGGTTGAAACTTAATTACAAAAACTTTCTGGTCGTGCCTAGATTATACAGTTCCATCAGAACCCATCACCTAATAATAATAATATGTATGTCCATGCAAGCACATAATTGTACTGAAGTCTTTGGACTAAATGTGGCACGTTTGATTTTGATAGCCGCGGTTAGTAATGGCCGGCCATGGAAATTCGTGTTTGATCTTCCCAAGACCTGGACAACCGTGAGTCAGGGATATGCTCATGATCATGTCAAAGCTATGCATATCTTCCATTCAGCATGTCAGAGAATATTAGCATTTTTGACGGGATGTAATGTATTGCCTCATCAATATGCTGTACATGGCACCAATATTTCTGGACAAATCATTTTGATGTTCACATTGGATCAGTTATTCTGGAACCAGGACACTGATACTGTATCGTTAAAAATATTTTAAAAATCTAACGTCTAGGGCCCAAGTTGTTTCCTATCATGCTTGTTCGTTTTTCCTGTTCGTCGGAATATTCCAAGCATGTCTGGTGACTTGTCTACCCATCTCTATGAGGACGGCTGGTATTCCGTTATTTTTTGTTCGAAAGACACTGTGCAGAGAAAATGTTCCCACCACTAAGGTTTGCACATTGCAAACACTCAACGTCAAATCTGCAGTACAGAATATGTGTTCGGTATCAGACAGAATGTAATATATTTCTGCTCCTCGTAAAGTACATGCCATTATTCAGATATACAAAAATGCAATACAAGCAAATATTGTGCCTAGAAACAATTGTGCAAAAACGTATGTGTTAGAATGCTCACCTCAACTACAAGAAAAGAACACGAGTTTGATGAACCGTTCTCTAAACCGGGACTGATGCGTGAACCCAGCTGATACTTATTGGAATACTAGTGAGAATGATATTACAGTTTTGAAGCGACGCAATGAATTGAACAACCTCTACCTAACAATGTCGATAAATTGTTTCTCATACTCTCCTGAATTTTATACATTTGCGATATTTGGGGGTATGATGTAGTTTTGTATAATCTAACCCCAATTACCAACAGCCTAACTTACTACCATGATCGTGGGTGGGATATGTATGACTATTTTGTACCGATTGACCGTTTCACAAGGATCCTGCACCATAATGTCTAATACCATATTGTTGATCTGGTATTGGGGAGAACGACACTTATCCAATCTGAATTGAAAATTTATTCGATCTCTATAATGGGTATCATGACATCGTTTTTTTTTCTGTTGGTGACGTTTTGTCAGATACCATTCGTCATAAAGTTCTGGCCAACCTGGATCAGTGCAGTTAATACAAAGGACATATACCGGGAAATGCGAATCTCTCGAGTTTGAATATCAGTGCGATTCTGTGTGCGTTACTCTGTTTGCAGCACTCCATTGTGAATGGAGGACCAAAACAATATATAAGCGGTAATTCTGTATAGCCTAGTCTTGATTTGTCTGTATTTGATCTTACTAAGTGACTTAGTTTCGTGTAGACTCAGGAATTCAAAAGGCTTGTTATTCCACTTTATACGCGAGCACAATTTGTTTTCGTCTTCCGCATTCTGATATATAATCCTTCATATTGTCTGGGTTTCACTGTTGAGCCTCGAGTTCCACCAAGAGAATACAATGCGTTTATCCGGAGTTGAGTCTATCGCAACCTACGTGCTGACATTTCATCATTTTGTCACCCGAATGGCTCAAAATACTAAAGCAAGTCGACGCTTTGGAGGATTTGATGACAAATATCGCCCACTGTATAGATGTTTCTCATCTGTATACGTCTAGTAGAGATGTGTGTTGTGAAAATGCGACGTTGTCGTTTTTTCTTCCCAAGACCGAACAACCTGTCAGTCGGGAATGCGGACGTGATCATGTCAAACTCACGCCTGATATACTAGAATCTCTCACAGGATGTCGGAGAATATTAGCATCTATGACGATAGTGTGATGTATTGCTTCATCAATATGCTGTACGCGACGTTATCAAATTTTTGGAATGTTCTTATAACTGTGATATGTATACCGGTGAAAGAATCTGTACCCTGGAAAGGAAGACAGTATATTATGTCGTCGTTACCTTTGAAACGAAGACAGTGTTTATTAGGTAAAAAATGGCATATTTTGCATGTTACATGCAAACAAACAATGTCATTTCATGGTACAGACTCAATGTTTAATGTCAGACAGAATGGATAATATTTTACCAAATTTATTAATATTTGCATTGTACCTACGATTACTACGATTATTCCAATGAAATTTACAATGTAAACAGCTATTGTGCCCTCAATCTAACAATTGTGCAAGAAGGGGTGTAATGAGGCCCATCCAAAGACAAGGATGCTGAAACGAATCATATATCTCAGTGATTTCAAAAGCATATAACACACAGAGGTTTGGTGCTGTGGAGTTGAGTTGTGCCGAAAATGGAACAGAGAAATCCACAGCAGTATTCAATTGGAATTGCTCCTCCAGCTACAATGGATTTTGGACAAATCGTTGTCTCAACAATGTGCAGATGAACTTCAGCCAACTGACGCGAGGGGACAGCAGAATACGTTGGAGTACCAGTATTGCAACTGTACAGCATCGTGAAACATGACAGTAAAGTTTGAAGCGACACACCAAAATGATTACCCTCTTGATTACCCATCGATATTGATAAATTAGTCTTCACAGTCTCCTGAATTGTATTCATTCGCAACAATATTTGGGATCATGATGTAGCACATATGACACTGCATCAGTTATTTTCAACATACATTAATAACTTGTATTGATTATCCTGAATAAATGGTTTTGAATTTTTGAATTGGAAATATTTCGTCAATTTGGTTTTGAAAATTTGTTCAAAAGTTTTGTGTTGTTGATGGTATTATACTCTGATTTTTCTAACTTGTTTACACCGGTTTTCGACGATATTTATGCGATGCTGAATGTTATCGTTCTATAATTTGGCATACGTCACCTAGGAGTTAAACGGCAATTTTCTACCAAATTTCATACTTCTATCTCAAAAATTGAAGAAGTTGGCAATCTACCCCAACGTTAAATTTCAGCCCAAAACGGGATCTCGAGAATCTGAGCATATTCGAGGGTTTGGTCCTGCCTCTATCCATCAGGATTCGAAGTATTATTGTGATTTTGGACCAGAAGACACATTGGGTGTATTCTACACAAACATGTTGATTTCGTAAGATTGCACCGCTAGAAACCTGAGCAAATGCTCAAAATTTTTTGCGGACCCTGAAATTCAATAATAGAGCTAAATTTAACATTGGGGTAGATTACCAACTTTCTCAATTTTCGAGTTAGAAATCTGAAATTCGGTAGAAAATTGCCGTTTGACTCCCAGGTGAAGTATGCCAAGTTATAGAAAAACCATTTAGCACCACAAAAATATCAGCGAAAAACAGTGTACACGAGTTAGAAAAATCAGAGTATAGTTATATACAGATATAACACAGATGCTCCAAAACTAGCGTTCATACTGCTTTTTGCCATTTTGCTAAGAATGCAACGCCAAGCTCCAAGTTTACATGTGGGTGCTTGTTTTTGATAATATCAGTACATCCAATCTAGTCTGAGTGAGGGGAGAAGGGAGGGGGAAATTAATTATTAGGCATGTGTAAACGTGAAAAGAGCTAATATTTCTATTGTCAACAGCAGCTGTTACCACGATTTATTTGATGCAATAGCTCCTTGAGGAATTATGTTCTTCAACAATTTTGTGATGAATTCATATACATTATCGATTTGTGGCAAATAGAACACTTTTTCTACCACGAATCTCCTTGTATGTGTTTGTGATTATCAACCGGAGTCGGTGTTAACGCGAAACTTAATAAAATGTACAATAGAAAAAAACCTGACATTCAAGGGATTTGCGACCATGAGTTGAATTCATCCATGTACAATTGAAGATATTTCGTGCACAATGATTATGGGGCCGTGGAATGTCTTTGATCCATGTAAACACCAATACATTATTGATTATGAACATCAACACATCAAGGAAGTGAATCAGACGTTCCCAGGAACTCGTAACATAACTATGCAATCTCACACTTGCTACCAGTACATTTATCCTGTTACCAAAATCCTGTGTTTCTCTATCGAAAACTGGTCGAGACCTCGGTTGAGGTGAATTATTCTCACTTAGATGACTGCCTCTTTTAGATAACTACCAATAAATAAAACACAACTAAAAGATGAAAAGGCATCATACATATCGTTGTATCCCCCAAACAAAGTTCAAGGGATACTATGGATTTGCGATCGTCGCGCCGGCGCCGTCGCCATACATATTTCCTTATGAACGCTCTACAGATTGCAAATCTGATAATATTTTATACGGATGTGTACTATGGTAAGGTCACGACACCAAAGTTGCCATAGATTTAGGTTGCCGTAGCAACCAAGATGACCGACTGACGACACATTTTGTGATGAAATCAATTGTTCCAACACACATGGCTTGTGAACGTCCTAGGAGTGGTAATTTCAAAAGAATCATTGCGATATTGAATCTAGGCATGTTCAGCAATGCTCAGACACGAATTGTTTGTCAGAAAGATACGACAGCGAAATAACCATCGTAATAATGATGTTATTGTTTTTGTCAATAACATAAGTGAATGGAAATGATTACTGAGCAGTGAATATGGGCATCAAGCGTTAAGCAAATGCAAGAAAACGAGTGAAGAAGAAATTGAGAATATGTATTAATGACTTGCAAAAGTAAAATCATTTGTGACATATATCTAGGAGTAACCAATGAATATTTACATGGCGTGTGCAAACATACCAATGGCTTGTACATATGAAATTACGAGTAAATTGGTGCATCTTGAGTTAATGGTGTAAAAATGTAAGGCTCTGACATATGTCGGGGCTTCTTTTTTCTCAGGTTCTGGTGTTTTTCGTGTCTCGGGTGTATCGTGATTGTCTATGGCTATATTGGGCAATATGGTGCAAATACATGTAATAGGTGGATGGTGTTGTATGCCATTTTGGTACAAAGTATAGACTGAATTGGCAACCACGTGGGACACACAGATGAAGGATGATAAGAAACACGCTCACCGTGCAGGTTCCCAAGCTGAGATGCGAACGTAGGACTTGTTGAGCTGCAGCCCAGTTCACTCCCACTCAGCCCCCTTGTTCCCAGGCAAACACATGTAGTCTTTTTTTAATTAATTTGCCGACGGACAAGAATAAATTAATGTGTATTCAATGCTGAACTTCCTGTTACTGCTAACAAATAGTACACCATACAATATTTGCAGGGACTTCGTACAGATTTTTTCTAGTATGAATGAAACACGGGATATTAATTTGTGTTACTTTTAAATATAAATTTCAACTTAAGCTTCAATGAACATACGCCCATTTCACGATTTTTCACCATGAATATCCATTACTCATTCAATAAATTACAATATACGTCGAGAAAGATTCAAGCTCGTATTCTACAAAATGATATCTCAAAGTTCCACACTCCTTCGAATGGCAAATGAGAGCGAATTCGCTGCACACTCGTGCAAACAGAGTCATTGGTCGAGCGTGTGATGTCATGTAAATTGTCTTGTTACCCCCGTCCACAAACAGCTCTTCCTGACGAATTGGACAATTGTGTGGTTCCGAGATTAGATCCGCGTACTTGTATTACACGAGCAGTGGAAATGACCATGACATCATGGTAGCCCACGGTCATCTAACTACAAGCCCCTGGCATGAGATGAAAATAATATCAGGTACATTGTATCAATATGTTATGGATAATATTGATACTCACGTCAAGATATACATTGATATCTCGGTACAAAATGAATTAGATTACAATATGTTATATATGTACATGAATATATATATATATATATATATATATATATATATATATATATATATATATATATTATATATCAAAAATGTATCCGACCGATTTTCAGTAAAGGATTTAATGTTTCCATGACTGCTTGTATAAACCAGGACTTGCCACTGACTCTCATCAGCTGCTCGAGTGGGTGGTTCAGCAGGCAGGAGACAATAGCACGATCCTTTCAATACTCAATAACCCATCATTATGTCCAACTATGTCAATAATGCTGACACATCTGATGTATTGCCTGATTGTGTGACAAGTGAATAATTGTGGATTAATTCACCCATTTTAAGATACAACAATGTATGCGAGCTCCACCGGTTAAAACTTAACCATAAACTTTCTGGTCGTGCCTATATTATTTGCATATTGCCTATTTGCCTATTGCCAAATAGACCAAATCTATTTGGTCGGGCTTTGTTTCTATTGAAAAATGTTGTATTTAATGTTTGTTATTGGCATCATCAAAATCTGACTGTATTGGTGGTAACAGATTGATACTTATATTCATATCACTGAGTCGGTGTCACTGCTGGCGGACGTTAAATCTGTCCCCGAGGATACCATCAACTCAGTAGCCTTCGGGCTTTTGATTAGGTACTTATGTACGTGTCATATATCTCTTTCATGGGGCTTGTTTCGGATTTCTAAATTATTTTCATAGGTTGTTGGGCAGTTGTATACTAATTCCATCACGTGTACAGTAGAAACAACTACATTTAACACACTGTCTGCCCCTGATGACGCCAGTGTGTCTTTGGATAAACTATTTGGTCGGGCTTTGTTTCTATTGAGAAATGTATTTTACGTTTGTTATTGGCATCATCCAAATCTGACTGTATTGGTGGTAACAGATTGATACTTACATACATTTCCATGAGAACACATCACCTAATAATAATAATATGTATGGCCATGCAAGCACATGATTGTACTGAACACTTTGGACTAAATGTGGCACGTTTGATTTTGATAGCCGCGGTTAGTAATGGCCGGCCATGGAAATTCGTGTTTGATCTTCCCAAGACCTGGATAATTGGGAGTCAGGGATATGCTCATGATCATGTCAAAGCTATGCATATCTTCCATTCAGCATGTCAGATAATATCAGCATTTTTGATGGGACTGTAATGTATTGCCTCATCATAATGCTGTACATGGCACCAATATTTCTGGACAAATCATTTTAATGTTCACATTGGATGAGTTATTCTGTAACCAGGACACTGATACTGTATCGTAATAAAAATATATAAAAATCTAATGTCTAGGGCCCAAGTTGTTTCCTATCATGCTTGTTCGTTTCTCCTGTTCGTCGGAATATTCCAAGCATGTCTGGTGACTTGTCTACCCATCTCTAGGAGGAAGGCTGATATTCCGTTATTTTTGGTTCGAAAGACACTGTGCAGAGAAAATGTTCCCACCACCGTAAGGTCTGCACATTCCAAACACCCAACCTCAAATCTGCAGTACAGAATATGTATTCGATATCAGACAGAATGTAATATATTTCTGCTCCTCGTAAACATGGTAAAGTACCTGCCATTATTCAGATATACAAAAATGCAATACAAGCAAATATTGTGCCTAGAAACAATTGTGCAAAAACGTATGTGTTAGAATGCTCACCTCAACTACAAGAACACGAGTTTGATGAACCGTTCTCTAAACCGGGACTGATGCGTGATCACAGCTGATATTTATTGGAATACTAGTGAGATTAAAGTGAGAATGATATTACAGTTTTGAAGCGACGCAATGAAATGAACAACCTCTACCTATCAATATCGATAAATTGTTTCTCATACTCTCCTGAATTTTATACATTTGCGATATTTGGGGGTATGATGTAGCTTTTTATAATCTTACCCCAATTACCAACAGCCTAATTTACTACCATGATCGTGGGTGGAATATGTGTGACTATTCTGTACCGATTGACCGTTTCACAAGGATTCTGCACCATAATGTCTCTTATATTGTTGATCTGGTATTGGGAGAATGACACTTATCCAAACTGAATTGAAAATTTATTCCATCTCTATAATGGGTATCATGACAACATTTCTTTTTTTTTTTGTGAGGTTTTGTCAGACACCAATCCTCATAAAGCTCTGGCCATTGAGGATCACTGGGTGCAGTAAATACAAAGGACATATACCGGGAAATGCGAATCTCTCGTGTTTGAATATCAGTGCGATTCTATGTGCGTTACTCTGTTTGCAGCACTCCATTGTGAATGGAGGACCATAACAATAAATAAGCGGTAATTCTGTACATCCTAGTCTTGATTTGTCTGTTTTTGATCTTACTAAGTGACTTTCGTGTAGACTCAGGAATTCAAAAGGCCTGTTATTCCACTTTATACGCGAGCACAATTTGTTTTCGTCTTCCGCATTCTGATATATAATCCTTCATATTGTCTGGGTTTCACTGTTGAGCCTCGAGTTCCACCAAGGGAATACAATGCGTATATCCGGAGTTAAGTCTATCGCAACCTACGTGGTGACACTTCATCATTTTGTCACCCGAATGGCTCACAATACTAAGGCAAGTCGACGCTTTGGAGGATTTGAAGCGAAATATCGCCCAATGTATAGATATGTTTCTCAGTCTGTATACGTCTAGTAGAGATCTGTGTTGTGAAAATACAGCGATGTCTTTTTTTTCCCAAGACCGAACAACCTGTCAGTCGGGAATGCGGACATGATCATGTCAAACTCACGCCTGATATACTAGAATCTCTCACAGGATGTCGGAGAATATTAGCATCTATGACGATAGTGTGATGTATTGCTTCATCAATATGCTGTACGCGACGTTATCAAATTTTTGGAATGTTCTTATAACTGTGATATGTATACCGGTGAAAGAATCTGTACCCTGGAAAGGAAGACAGTATATTATGTCGTCGTTACCTTTGAAACGAAGACAGTGTTTATGTGGTAAAAAATGGCATATTTTGCATGTTACATGCAAACAAACAATGTTATTTCATGGTACAGACTCAATGTTTAATGTCAGACAGAATGGATAATATTTTACCAAATTTATTAATATTTGCATTGTACCTACGATTACTACAATTATTCCAATGAAATTTACAATGCAAACAGCTATTGTGCCCTCAATCTAACAATTGTGCAAGAAGGGGTGTAATGAGGCCCATCCAAAGACAAGGATGCTGAGACGAATCATATATCTCAGTGATTTCAAAAGCTTATAACACACAGAGGTTTGGTGCTGTGGAGTTGAGTTGTGCCGAAAATGGAACAGAGAAATCCACAGCAGTATTCAATTGGAGTTGCTCCTCCAGCTACAATGGATTTTTGACAAATCGTTGTCTCAACAATGTGCAGATGAACTTCAGCCAACTGACGCAAGGGGACAGCAGAATACGTTGGAGTACTTCAGAATACCAGTATTGCAACTGTACAGCATCGTGAAACTTGACAGTAAAGTTTGAAGCGACACACCAAAATGATTACCCTCTTATTATCGATATTGATAAATTACTCTTCACAGTCTCCTGAATTGTATTCATTCGCAACAATATTTGGGATCATGATGTAGCACATATGACACTGCATCAGTTATTTTCAACATACATTAATAACTTGTATTGATTATCCTGAATAAATGGTTTGAATTGGAAATATTTCGTCAATTTGGTTTTGAAAATTTTTTCAAAAGTTTTGTGTTGTTGATGGTATTATACTCTGATTTTTCTAACTTGTTTACACCGGTTTTCGACGATATTTATGCGATGCTGAATGTTATCGTTCTATAACTTGGCATACGTCACCTAGGAGTTAAACGGCAATTTTCTACCAAATTTCATACTTCTATCTCAAAAATTGAAGAAGTTGGCAATCTACCCCAACGTTGAATTTCAGCCCAAAACGGGATCTCGAGAATCTGAGCATATTCGAGGGTTTGGTCCTGCCTCTATCCATCAGGATTCGAAGTATTATTGTGATTTTGGACCAGAAGACACATTGGGTGTATTCTACACAAACATGTTGATTTCGTAAGATTGCACCGCTAGAAACCTGAGCAAATGCTCAAAATTTTTTGCGGACCCTGAAATTCAATAATAGAGCTAAATTTAACATTGGGGTAGATTACCAACTTTCTCAATTTTCGAGATAGAAATCTGAAATTCGGTAGAAAATTGCCGTTTGACTCCCAGGTGAAGTATGCCAAGTTATAGAAAACCATTTAGCACCACAAAAATATCAGCGAAACACAGTGTAAACGAGTTAGAAAAATCAGAGTATAGTTATATACAGATATAACACAGATGCTCCAAATCTAGCGTTCATACTGCTTTTTGCCATTTTGCTAAGAATGCAACGCCAAGCTCCAAGTTTACATGTGGGTGCTTGTTTTCGATAATATCAGTACATCCAATCTAGTCTGAGTGAGGGGAGAAGGGAGGGGGAAATTAATTATTAGGCATGTGTAAACGTGAAAAGAGCTAATATTTCTATTGTCAACAGCAGCTGTTACCACGATTTATTTGATGCAATAGCTCCTTGAGGAATTATGTTCTTCAACAATTTTGTGATGAATTCATATACATTATCGATTTGTGGCAAATGGAACACTTTTTCTACCACCAATCTCCTTGTATGTGTTTGTGATTATCAACCGGAGTCGGTGTTAACGCGAAACTTAATAAAATGTACAATAGAAAAAACCTGACATTCAAGGGATTTGCGACCATGAGTTGAATTCATCCATGTACAATTGAAGATATTTCGTGCACAATGATTATGGGGCCGTGGAATGTCTTTGATCCATGTAAACACCAATACATTATTGATTATGAACATCAACACATCAAGGAAGTGAATCAGACGTTCCCAGGAACTCGTATCATAACTATGCAATCTCACACTTGCTACCAGTACATTTATCCTGTTACCAAAATCCTGTGTTTCTCTATCGAAAACTGGTCGAGACCTCGGTTGAGGTGAATTATTCTCACTTAGATGACTGCCTCTTTTAGATAACTACCAATAAATAAAACACAACTAAAAGATGAAAAGGCATCATACATATCGTTGTATCCCCCAAACAAAGTTCAAGGGATACTATGGATTTGCGATCGTCGCGCCGGCGCCGTCGCCATACATATTTCCTTATGAACGCTCTACAGATTGCAAATCTGATAATATTTTATACGGATGTGTACTATGGTAAGGTCACGACACCAAAGTTGCCATAGATTTAGGTTGCCGTAGCAACCAAGATGACCGACTGACGACACATTTTGTGATGAAATCAATTGTTCCAACACACATGGCTTGTGAACGTCCTAGGAGTGGTAATTTCAAAAGAATCATTGCGATATTGAATCTAGGCATGTTCAGCAATGCTCAGACACGAATTGTTTGTCAGAAAGATACGACAGCGAAATAACCATCGTAATAATGATGTTATTGTTTTTGTCAATAACATAAGTGAATGGAAATGATAACTGAGCAGTGAATATGGGCATCAAGCGTTAAGCAAATGCAAGAAAACGAGTGAAGAAGAAATTGAGAATATGTATTAATGACTTTCAAAAGTAAAATCATTTGTGACATATATCTAGGAGTAACCAATGAATATTTACATGGCGTGTGCAAACATACCAATGGCTTGTACATATGAAATTACGAGTAAATTGGTGCATCTTGAGTTAATGGTGTAAAAATGTAAGGCTCTGACATATGTCGGGGCTTCTTTTTTCTCAGGTTCTGGTGTTTTTCGTGTCTCGGGTGTATCGTGATTGTCTATGGCTATATTGGGCAATATGGTGCAAATACATGTAATAGGTGGATGGTGTTGTATGCCATTTTGGTACAAAGTATAGACTGAATTGGCAACCACGTGGGACACACAGATGAAGGATGATAAGAAACACGCTCACCGTGCAGGTTCCCAAGCTGAGATGCGAACGTAGGACTTGTTGAGCTGCAGCCCAGTTCACTCCCACTCAGCCCCCTTGTTCCCAGGCAAACACATGTAGTCTTTTTTTAATTAATTTGCCGACGGACAAGAATAAATTAATGTGTATTCAATGCTGAACTTCCTGTTACTGCTAACAAATAGTACACCATACAATATTTGCAGGGACTTCGTACAGATTTTTTCTAGTATGAATGAAACACGGGATATTAATTTGTGTTACTTTTAAATATAAATTTCAACTTAAGCTTCAATGAACATACGCCCATTTCACGATTTTTCACCATGAATATCCATTACTCATTCAATAAATTACAATATACGTCGAGAAAGATTCAAGCTCGTATTCTACAAAATGATATCTCAAAGTTCCACACTCCTTCGAATGGCAAATGAGAGCGAATTCGCTGCACACTCGTGCAAACAGAGTCATTGGTCGAGCGTGTGATGTCATGTAAATTGTCTTGTTACCCCCGTCCACAAACAGCTCTTCCTGACGAATTGGACAATTGTGTGGTTCCGAGATTAGATCCGCGTACTTGTATTACACGAGCAGTGGAAATGACCATGACATCATGGTAGCCCACGGTCATCTAACTACAAGCCCCTGGCATGAGATGAAAATAATATCAGGTACATTATATCAATATGTTATGGATAATATTGATACTCACGTCAAGATATACATTGATATCTCGGTACAAAATGAATTAGATTACAATATGTTATATATGTACATGAATATATATATATATATATATATATATATATATATATATATATATATATATATATATTATATATCAAAAATGTATCCGACCGATTTTCAGTAAAGGATTTAATGTTTCCATGACTGCTTGTATAAACCAGGACTTGCCACTGACTCTCATCAGCTGCTCGAGTGGGTGGTTCAGCAGGCAGGAGACAATAGCACGATCCTTTCAATACTCAATAACCCATCATTATGTCCAACTATGTCAATAATGCTGACACATCTGATGTATTGCCTGATTGTGTGACAAGTGAATAATTGTGGATTAATTCACCCATTTTAAGATACAACAATGTATGCGAGCTCCACCGGTTGAAACTTAACCATAAACTTTCTGGTCGTGCCTATATTATTTGCATATTGCCTATTTGCCTATTGCCAAATAGACCAAATCTATTTGGTCGGGCTTTGTTTCTATTGAAAAATGTTGTATTTAATGTTTGTTATTGGCATCATCAAAATCTGACTGTATTGGTGGTAACAGATTGATACTTACATTCATATCACTGAGTCGGTGTCACTGCTGGCGGACGTTAAATCTGTCCCCGAGGATACCATCAACTCAGTAGCCTTCGGGCTTTTGATTAGGTACTTATGTACGTGTCATATATCTCTTTCATGGGGCTTGTTTCGGATTTCTAAATTATTTTCATAGGTTGTTGGGCAGTTGTATACTAATTCCATCACGTGTACAGTAGAAACAACTACATTTAACACACTGTCTGCCCCTGATGACGCCAGTGTGTCTTTGGATAAACTATTTGGTCGGGCTTTGTTTCTATTGAGAAATGTATTTTACGTTTGTTATTGGCATCATCCAAATCTGACTGTATTGGTGGTAACAGATTGATACTTACATACATTTCCATGAGAACACATCACCTAATAATAATAATATGTATGGCCATGCAAGCACATGATTGTACTGAACACTTTGGACTAAATGTGGCACGTTTGATTTTGATAGCCGCGGTTAGTAATGGCCGGCCATGGAAATTCGTGTTTGATCTTCCCAAGACCTGGATAATTGGGAGTCAGGGATATGCTCATGATCATGTCAAAGCTATGCATATCTTCCATTCAGCATGTCAGATAATATCAGCATTTTTGATGGGACTGTAATGTATTGCCTCATCATAATGCTGTACATGGCACCAATATTTCTGGACAAATCATTTTAATGTTCACATTGGATGAGTTATTCTGTAACCAGGACACTGATACTGTATCGTAAGAAAAATATATAAAAATCTAATGTCTAGGGCCCAAGTTGTTTCCTATCATGCTTGTTCGTTTCTCCTGTTCGTCGGAATATTCCAAGCATGTCTGGTGACTTGTCTACCCATCTCTAGGAGGAAGGCTGATATTCCGTTATTTTTGGTTCGAAAGACACTGTGCAGAGAAAATGTTCCCACCACCGTAAGGTCTGCACATTCCAAACACCCAACCTCAAATCTGCAGTACAGAATATGTATTCGATATCAGACAGAATGTAATATATTTCTGCTCCTCGTAAACATGGTAAAGTACCTGCCATTATTCAGATATACAAAAATGCAATACAAGCAAATATTGTGCCTAGAAACAATTGTGCAAAAACGTATGTGTTAGAATGCTCACCTCAACTACAAGAACACGAGTTTGATGAACCGTTCTCTAAACCGGGACTGATGCGTGATCACAGCTGATATTTATTGGAATACTAGTGAGAATGATATTACAGTTTTGAAGCGACGCAATGAAATGAACAACCTCTACCTATCAATATCGATAAATTGTTTCTCATACTCTCCTGAATTTTATACATTTGCGATATTTGGGGGTATGATGTAGCTTTTTATAATCTTACCCCAATTACCAACAGCCTAATTTACTACCATGATCGTGGGTGGAATATGTGTGACTATTCTGTACCGATTGACCGTTTCACAAGGATTCTGCACCATAATGTCTCTTATATTGTTGATCTGGTATTGGGAGAATGACACTTATCCAACCTGAATTGAAAATTTATTCCATCTCTATAATGGGTATCATGACAACATTTCTTTTTTTTTGTGAGGTTTTGTCAGACACCAATCCTCATAAAGCTCTGGCCATTGAGGATCACTGGGTGCAGTAAATACAAAGGACATATACCGGGAAATGCGAATCTCTCGTGTTTGAATATCAGTGCGATTCTATGTGCGTTACTCTGTTTGCAGCACTCCATTGTGAATGGAGTACCATAACAATAAATAAGCGGTAATTCTGTATAGCCTAGTCTTGATTTGTCTGTATTTGATCTTACTAAGTGACTTAGTTTCGTGTAGACTCTGGAATTCAAAAGGCTTATTATTCCACTTTATACGCGAGCACAATTTGTTTTCGTCTTCCGCATTCTGATATATAATCCTTCATATTGTCTGGGTTTCACTGTTGAGCCTCGAGTTCCACCAAGGGAATACAATGCGCATATCCGGAGTTAAGTCTATCGCAACCTACGTGGTGACATTTCATCATTTTGTCACCCGAATGGCTCAAAATACTAAGGCAAGTCGACGCTTTGGAGGATTTGAAGCCAAATATCGCCCACTGTATAGATATGTTTCTCAGTCTGTATACGTCTAGTAGAGATCTGTGTTGTGAAAATACAGCGATGTCTTTTTTTTCCCAAGACCGAACAACCCGTGAGTGGGGGATGTGGACGTAATCATGTCAAACTCACGCCTGATATACTAGTATCTCTCACAGAATGTCGGAGAATGTTAGCATCTATGACGGTAGTGTGATGTATTGCTTCATCAATATGCTGTACGCAACATCATCAAACTTTTGAAAGGTTTTCATAAATGTGATGCGAGCACTGGTGTGAATCTGTAATGTGGAAACGAAGACAGTATATTCAAAAATAGTAAAAGGAAAGTGCCAGAGAAAATGGCATGCTTTGCATGTTACATGCAAACAAACTGCAGAATAATATTCGACAGTAAAGACTCAATATCTAATATCAGACAAAGGATAATAATTCACGAAATTTCTTGATATCTGCATTGTACCTGTAATATTTTACGATTATTCCATTCTATGAAATTTACAATGCCAGCAACGACTGTGCCTTCAAGCCAACAACTGTGCAACAAGGGATATGCAAGGAGGCATATCCAAGGACAAAGATGCTGAGACGAATCATATATCTCAGTGATTTCAAAAATCTACAATGTTCAGAGTCTTAGCGCTGTGAGATTGATTCGTGCTAAAAATGGAACAGAGAAAATCACAGCAGTATTCAATTGGAACTGCTCCTCAAGCTACGGAGGATTTTGACAAGTTGTTGTCTCAACATTTTACAGATGAACTTCATCAACTGATGAACTGGACAGATGATTATATTGCAGTACTTCGGTATACTAGTATTGCAAATATACAACATGGTGAAGCATGACAGTAAAGTTTGGAGCGACACCAGAATGATTAATCTCCACTTATCGATAGCGAGAAGTTGCTGTTCACAATCTCCTGTATTTTATTCATTCACAACAATAATTGGGATCATGATGTAGCACATAAATTATGACACTGCATCATATACTTTCAACATAATTTTCTATAATGTGTTTTGGCACTCATCCAAGCTGAACTGAACACTCATTTTATCTGGATATATACTTGGCTTCAGGTCAAGTTCAGGACAAGATGAAACGATTCTTTGTCAAGGCGGTTTTGTCTTATACCAAATGTCATAAATGTCCGACCACTGGGGATCACCGGATACAGTTCAATACAAAGGGCAGAGGGCAGCAAGTGCGAATCTCCCAAGATTCAATTTATGTGTTTCCATAGCGTATATGTTTCCAGTACCCTGTTGAGAATGAAAGACTATAACAATGAATACTCGTTAGCATTTAGTTATCTGTAGTAGTTCTAATTACTGACTTCTTCTTCACAATGTGGCGCTTTCACTGCTGAGGTTCAATGTCTCTGTGTCCGCGTTGTATTATTTGGTCATTCCACATGGCTCAAAATAAAAGACCAGGGCATGTCGAAACTTTGGTGGATCTTCAGCGGATTTTGAAAGAGTTTGAATATATGTACGTTTGTCAGCCATATGCCATACATTCAGAGACGTCCCGGACAAAAAATGGCCTACCTTTTGGAATCTTCCCACCACCTTTGCTCGTGTGGAAGAAAGACTTTGTATCATGAGCTTTTGTTCTATGAGCTGTCCAGGATGTCCAAACATAGGTATATGCATGATAGTAGTAATAGCCAACAAGCAGCTTACAAGTAGATTATTTCCCTCGTGCATTTATCATGTCGCATGGAATACCTCGTGGTTTGGAAGAACTGTCAGTGAACAGTCCCTCTGGAAATGCCGGGTGATTATTTCATGGTCTCGTGTGATGGGAACTGACAGCACGGAACGAAACTCAACCCACGAGTGAACATGATATATTGCAGTTGACTCCACGCGGTAACAGGCCCATGAATATACATGTATGCATCTAGGCCATATTGCATTATGTAGTTGGCCATATTGTGTCATCAATACACCAATTCCTTCGCTACATTCAATATCAAAGAAATGCATGTATTCAAATTTCACATTGTTTGACAGTAATTACCTGGTAAATCAGTCGTAGTTCCGACTCATTCAAATATTATAGGAATATACCCGAACTATATTCATGGGCATATTGCATTTTGAGATTGAAATCGCGACCAATCAAAGGAATCTAGACTTGATATTCCAATCAATTGCGCTACCTGTCTTCGTTCACAATGAATCTGGTGTGATCTGATTTACGCATATCAATATTCTAGTGGCGTTCACCAGCAGCCAATTAGGCTGGAGTTTGAATGGAGCACTTGCTCCCAAGGCCGGGAGGGTCACAATTGGCGCCATTCAGTTTGACTAACGGTGCACTGTCAAGTAAACCGATCATGACTCGGCTTGTTGATATCAATTAGAGTCATCAGCGGCCCTAGAGACCGTGCAGCTGGCAGCCTGGGTCATCAGTCATCAAACTCCCATTGATAGCTGCAGAACATGCTGTATAGGGCGTAAATGACCCGGCCACACGCTATAGCTTAGCAAAGCCTCGACGTCAAAGATCACATTAGTAGAATAGCTAGTTCTCTTCTCTGCATCAGATCCATTTCCAATCCACTATCACTCTGGATACGAATTTTGAGCCACAACATGTTACTTCCTGATGTACATGTATTTGGAAGTCATCATCTGCGCGTTTCCATTATGAGAATAACAATTATTCGGTCGAAGACTGTTGATTTACAATAGAGACCGTTATTCTTAATGTTCTTGGTACTGAAAGTGGTACTTGTATGTTGTGGTCGACAACAAGAGAAAATCTATTGCCATTATCATTATTATACTAACTTCGTATTCCTGCAATGAGTAGCCCATGTGTATAAATAGTATGATGCATAGGACGCCGTAACAAATTGGGTTATCCAATATATCAAATGTAGTTCGATTTCTTTACCATCACATACTAACGTGGCTTTTCCATATAACAATTTGAGTTTCAGAACTACTGCATTATATGGATGAATATTCTTCTACATCGCATCTTGTTTTATGCGCATATGTCATCATCAGTTGGAATTACCCTGTCAGTGCAGCAGTTATGTTTCGTCGTCTCGAGGCAAAACACCAGAATACAAATCAAGTCCAGACTCCTCTAGATCTCTTGCCTGCTAAGCCGTCATTATCCATGGTCTCCAAGTGACGTCACCCATTTATTACGCATTAACCCGACAACAAAGTTGAGACCTGTAATTCAACACACCGATGTCTTCCAGTTCGCGGCGCTGGGCAACAGCAAAAAAACACCACGTCTCCTCTTGCAGGCGAATCTCTCTCCCACTCTCCAGTACTGAGCCGCGCGGGCGTCAGCGATTGTTCCGAAGAGCACCAGTTATAATGGATAAACCACTCGAAAGGTTACCGATACAATTAGCTGGTCGTTGTCAAATCCTCGGCATCCGACTCCGTGGTGTCGGAATTCAAGCGTCAAAGCGGGACGTTATTATTGATTGATATATACAAATAGGGCTGTATCAAAACGGCACCGACTCCATCAGAGTGTGTTTAACCCCGATTCGATAAGGTAAATTTTGGTAGAGAATCGAGTTTCAGGCTTTTTCTTGTGTTGAGGCGATGTGTATCATTTGTTTTTCATACACGTGTAGACATATACTCATGCCGAGGTTAGAATATAATCGGGTTTGTAATTCAAAATGAAATGATCATATATTAACGGACACTGTTGTGTTGGAGAGCATGAAACGGTGATACATGTATTCATCATGGGTTTTATATTCCAGCAAAAGTGATGTTGTCAACGACTGTCCGACAAATTGCCGGTTAAAAATGAGTGGCATGAACAACCAATAATTTATCGTCGTGTTCATCTTTTTTTTTACTATTATTAACCCGTCGATCACAAGAGAAAGCGTGCCTCACCACAGAGAAGTACAATATTAATATTAATATAAACGGAAGCGACAATTCTTCTCGGCACTAACAATACCCAAGAAGTGCCGCCCCATAAATATCTGGCGATACAGCATTGGTTCGCAAAGCCTGAATGTAATCTACGGGGCGACCGGAATGGGGAGGAGACGGCCGGCCGTGGAGTCCCCGTGTAAATCACGCCCGGAGGCCAGTGTGATGTGTGAGGCGACTGAGGAAGCACAGACCAGGCCCAGGGAAGCAGGAGACACCCGTCCACCCGCCTGTCCCAGCGACCGACACGTAGAACCCGACACGTTATGCAAGTCAAATGTTGTCGGATCCATCGATTGGCTTTTGCTTTGGCGCTCCCTTGTTTTAACATCGTAATAGATTGTGTGCGCATCGCTGCCAGCCGCATGTCGTCCTGGCACAGATGACAGGGAAAAAATTGCACCGTGGACACAATTCTATGGCACTGCATTACGCGTGTTGGAGCCTGGCGAGTGGGAAGGCGGCAGATAATTTCCCAGCTCTGCCTGTGATGTCTCGTCGTCCAACACGGCTCGGCTTCTACCAATCTCTTCAGGAGCTGACGTCTCCGTCGCTGTAATGGACGGATAATGCAAGTCTGTCGTCCGTCCCTGGCAGATGGCTGGATATATGTACGCCTTCCGTGTGGATCAACTTGTGTTTACTCCGATAAGCCGCACTGATAATAAAACCCTCCTATCTTCCGTGGGACAGCTGGTCGATACGGGGGATAAGGTGGATGACGAGGCAGCAACAATTGGATAAACTTGGATATTGTCCTTGCAGAATAACGTATAGACTCAGTACATCGGGATCCCTAATTGGATTAACGTCCCATTGCAAGATGCATTACCGGGCACTGGATGAGGAATTAGTGCGATTTCCAAATGGAGTATGTCGTGTGTTGTATCGCGGCGAAGGAGTTTGTTGATCAAATTGAAAGGAATAATGTAATAGCCCTTGCTTCCTCTGCTGTGATGTGGTCTGCAGGGACTATGTTGAAATGATTCTATGTGATGTTGACATGGCTACAAGGTAGAGCTCGTAAACTGACGCCCGGAGAGCGACAATCTGTCACCATGGATACGGAGCGGTCACGCATCACTGGAGGCACACGTGCTCTCCTTATCCGGAAGGTGAGTTTGAGGGTGATAGGGGCGTGGAGGCATGCGTGCGTGGCGGATGTCGTCGATCTATAGATTGATTTTGACTCCTGCCGTACTCTATTATCTTGCGACGAGAGGCATAAACCCATTCTCTTGGTGCAGTTTATCAAGCAGCAGCGGTAGCAATATCTGTGTCCAATATGCAGATCTGACGCGTGGACTTCGTAACCTGATATCAGGTATTGCAATATCACGAGGGACATTGAATAGCTACATTGGCAGACGTTGCTATTCGCCTCTATTTGTCTTTGTGGCTTCGGCTTTCGTGCCCCATAGATTGGCATCAAAACAATATTGCATCTTACCAGGAGGACAAGATCTCATTAAAGTCTATTTATGGGGGAAGAAAACAACACGGCGAAGTTATTGCAACATGTAGACGGTCGAGGAAGCATCTGATATTGATATTAATTGCACTTCCCTAGACCACTGTCGCTAGCGGCCACTCTCCTAATCCTGGCGTCAATATATCGAGCATGTTTCAAGAGGTCGCCTCTATACTTTGTAGTCTCTCAACTCGCGTCCCTTACTTAGGGCCAGACTTTGTGGACCACATTTTGACACTTTGAGGCAATTTATTTTTTATCCACTTGGGGGTGTAATGCCGCCTCAGGATTAAGGACGAGCTCCGGCCTTTCGTCCTGATGGATGGCCCGTCTTACTCGGCGGTGGCGCCCATCAGAACCACTCTCACTTCCACGACGTTGCGGATTTCGACTTTCAGTTAAATGGCGAGCCATAAGCTCGCCAGGACGAGGGGTTTTCCCACAATATATATTTGCAAGCGTTCCAGACTTAACGACTGAAGGTATAAGAGAAAGGATTCTCACCGACAGGGAGACTGGGACATGAGCTCACGAGGGATAAGTTACATTACCAGTGCAAGTCCCCACTATATCACGCTAAGTATTCCCTTAACAACGAGCTACGCCAGCACGAATATTGCCCGGCCTAGGGAATTAGACGGACAGAAAGCTCAGGGGATACATAATGCCACACCTCCTTGAATTTAGTCTCATTTGATTAGCGCCAAACATGCAAAACAGTCACATGTCCCAATATGCGGGCATTATGTTCGCTACGTGTCGGAGCTCGGACCAGACCATAGCGAACCATGCAAAAACAAGAGAAACTTTGTGGTTGGGACTTACACATACACGGGAATATTTATATTCACGGCTCAAAACACAGCGACATTGACAGATTGCCTAATATCCGCTACGTAGTGGTCCTGTCTGGGTGGCAGTCGTTAATTTGCACAGTTTTGCTCTGGTGCGACGTGATTGAAATATGGAGCGGCGTGGAGGTGTCCAGGAGTATGATCAGATGCGGTGCATCCCACAACTGTTGAACGTTGTAATTACTCGTTTCACTTTTCAACGGGTATTAGCAGATGAGTTCAGGGAAACACCAGATACAGATTATAACAAACAGCACAAAGTCAATATCCACTATGGATATACAAATAAATGGTTAGAATACATGCTATACATACTTTTTACGATGACAATAATAGTACAGTCTTCCGCCTGACACGACAGGAATTCCTCCACCAAGGGGAAGCAACTGAAACCGAAAACGAAAACCTAGTTGATCGTGAATGTCAGGATATATTATGAAGGTCTGGGTCAGCACAACCTTGCTTCGTCTTACTCTGATTCATAGATATCTTTTCCCCCAACACAAGGCTATCAACGCATGATTATACCTCGCATACATGTACACTGTACGACATTGTACGCTGATACCTTCCGTGAAGTTGACAGTCACCTACTCCATCCTATTTCATGGCACAAACCACCTCCGGCACTCCCTACCGATGGATATTCCCAACACGTTTCCAAGGTCAGCGCCACATCGATCTATTCCCTCCGGCCTTTCTTAGGCTTGGGCGAACACCTCTCCTGATCTTGGTATGCACGGATAGTCTTTGTCACAGCTTGAGTGAGTCTGGCAAGGAATTTTCTCTCGTCGGCATTTAATTACAAAATCGATTGCTTTTCTTTTTGAAATCGGCTGCGTAAAATTTTACTGGTGTCAGCGAATTATTATGTTTACATTTCATGGCAGATAGATTGCGTTGATTTGACCTGGTTCATCGATACATTGAGGTATGTAAATAGAAGGATATCTCCTTGTTGATTTCTGGACTTGCGTCCCAGCTCCCAGCGTTGAAGATCGCCGAGCCGTTCATCGAACAGCCAACTTGGCGCCAGCTCCTGTCTGGATTGTGGACGGTTTCTGTGTCAGCGAGATCACGTGAATAGAATATTTCTCAGATTAAAAAATCCACCAATGGAGCTGAACACTTTTTGAATACTGTGCATTGATTTTGTCACTCTTGCATCGTTTATGGCCGACTACTCCTAAATTGAGAGTGAATTCTGAAATTGGCAATACTTTTAGTGTGATGTTCCAAACATCAATTTACATGATATATTTGATCGTTTCAAATCAATAATGTTTCCATTTACGCCCAAATTAGTCTGCAGTCGACAAAGGCTAATGGATGCCTAATGTATTGACACTTGCTACATGTATATATTGTTGCACATGTATATATTGTTGCAGGCCAATTAAGGAATATTTTGACATGCACTTGTATCTGATGTTCATGTTCCCAAAGACTGATTTCTTTATTTCCAGCTGCATGTACATCATAAATAAGCCACTCGTATTAAACCTTACTTACTATATTATATATCACAATTAAAAGAGTAAATGAGTCGACACATTACACATTGTGTCAGTTGCATTTTGCAATCCCCATCAATATCAGCAAGAAAAATTCCTAAAATGACATTCAAGTACTAGTACACGTAGTGTCAAAATAAGATCAAAGCTACCATCAATGTTATGTCGAATAACTCGAATAGGTTGGAATTGAATGACATATGAATATTTAATTTGTATTAGCATCGAAACAACAACATGTTGGCATTCTATACCATTCTTTTTTTTAATGGCACATACTTCAGAGAATTAAGATATATCCGAATCAATGCTACATATCCACGACAAGATGAAATGGACAGATCTTTATTAATTTCCTTTTTGCTTTCTTTTGTGTTAACAAGAAAACTATGCCATACCAGGACGAATGATTATTGCATAATGCCAGGAAAAGATTACACATTTTTAATTTCCCTAATGTGAATTCTGAACCATTGTTTGACTTGCAAGGAAATTCAGTTTTCGTCATCTTTGAAACACGAATATCACCGTTCATGCCCTGTCAACATATGGCAGGTTATTAGATTACCATACCTTTGGGATGCATCTTTCCGAAAATTTTGGACTTTGACGGAGGTTTTCTCGAAATCTGTTCGGTAACTTTTTTTCTAATTGATGCATAAGACTTATCATATGTACCAGTGTGACGTGTATAAGTTTCGTTGCTCTTGAATCGCTCGAAGTGGGCTGTTTCGGCCCAAATGGGATTTTCCCCTGTTAAATTCTCCTATGCTTTATAATGGGACACATTATTGCTAACATCTCACTTAATATCAAGATTAGAGATTAGGAATTAATTGTGGACATATAGAAATTATATATGCTGAATATTCTCGTGACCTTGAATTTGACCTTTGACCTCATTTCCAAGGTCAGAGCACAAACTAATATCTTGCGTATTATCGACTTTGCGGCTTAGGAATCCATAGTGAACATATATGTAGTGATATATGCTGAATATTCGGGTGATCTTGAATTTGACCATTTGACCTCATTTTCAAGATCAGAGAACAACATGGTGATCATCTCGCTAATTATCGACTTTACAGCTAAGGAATCCATAGTGAATATATAGGAAATGACATATGCTGAATATTCCGGTGACCTTGAATTTGACCTTTGACCTCATTTTCAGAGAAAGTAATGGCTTATATCTTGCTTATTATCGACTTTACAGCGTAGAAATCAAAAATTATTGTGGACATACCAGAAATGATATATGCTGAATATTCTCGTGACGTTGAATTGACCAATGACCTTATTTTCCAGCGCATGGGACAAAAGTCTAATATCTAATATTGTCCGGTAACCTTTCTTTGCCCTTGGGGTAATTTTTTTATAGGAATGGTGAGTTGGATGTGTTCACTTGGAACTTGCTAGGTCTTTTTACATGTACTGTAACAGTGATGCAAACAACAGCTTATAAAATCAGTTACAAACTGCTGTTTACCTGCCTCGCTTTATCGGTGTGATGTCTTTTTCGAGTTCGCCCATAGTAAAACGAAATTGCGAACGGACCAATTAAAGCCTCTTAGCATAACCTAGTATGACGCAGTAAAAACAGCATGATCGATGAATATGTTAAAATCAAATTCGTGTAACGTGTAATCCGATTATACACATTTGCAGAAACTGGGACAGGACTTAGAATATAGCGTCTTTTCTCACCGATTCACCTCTTCCGCAACAATGGTCGAATGATGTCGCTTGGCATGGCTGACATTTATACAATTCTGTAGCCTTTAATTCCACGGATTGTGAGCGGTTTGCACCTAACTTTGTACCTGGTTATTCACAAAACTGGACACATGATGCCCTGCAACAAACTCAATAATAAAAAGCTTCGGGGAGATTGCACTGCTCGTATTGTTTTCTGTTCCCAGTACATCAAGTTGTTCAGATAGTCCACCTAATTATCACTTCGCCGTTTAACAACCAATTGCAGTGTGGGTCTCTTGGCAGTCTTGAGATTAAACTGTTTGCAGAATATGAACTGAACTATAGCATATTAATTTTTGACGTAAACAAATCCACGCCTTTCTAGTACTTCCCTCCGAAGAGGAAGCCTTACGTTAATCTTAAAGCAAGAAAGATCCCGGAGCACTTCCAGGACAACTTGCTTTATACTCAAGTGCATTGAATCAATATCTGAATGTGATTTGGTCTTCATGTATTGATGTTGCTGTAAACAGTAGCGATGTACTGTGTGAGTTCGTTTGGCAGTGTCACGCCCATGTAATTTGAGATTACTAAAAAATAATTCAACGTAAATGATATGTCCACCATTTTGTTTTCATGTGATAATGAATGAGCATTGAGGGGGCATACTGGGTGAATTTGATCTGCCTATAAGACGTACTCAGTACAGCAGGCGAATGGTATAAATGTAGACCGTAAGAGCATGACGGTAAGCTTCAAGCAGTAGGATGAAAGAAGAAGGTCTTGATCACGCTGATTTTCAGTCAATCAAAAAGCTACGTGTGAAGTCGTAATCGAACGTGTCTTGATATTTCTTATAGTACACTAAGCATCAAATGTTTAGGTTAAACTCGCAAGCGACATCAGGACTCAGAGGTGGTCAATTCCAAGTCCAGATCTGAACTTTATCTAAATTCTATCTCACATATTGGGCCAGTTGTTGTTCAGAGGCATCCAAAACCCTGACAGCAATTGAAACAAGTCTGCGCGAAAACTGGGCAAGAAATACCCAGGATACTTAACTGGATCTCGTCAGGAGTTTGTCATGCGGGGTCCGGGCCTTGTGAGAAGCCCCAGGACTACACACATGCTATTGTTGGAACAAATGCCCTTGCGAGATCCAGATAAGTATCCTGGGTAATTCTTGCCCAGCATTGACGCAGACTTGTCTCAAGCGCTACCAGGTGTTTAGTGCGACCTGTCGTGTTCACTGTCACAGTAAGATGCTTTGTGAGATGTCAAATATCATTTACCAACTTGCATGATATTCAACATGAAAAGGCTTTTTACTGTGATACTGAAAAAAAAAATCGTGAAAAAAATGTGTGGTGACCATTTTCGTAGTGCCTCAAAGCTGAAACCGCGTGCTGTAGAAAGTGAAATCTTCGCGACGTCCATTAAAACAAGGCGATGGTAGATCTTGTACAGTGTGTCAGATAAAAGAAAAATACTGCATGCCCGTTGCCACGTACGTTTTGTGAATCACACTGACATAGTATTGAGCAATACAGTCCATAACAGAGATAACAGATTAGTTACCGGCGTATTTTATCGTGCCCAGTCTATCGATTCAGTCGAAACGTTCAGATGACGATACCATAATATCATCTGCAATATATGCAGTGTCTTGAACGATCTGCACTGCTGTATTACATATTTGATCAACATGTCGCTGTGGTATATCACACGCATCAGTGCACCTAAAGATGCCATCTACGCGCTTATACCGTGACTGATGAGTAAATGGATGATTTATTTATATGGCAACATGGAGTGGATCTTCACATGATGATCGATAAGCAATTTTATCGTTGGAAACCGTGCAATACATTTAGCATTAGACATTCTCTGGTCATGTGTTCAATGATGAACTGTTCCATTGAAGGATTATTTGTGTATATCTGATACGTAGGCCTACCGTGTATTAGTGTCTGATTTAGTGACAAATAAAATCCCAGGCTGAAGCTGTCCTTTATAGCTATGTGGATTCCTGACAAAGGGCCTGGGTAATCGGCAGAGAACGGAGATGCACCAAATGCAGTTGACCCAGATGGAATATATATGTTGACCTATGACCATTAATACAGCGAAGTTCTGCTGACGTCAATATAAAAGAAAGATATATGGCACGATTTTCGGAATAGTAAGGTACAACTTTTATATCCATAGCCACATTGGCGTCATCAGGGGCAGTCAATGTGTCAATGTGTAGTATATAATACTCCCCCCCCCCCCCCCCGAAACTTGATGGAATTACACATAAAACATGCAAAGCTGCCCGACAGCATTTACTTGAATCACTTCAATGTAAGGATGTAATATACAGGGATTATATAGGGACCCACTCAGAGAAGCTAAACTTGTGCACATTGTAACCAGTGCGCCTTCAAAAACAGAAATGTTGAACTGAATGTTCCCTTCAATATCGATTCGCGAGTATTTTCAACTTAAGAATCGTTTTTCCATTAATTTCACGAAAATAAAGTCAACATATTAAAAACGACGAGGAATTGATATTCATCAACGAACCAATGTGCGTGTTCTTACATATATATTCTGTGTGTTATATGTTGTGAACGTCAGTGGAATCCTCAACATTTTAGTAAATTTAAGTTACATGCAGTAGCGAGGAAATTCAAGTGGTGGTCCCTATATTTATTTTTCATATCGAAAACAAGCACAGATGTTGTTCTTGAAGTTGGAACCAATTTTATAATCAGCCAATTTTGGCATTCTTGTTCGTCAAAAATACTTGCAAGAGTATCTCGAGAATGTCAGGAATATATAGCAAATATTCAGAAAATCACAATTAATGTTACATGAAAACACTTAATAGAGAATGTTGCTGGTTGCCATAGTATTCAGTCGAATACCAATGACGTTATGAGACAGTATGGAACTCGCCGGTAAGGCGCGTCGTTTTGAGGGCATATGGACAAACTAGGGAAATGATTAGCACTAATTTGGATCTTGGTAAAATCCAAGCCAATTTTTGTGTGAATTGTCATTCTATAGACAAATTAACTCTATTGCAGGAAAACTAAATTTGGTCGATTCTAAAAATGGTTTACATGTAAATAACCACACGTTCTGTCTGGCGAAATGTTTCCATGCTAGTTTACCATTCCTATTCTTACACAACGTGGTGTTCGAACAGACACGCAACAAGTGCCTCTTGACTATCCGATCATAACGTAAATAGCACTAATATCATAGTGTGGCTGCAATAGAAAGATCTGTTACATTATGATCAAGGTGTTATCACACAAAACATAGATTGTCAATGAACACCCGTTATGAAATTGGTATTCACTAGATAAAAATGTCCAGGAAGAAATGTCGAGCCTTTCCAAAAACTTGTACCGTGAGAAACCATACCACATCGTTCACTCCAGTATTATCATAGGAATTCAAAATATTTACGACAGTTTTTGTCCCGGTTAGAACATCGACAAAAAGGAAGACACCGGCCCTATATCTCGCTGATGGAACTCATTTAAAGTCTATATTAACATGACACAGAATGTACAAATGACCGGATCTGGCGGAGAGAAAAAAATGTACAAATTGTGATGTCATGGTTCGATTACAATATGAAGATATACCTGACTTCTGCTTTTGAGAAATCACTAACTGTAAAACAAATGCAAACCCTGAATCAAAACGTTTTCATCGTGACATCCAATCCCAAATATTTATTCAAACATTGAGGTAGAATTTCTCCGTGTATGAGATCAGAGATTATCTGGTTTACTTTTGCGTTCCGAAGTTCTCATGCCTGTTGGTCGGGTTTTGTTTCTATTGTAAAATTGTATATTTTAAATTTGTTATTATCATCATCAAAATCTAGCCGTATTGGTAGATTGATACTTACATTCATACCACTGAGCCAGTGGCACTGTTGGTGGACGTTAAATCTGTCCCCGAGGATACCATCAATTCAGTAGCCTTTTGGCTTGTGATTAGGTATTTATGTACTTGTCATATATCGATTCCACGGGGTTTGTTTCGGATTTCTAAATTAATTTCATAAGTTGTTGGGCAATTGTGTACTAATTCCATCAGATGTACAGTAGAAAGAAGTACCTTAACACACTGTCTGCCCATAATGTGTCTTTGGATGAACTAATTGGTCGGGTTTTGTTTCTATTGTAAAATTTCATATTTTACGTTTTTTATTGTAAACAATTTAGCTCTACATGTATTGGTGGTGGTAGATTGATACTTACACGTACAAGTATGTCGATGGACTATCTGTATTTTGTTAGATTTTACAGTATCCAAAGTAGATTAAAAGCTGCATGTACGCGACTTGTTGAGTATGATTGGTTGTGGGTGCCTCAATCGCAGCTTTTTCTGATGTTCGCAGCTTCTACCGGTGAAACTCATTTGAAACACGTTCGTTCTGCGAACACATTTTTACGTATTTCGGAATATATACGTTTGCCCCATATGTTGTTTCTGTTTACGGGCTCAATAATCACTGTCAATTGTGGGATTTTCACGGGTTAACAGTCAATTAACGGCATGTTTATCTCGTTTGCTGCTTCAAGCTCACACCAGACAGCAAACATCATTGTACGAGGCACGTTCAATTTGGGCTTCAGCGAACGAATCGCAGCCAACTGCGTAATAATTCAAATTTGCAGTAATTACGGACACTCAACATGACACGGGCTTAAAATGTGCTCTTTCAACACGGCGGACATTCAGACGTATAATTTCCCGTGGTTGGATCTCGGGCTACATTTGTAGCTGACATCGATCGATGACGGTGAAGAGATTGATTCAATCACGGGACATCGGGTCAGGAAAGGATCTGCATAGTGAAGCCACAATCACACTCGGCTCCGACATAACAATGTTTTCTTGGCTGATTGGCAGGTCGTTTCCTGTGAATGACCGAACTGAAATTACAATTTATAACTTTTCTTTGATGGATGGAACTCACTTTTTATACATGTACGTCTGATGAGAGATTAGATTGTTCGAATCGTAGAGTAAGCCTAGCTGTTCAAATGTACAAATGCAAAATTGCAAAAAAAATGGAACATACAATGTAGCAAAATTCAACTGTGTCTATCGCTATGATGAAGCACATATTGCGATTATAAGCCATGATGTCCATTTGCAAAAACATACACTGAAGTCTGGTCGATGAATCCTTTACACTCTAGGCATATCACTTTTCAATATTGTGCTATCTCATTAGATTTACTTCAAGAGTGACGTCGCTTAGATTCAATGCAGGGATCAATTTAGCGTACCAACTGCTGCTACGATGTAATGAGATTCGCACATCAATAGCTCGTACCGTATTTCCTTAAATTCAGCATAGAATCGCACCTAATGGATGGGTTGAAGTGTGAGCCAGATACTCAAATATCGTCGTGGTTTTGTGCGAGTTGCCTCGGCAAGTCCGGAAGTCCACAATGGACATAAATTTATTGACCAGCCGAGTCTTTGAGGTGGTGTCCTTGACTACTGCCAAGAAGGCCCCCGGTTTGCTCTAGGGTCCACCACCAAGCTTGTGTATTGACGACGGCCTGCAGCGGAAATCTAACCCGGTAAATGGTGGTGTCGCACCACATATTCCTACCCCTAAGTTGACCTTCGTGTCATAAACCTCGCAGATGGACGCCCTCAGTCGCTCCACCAAAGGAAAGGAATGGTTGATTTTTAATAAACAAGAGAAGACTGATACATGTACATTTGTGGCGACATTCTGTTATCTCCCGTCTTGCCGAGAAGTCGTGTCCTTCTGCAGCATCGGTCTCAGTCGATGTCACCTCAGGAGACTTTCTCTGTTTCTGTTGTTCTTGCTAACTGAGCAAATAATCGGCACATGTTCAGTGCTAATATTTCTCTTCTCTGCCAAATGACAACTTATCGACGATGACGGATAATTGTTACGACGACCGTATCCATCGATCCCTCACACCCTGTCCGTTACCCTTCGCACGTCTGACACACACCACAACTATGAGGAGCTCTACCTTGTTGTTACACGCATGCGCCGTGCGCTGTCGTTAGCGGGGCACGTGGGGCTTGCACTCGCCGGGTCCTGCGCCCCTTGGGGAGAGCTCTCCATCTATTTAATCTGAATTAGCACAGCTCCTTCGTCAACACCGTTCTGTGGCTAGGGCCAATCTGGAAGCATTCTGAGGAGCAGCCATGGGGTTCGTTTGAAGGTGTCTTCTTGCATGTACCAAGTGCTAGATTCTATCCAGGTTCGCTGAGGTGGAGTGGAGTGGATGGGCTTCAGACTGGCAGTGTACCACAGGCAGGGCGGGGAGGGAGAGCAGGACACAACATTCCCTCCCTCCCAGCCAACTGACGACAGCGAATTGATCAACAGATCGACATTGCATTATTACTATTTTTAAAATCGACACTTCCCGCGGGGTTGTGTGTTCCACGGTGGACCGCTGCTTTCAGCGACACGGCCCCCGACATATCCATAGTCTTGTGTAGATAATGGAACGAGAGGATGTGACCAGGGGAGGCCTAACAAGTGTTTACAAGTATCATACTAATTCTAGGATAAAACTCTGACTTGGATACACACATCGTTTTGGATTAACGTTTTCTTCTCATGTTGGCAGCAATATTTGGTGAGTTTTCACTTTCATGGGGTCGTGTCATTATACTTTATGTTTCCTCATCAGCAATGACGTGTCAAATGAATGATAGTATCCAAACCGGCTAGGTTATTACTTAATTCTCAAACATTCGTCATAATGGTTGTATTACTCGTCAGCAGTGCAGTTCTGTGTCAGAAATTTCACAAGGTACCAATTTTGTACAAAGTGTTACTCCGGGAACTATCGCTAATTCCATATACGTCGTGAAACCTTATTGTACACCTTGTCGAAAGTTGCATTGCTTTTTGAGACATCGACCACTATGCAAATTGGCCAATTTTCGCCCTGGAGTTTTAGGAAACTGTTTAGCAGGCGATCAATCGGTACTTGGGGAGAGGTTGTTATGGCCGTATCGGGGCGTGCAGAATTCGCCTAACGAGGCAGTTAACGACGTTTGCCGTGCAATGTTGGACCACGGCATGGAATACCATCACGCCTGCACGTAATGTGACACAGTGTCGTTGTATGCTCAGCACATAGCCATGGGTAAACTACACTCTAGTTAGGGTAGACTTGTGCAAAGATGCCCGACACAATAAGAGACTAAAGGACGTACAGGGTATGTGTCATCCCCTTCTCAAATGCAATTTCATGTTCGTTACCCATTTGTATTTTATATATAGGTTCCTAAATAATACCTATATACCTATATAGTACATATATGCTATCTAGAGAAATGTTGGTGTACATTCGAAATGGAAACACATCAATCAAGTTGATCCTGTACAAGGATACATAGTTACACCATATATCATCCAGATACACAATTTCGTCGTGGGATTATTGCGCCCAGTGCATAGTTATATCCCTTCCCCACCCCGACCCGAGCAGGGAAACATTTGGTTATTTGTCTAACCCTTGTCGGTCCTTCAGGCCTGGTTACCACATCGCTAACGATAGCCAGGCACAAATATACTCATGTACTTGAACTAAACGGACAGGGATTGGCAAGAGAGGGAGAGAGGGCGGCAGGATGGGGCGGGAGTTGGCTAGTTCAATGCACCCATGTCAAATATTCATAATGCATCAATAGGTCTAACTAAGGGTGGGGTGAACGACTGGAGCCCGTCAGGTTTTATTGGACAAAGCCGGACCGGCGACAACATGTGTTCCTGCTGATGAAGGTCTGGAATCAAGGGAACTAATCCGTATAAACCGCGTTTGAGAAATAATTATTTTGTGGAACAGTTCGTCCAATCTCTTACTCATCCACTCCTAGTCATTAGTCATACTATCATGTAAAATGTCTGCTTGGTTATTTTTTGTCGTTACTGCATCATTCCGCTCACTGTGAACCAACACTGTGACGCTGCGCTGCAATAAAGAACCCATGTTTGAGCCCGACATGGCCAGTGCGTCCTCAGTGCTACATGTAGACCTCAGCCAAGCCCTCGCGAACATCACATACGATAATACGGCTAACTTTATAGGCAGACAGAAGACACGACCACTGTGTAAGCCCGGTGCTCAAGACCATAATCACATCACGACTTGAACTAATTTAATCAGGCCCTTGCAGACATTCCACGGGATTATCCTTTATATCTGTAACAAAACCATGCAACTGCCGCGCTGAAACGTTCGTTAGGAACGGTCACGTGATCTACAAAGTCCACTTGCGAAGACACCGTTCGCGGAAGAACCGTTCGCGGAAGCACGATTGCGGAAGCATCATCAGCGGAAGCATCGTTCGCGGAAGAACCGTTCGCGGAAGCACGATTGCGGAAGCATCGTCAGCGGAAGCATCAGTCGCGGAAGCACCGTTCGCGGAAGAGGAGCCTTCGCGGAAGAACCGTTCGCGGACGCAGTCTTCACCACGTGGAGAAGAGTGCGGAAGATACGTTCGCGGACGAAGATGCGCGCGCAGCCACCCTGGCTATATAAGGGAGAGCGGACGGCCGCTCTGAGAGCACTGCAACAGCGACATCGACCGTGGGGAGATCGTCACCGCCACAGCCAAGGGACTCGACGAACTCCGTGCGGACGACTCCTTCTTCAGGGCCTTAGAGTCAACCGGGATTAGACCGACTACCTGGAGAAACCATTCGACTAAACGGGACGGGAAACTTCAACGGGAAGGGACAGAGAGACGCCGCCGGCTAAGAACTCTTTTTAGTTGTGCCCTCGTGCACTATTTATTTTTGAAATGTGATCATACAGTGCTCCATGTCTGAACTTCATATTTGTACGTCACGTGGGTGACCAGCCATACAATTGTAAGTTGATTTGATGTATATAAATCTTCAATTTATTTACATCTGAGTTGCTTCTTGCCTAAGTGAAGCCGGTGAGCTACGGAGTGATGATACACCAGCGTTGGGGGACACCAATTTAGTGACGGCTCTCGAATCACAACGAGCGGGAGTTACATAAAGTCTATACGATCAGAGAAACCAGGTTTTTTGGGCCACACCGAAAACAAGTCATTACCAAACGTCACAACTTGGTGCCGTGACCAGGATCCCCGAGGGTCTACTGCCAGGGAACGAACCTCAGCATCACTCATGTCCGGCGAAAACGACGAAACTGCCCCAGGGAAGACAGGAGGTGAAGAGGAAGACTCTTCGCGGACGGCCTCACTTGCGGACGAGGAAGACAGCGGTTCGCGGAAGCCGACCTTTGCGGAAGAGGGAGACGACCGTTCGCGGAAGACGTTCGCGGAAGACGACCGTTCGCGGAAGACGTTCGCGGACGACAACCGTTCGCGGAAGACGACCTTGGCGGAAGAGGCCGACGACCGTTCGCGGAAGACAACGTTCGCGGAAGACGACCGTTCGCGGAAGAGCAGCTTCACAGCCAGGGGTAGACGGGACGTTTCGACGAGTGAGGAGCAACCAGGGAGGTCGAGACCTTCCATGGGCCAGTCGACGAGTCAACAGAGACCCCGGAGCCAGACACCCGACAACCGTTTTCTTTTCAGACACGACTCTGGGTGGCAGCACGATCGAGACAGGGAGAGGTCAACCTACCTTGAGAGCGTTAGGAGGGGCCCCGAGTTCCGACGAGTGCTGGGACCGGAGTACGTCAATCTGGACGGGGAGGACGGCGAAATCTGGGCGAGGAGGGATCGGCTACAGCTACCGGAGCAGAGTCCAAGTGTGGCACCTCCAGAGAATGCAGCATTGAGACGGCTTTGGGACCAGTCCCAGCAGCAGTCTGGTGCAACAGGGAAGCGGTCTGGTGTGATGAGTCGACAAACGGGAGTGACTGGAGGACGGGTTACTTGGGCTCCGACCCAAGAGAGCAGCTCGAGAGGGAGAGGACTTTTCGCGGAAGAGAACATTCGCGGACGAGAGGCATTCTTCGGCGACAGGGACGCTTGCAACCGGGGATCCTTCGTGGATGAACGGGCTCGTGGGCGAGGGGGAGTCTTTGGTGACGAGGACGCTTGTGACCGGGGAGGGCCCTTCGCGGACGACCACGTTCGCGGACGAGGACGACTCGCGGAAGAGAGTGTTCGCGGAAGAGAGGAGTCTTCACCCAGACGGCGGCTCGACGAAAGGAGTGATCCAGGCGACCAATCTTCCTTTCCAGTTTTTCAGAATAGACGGGGAAGACCATTCGCGGATGAGCCGGTTCGCGGAAGACTCGCGGAAGATGGCGTTCGCGGACGTACATCTTTTGTGGAGGGACGTCTCCGAGACATCTTGGCGGACGAGCCCGTTCGCGGAAGACTCGCGGAAGACGGCGTTCGCGGAAGAGGCCTGTTCGCGGAAGAACTTCTTCGGGAGCTGTTGGCGGAGGAGTCCGTTCGCGGAAGGTTCGCGGAAGACAGTGTTCGCGGAGGGTTCGCGGAAGACAGCGTTCGCGGAAGAGGGAGGTCTTCACCCAGTCGACAACCGAGACAGCCAGCCTCCTGGAGAAATCCAGCTTCTATTTCAGTCACCCAGGGAGGCCGGAGACAGCACCCTTTCTCATCATCGGGCGATGAGGGGCCTTCATCTGATGGAGGGACCGACAGCAGCCATGGTTACCCAGGACGGGGGAGGAGACCACCGAGGCGGGGACCGCCGCTGCACCGACGAAGCCCTAGGCCGAGACGGAGGCAGGAGGACTCGTCGTCCGAGGACAGCACAGCCTGGAATCAGAACGGCAGAAGGAACCGGAAGATGCTGACCCCTGACAAGTTCGATGGGACTTCCATAGAGTGGCCGGTGTACCGGGCCCACTTTGACGTCATCGCAGAGGTCAACGGATGGAGCAAGCGGGAACAGGGCGTCTACTTAGCCGGGAGCTTGACAGGAGAGGCGCGACGAATGCTGACCAGCCTGAGTCCTGCAGACCGGAGGGACATCGACGTTCTGACCGACAAGCTGACCCTACGATTCGACCCTGACTGTCAGGAGGAGTCCTACAAGGCGACCTTGGGACAAAGAACCCGCAGGAAGGCAGAGACACCCCAGCAGTACGGCTATGAGTTGCAGCGACTGGCCGGCCGTGGTTATCCGGATCTGAACTCCGCAGCTCAGGAGGCTATCGCCTTAGACCACTTCTGGAAGGGCCATCCAGATGGGGACATGAAGGTGATGGCGCTCATGAGGAAGATGAAGACCATGGAGGAGGCCATAGCGTTCGTGACCCAGTACGAATGTGTCAAACCCAAGCCTGGGAAGCCGGTAATGTCCATAGAGTCGGAGGACTCCGAGCCAGCTCTAGGACGGGTCCTACAGCTGTTGAAGAACCAGCAGGGAGGCGAGATTACCACCAGTGGGCAGCAGAGCAACCAGCCGAACGTAGCGGGTCTACCCAGACTTCCCTACTTCAAGGGGCTCTTTGAGAGCCAAGACAGGAAGCTGGATCGACTAATCGAGCTGTGTGAGCAGGTGCTATCCATCAAGCCGAGGGCCGCCACTGCTGAGAACAAGGGACCAAGCGCTAGGCCGGGACCAGATGACTGTTGGTACTGTGGGAAGCCGGGTCATCGGAAGTACCAGTGTCCAGATCGGCCGCCACCTCGGACCAAGGAGGAGCGCTTGAGTCGACTAATCGAGGAGATTGGTGAGCGGAACAGTTTGACAGACGAGGTGTCGGAAAACCAGTAGGGCTCATACCAGCCCCCAACCGTATGGGCCATTGGCAGGTGTGTGCACGGCTTCACAGGCGAGAAGCTCGACGAAGA
Source organism: Terebella lapidaria (assembly GCA_949152475.1). NCBI lineage: Eukaryota > Metazoa > Annelida > Polychaeta > Terebellida > Terebellidae > Terebella > Terebella lapidaria. The sequence goes on along the minus strand of OX424557.1, from coordinate 27,377,847 downwards.
CGTGAAGAACACATTGCCAGGGGGGAATTTTTAGTTTCACAGATTTTTAATAGGTTTTTCCGGTGTGCATCCGAAGTAACTGGATGGGCGCAGGAGGAGCTCGAGGATCGAATTCTCGACTATTTGGAGGGCAAGCCTGTCAACACAGACGGGAGTGCCAATGTACAGCAAACTGATGGAGCCGTGGAGCGTCTAATGACCCGCGGAGACGTCGACGAAATGCAGACCGATGGAGCCGTGGAGCGTCTGGGGACCCACGGAGACATCAACGAGGTTTCTGCTAGCAGCAAGGAGAACCAACAGGTTACAACCTTGAGGCTGGAGGCTGCGAAACAGCAGGGACCCCCCTATGCAACTGAACCACAAGCGGCCGTGAAAGAGGAGACGGAGGGCCGGTGGAGCGGAATGACCAAGGGGCCAGCACAGCAGCTATTGCTGGTGGACGACTCATTACTTATCCGGAGCGGCGGTTCCGAGGGGAGTGATTCCCTTAAGACTGACAGAGAGGACCAGGGTGGTGCATCACTGTGGGTGGACGACTCAGTACTTATCCAGGGCGGCGTCCCTGAGGAGAGTGGCAGCTCTCTTAAGATTGACAGAAATGGCCAGGTGGTGTCGCTGTCAGCCGGTGCCCGAGGCACATTGGCGTGGTATGCGGCGTGCCACGTTATGGGGAAGGCGACTCGTATGTTGGTGGACACGGGTGCCTCTTCCACCGTTCTGGACGAGTGTCTCTTCGACCAAATGGATGACGAACATAAAGCAATGATAAGGCAGACGAGAATAAGGTTACGGGCAGCAACCGGAGACTACTTACAGGTTCAAGGAGAGATGACAGTTCAACTTCTACTGGGCACACGACTCGTGTCGGCAGATGTACTGGTAGCCAAACTAGGGATCCCGGGAGTGTTGGGGCTTGATGTACTTCAACAGATTGGGGGACAGCTGGATCTGCGTAAGGGCGAGTGGCAGGTGGGCGACACTACCGTAGTGATGAGCTCGGGCCACGAGGACGCCGTCTACACACTGGTGACGGAGGAGACGGTCGTCTTGCCACCCTTTTCAGAGATGATGGTGGACCTCAAGCTGACAGGAAGTGAGGGAGGAGTTCCGAAGGCCGGCCTCGTGCAGTCCGCAAGAGAGCCGTTGGAGGACGACCCCCTCGTAGTGGGACGAGCCCTGGTACGACCCCGAGGACGCCTGGTACCGGTGGTACTTCTGAACGCCGGCGCTGGAGCTTGCACTGTGCTGATGGGGACCATCCTAGCCGAGCTTCACGGAATAGAGGCCGTGATCGACCTGGGATTTCGTCCCGATGGAGGGAAAACAACCCAGAATGAACCTAAAAGGGAACAGTGGTACCGGGAGGAGAGCGGGAGGGAGCATGAGCCCCTTACACCAAACTCCACCAAGTGGCGGAACCGGACGCCTGAGCAGCCCGAAACCAGAGTGCACGCCATGCACGCAGAATCGTCGACGAAGACACCAGAGTGCCCGGAGCATTTAGAACCGCTCCTGGAGGGAATGCATCCGAACTTGACGGAAAAGGAGGTGGAGGTCGTCAGCGATCTCCTTCGACGCCACCAGCAGGTCTTTATGGGACCAGATGGGAGGTTGGGCCGGACGTCCCTGGCGAAACACGTCATCGACACGGGAGATCACCCCCCGATCAAGCAGCCTCTGAGGAGAGCCCCGTACTACCAACAAGAGCTGATCGAGGACGAGGTCGACAAGATGTTGAAAGCTGACGTTGTGGAGCCAAGCGACAGTCCATGGTCGTCTCCCATCGTGCTAGTGAAAAAGAAGGATGGTGCACTGAGATTTTGCGTCGACTACCGCCGTCTAAATGATGTCACCCGGAAGGATGCGTACCCCCTGCCTCGAGTCGACGAGAGTTTTGATACCTTGTCAGGAGGACGATATTTTTCGACGCTAGACTTGGCTAGTGGTTACTGGCAGGTCGAGATGGACGACAGGGACAAGGAGAAGACGGCGTTCACTACCCGTAGTGGACTCTATCAATTTAAAGTGATGCCGTTTGGATTGGCGACGGCCCCGGCTACTTTTGAACGTCTAATGGAGCTGGCACTGAGGGGACTCCAATGGAAGCGTTGTCTAATTTATTTGGACGATGTCGTCTGTCTTGGAAAGACTTTCCAAGAAGCCGTGGACAACCTCGAGGACGTGTTCCGGAGACTGCAGGCTGCCGGGCTGAAGCTGAAACCCGCCAAGTGTGAGCTGTTTCGACAACAGGTCAACTTCCTGGGCCATGTCGTGTCCGACCGAGGCATCCAGTGCGACCCTGCCAAGGTCGAAGCTGTAACAAAAATGGTTCCTCCGACCACCTTGACAGAACTAAGGAGCTTCCTTGGGTTCGTGGGGTACTACCGCAGATTCATCCCTGACTTTGCCACCCGAGCGGGACCCCTCAACCACCTGTTAAAGAAGGAAGTCAACTACCATTGGAGCGAGGCTCATCAGCAGGCGTTCGAGGCGCTGCGTCAACCCCTGACCGAGCACCCCCTGCTGGTGTACCCTGACATGGACCAAGAATTTATTTTAGATACTGATGCTAGCGGCTACGGAGTGGGAGGCGTCTTATCCCAAGTGCAGGACGGACGAGAGCGGGTGATCGCCTATGCTTCCAGAACCCTGAGGGACACCCAGCGGAATTACTGCACCACCAAGCGGGAGCTCCTGGCCGTCGTCAGTATGATACACCATTTCAGACATTTCTTGTGGGGGAGAGCGTTCTTACTACGAACCGACCACGCCTCTCTCAAGTGGCTACTGAACTTTCGGGATGCGGAAGGAATGATCGCTAGATGGGCAGCTCGCATCGCCAGCTACGCCTTCAGGTGTGAGGTCCGACCGGGAGTACAACACGGGAATGCAGACGGGATGTCCAGATGCCGACAGTGCCGGAGACCGGATTGTCCCGCCCCTCGCCACACCACAAGACCCGAAGGAGAAGAGGAGGCCTGTCCGACTCAGGAGGAGTGTCCCCTACCCCTGGAGGACCTCTCTGACGAGGATCTGCTTCCACCGATCAGCGGAGAAGGATGGAGCCCCGGAGGACCTCAAGTTAACATCTTGCGGGAGGTCCCTGTGGAGCCCTGGACGGAGGACTACTATTGCGGAGATGGAGTCGGGATATTCCAGATCTGGGAGGTGCGCTGCCAGGAGGACCCGAGGACGACTACCCAGCCGACCGAGGAATGCCTGCCTGACCGGAGCCCCCCACAGACGGAGGAAGGAGCCAGGAGCGTCTGCAGAACCCTGCATCAGCTCCGCCCCTCTGCCTGGGTTTGGTTTCTCCTGATGATGCTCCTCGCACTGCATGGTTTGGGACCGGAGGTTGTGGCCGGAGCAGCGATCGGCGCGACGGCCGACGTGTGGATGCGCTGCCGAGAGGAGCCCTTCCTGGACCCATGCCCCAACCCTGTGCTCCGAGATCCAGACAAACAAATGCTAGCTGTCACGCGGGCTATGGCTACGGGAGGACGCCGGAATCCGATGGAGGGAGCCCCGGAGGCCCAGGTCCTGAATGGTTATTCCCAGGAGGACCTAGTGACCCTTCAACGAGCCGACCCTGAAGTTGGAGGCATCCTCGGGTGGAAGAATATTTTCACTGAGAGACCTGCATGGCCCGAAGTCAGAACAAAAAGTCAGCAAATGAAGACTCTGTGGCAACAGTGGGACCAGCTGGAGCTACGTGATGGGCTTCTGTACCGGCGGTACCAAGCGGCTTGCCAGAACGCACCAATCCATCAACTGGTCGTTCCACAGGTCCTGAGACGCGCCGTCATGAAGGAGGTCCACACCGGCAAGCTGATGAGCCACCAGGGAATCACCAAAACAGTCCACCGACTAAAAGCGAGAATGTACTGGCCGGGTATGACGAAGGACGTGGAGCGTTGGTGCCGGGAGTGCCTGAAGTGTAGTGGGAGAAAGCCGCGACCGGGGCCCAAGTACCACCCCATGGGAAATCTACCGGTAGGCGATCGGCTAGAAAGGGTGGCCATGGACATTTTGGAGCCTGGAACGATCACCAATTCTGGGAACCGGTATATACTGGTCGTGGGTGATTATTTCACCAAGTGGACTGAGGCCTACGCTCTACCCAACCATGAGGCTCAGACGGTGGCGGACGTCTTTGTGACTGAGTTCGTGTGCCGCCTGGGAATGCCAGCCAAGATACACACCGACCAGGGACGAGAGTTCGAGAGTAAGCTTTTCCTTGAGATGATCAAGATCCTAGGAGGGGAGAAGACTCGGACGACCCCTTATCACGCCAAATCAGACGGGATGGTCGAGCGATTCAACCGGACCCTGCTGAACCTTCTGGCCGTGGTCGTGGACGAGAACCATGACGACTGGGACGACCATCTGCCCTACGTGATGGCGACTTATAGAACATCAGTACACGAAAGCACCGGGTGTACACCATTTCGAATGATGATGGGACGGGAGGCAACCACCCCATTGGACCTGAGGTACCGGACGAAACCGGACGATTTGGGAGGACCAGTCCCCGAGTGTGCGTCCGAATACGTCGAATGGGTGAAGGAAGCCACCATACAAGCTCACGAGACTGCCCGAGAGTGCCTGAAGACGGCTACGGTGCGACAAAAGCGCCATCATGACATAAAATCAGCCGCTCGACATTTTCCGGTGGGCACCTGGGTGATGTATTGGTACCCTCCAAAGGCTAGACCAAAACTAGAACTAGGGTGGACGGGACCTTATCTCGTTGTGAAGTCTCATCTCGGATGGATGGTGTCCATACAAGATCGACCCGGTGGCAAGATTAAAGATGTCCACATTGACAATATAAAAAGGTGCTGGTTCACCCCTGAAACCGACGCCTGGATACCCAATCCGGACGATGTGACCCCAGTCCGGACCCCCAGTGATGACGAGGGACGAGTGGAAAACAGCGGGAATGCAGTCCAAACGATGTAAACGATGACGGGAGCGTTCGCGGAAGAACCGTTCGCGGAAGCGGCGTTCGCGGAAGCAGCGTTCGCGGAAGTACCGTTCGCGGAAGCACGTTCGCGGAAGCAGCGTTCGCGGAAGAACCGTTCGCGGAAGCAAGCGAAAAACGTTATTTCGTTCCACGACAATGCTTTTTCCCCCAGATCCCTGGTCCGCGCCTTTTCTATATAAGCAGGCCGGCCTACGATTCCGTCATCACTTCAACCATGAACACACCAACTCTGCAGATCATTGAGATACCCGCATTTGCAGACGAAGATTTCGGGGACGTTCCAGATTTCGACTTGGCTGACTTTCTGCCCCTTGAAGTCGACAAGATGAGCGACCCACCTACCAAGCCTGACCGGAAGCGGGAGCGCTCGAGGAGCCGGGAGCGTCGTGAGGAGCCCCGAGGAGGTCGACGGTCCCCTGCCCGGAAGTTGTCCACCGAGAGAGGGCGACGCTGGTGCAGCCCCTGCCGGATCCACGTGACGGCATCCAACTTTAGCCGACACGTGGCGACCAAACACACGCAGAAGGAGGGGCGGCACCTCTGCAAGATGTGCAGCCAGCGATTCGCCCGCCGAGCTGACAGAGACCGGCATGAGACGTCGCATGCCAGCGGCAACACCCTCAAGCCAGGACGGAGGAGGACGACGACCGACACGCCCGTGTCCGACCCCCGAGATGGTCCGACTACTGTGTCTGCCCCTGAGCTGAAGACTGTCAGCTTTGCGGCCAGCGGGACGACCAGCTCCACGCCGTCAAGCCCCCGGGAGGACGCCCCCAGGTCAGAGGACGCCCCAGACCCCGAGGACGACCCCCCGAATAGCGAAGAGGAACCGGAGTCTCAGCAGGAGCGGAGAGAGGCGGAATCCCCGGAGGCCCCCACCCCCGAGGACGACGGACCCCCCGTTCCCAGAGACTCGGCCCCTACCTACAAGCCCCTAGACCTGAGTTGGTACCTCAAGCCCGTTCCGGAGGAGGAGGACCAACTGCGACCGTATGTGGAGGGCCTGGGCAGAGCGGTCACTGCCGGAGAGAAGGCCCTGGAGGACCTGGCATCCACGATAGCCATGGGACGACGCCACCTCACCCAAGCGGAGGCTCGGCTCCAAGCCAAGGAGGAGCAGAGACAGCTCGAGGCCGAGGTGCTGCAGCTGCGAGGGGAGGCCTCTCAACGAGAGAAGAGCCACCGGAAGGAGCTGCGAGCCCACGTCCGAGAGACCAAGCTGCTCCGGGAACAGCTCCGAGCATATACAGACACTCGAGACAGGCTGGCGGAGACGTCCGAAAGCGAGGTGGATCGCCAGTGAAGTGGAGGGAGAGAGCCCTGTAAACATCAGACAGGCAGGAAAAGACGAAGAAGGAGGAAGAAGAGAAAAGAAGAGAGAGAAAGGATCAACGGGGACGTTGATCTCCAGAAAGGGTGGAGTTGTAACAAAACCATGCAACTGCCGCGCTGAAACGTTCGTTAGGAACGGTCACGTGATCTACAAAGTCCACTTGCGAAGACACCGTTCGCGGAAGAACCGTTCGCGGAAGCACGATTGCGGAAGCATCATCAGCGGAAGCATCGTTCGCGGAAGAACCGTTCGCGGAAGCACGATTGCGGAAGCATCGTCAGCGGAAGCATCAGTCGCGGAAGCACCGTTCGCGGAAGAGGAGCCTTCGCGGAAGAACCGTTCGCGGACGCAGTCTTCACCACGTGGAGAAGAGTGCGGAAGATACGTTCGCGGACGAAGATGCGCGCGCAGCCACCCTGGCTATATAAGGGAGAGCGGACGGCCGCTCTGAGAGCACTGCAACAGCGACATCGACCGTGGGGAGATCGTCACCGCCACAGCCAAGGGACTCGACGAACTCCGTGCGGACGACTCCTTCTTCAGGGCCTTAGAGTCAACCGGGATTAGACCGACTACCTGGAGAAACCATTCGACTAAACGGGACGGGAAACTTCAACGGGAAGGGACAGAGAGACGCCGCCGGCTAAGAACTCTTTTTAGTTGTGCCCTCGTGCACTATTTATTTTTGAAATGTGATCATACAGTGCTCCATGTCTGAACTTCATATTTGTACGTCACGTGGGTGACCAGCCATACAATTGTAAGTTGATTTGATGTATATAAATCTTCAATTTATTTACATCTGAGTTGCTTCTTGCCTAAGTGAAGCCGGTGAGCTACGGAGTGATGATACACCAGCGTTGGGGGACACCAATTTAGTGACGGCTCTCGAATCACAACGAGCGGGAGTTACATAAAGTCTATACGATCAGAGAAACCAGGTTTTTTGGGCCACACCGAAAACAAGTCATTACCAAACGTCACATATCTATAGAGTGTTTTACAATGACCGTAGCAATGCCAGGGCCAGGTCCCAGGGTTGGTAACCGCGAGACAAAACTAGTGGACTTGACGAGAGACGGCGAGGTCTCAAGCACAGCTGATTGTCAAGACCAGCTAATTTGGACGCTGTGCTGCAGTGACGAGCCTCTGGCAGTTGCTGGCAGATCCAAATTAATCAGCGACATGAATTAACCCTAATGTTGAGGATGGAGCCCGATGTCTTCCTCACTATGGTAACGGCCTATTATCCGACCGTGGTTATGATAGCAGAATGGATACTTCGCTGTGAGACGTAGTTTAAACTGCGTTTTGTCTTGTAACATGTTCAACGTCATTGACACTGCATGTACTAATTCTACAGTGAATGCCGTAAAAGACGAAACAACATAATACTGCTCAGTTTTTGCGTTATTTAAACACTTGGGGATTCTCGAACAATTTTGTTGTTGTTGTTGTTGTCGAAACTTAAGTCAGCGTGATTGAGTAGTCTAGCGCATTTCATTAAAACCGACTGTGACTTTCTCTACTCTTTCGGGCGATTGAATTTAGGTTACAGTATCCTCTCGTGTGATTTTCTGAATGAGTCTTATGGAGCCATCACAATTTTACATGCACACACAATACAATGTAGCTACAATAAATAAAATAAATCATTGTTTTCCCAGCTAATTTTCATGCTATGTTTTCCAGTCCATGCCAATTCTTATACACAAGAAGTGGACAGGCGTTGTACAGAGTACCACTCACCCAGCAAGCTGCACTTGTCGCAAGGTTACCACGTGCTGGTCTTTGAGGGAGGCGGCTGGTGTCAGCAGAGAATGAGTCCCTGAGAGAGAGCGAGACAAGGTCAATAGAGAACCCGGGGCAAATACCTACAGAAGGTCGCGAACGGGAGCACCCTGGATTAGACACGAGTGACACAGCTAGAGGGTCGTATTTGTGGAACTGTCAGTGACTGAGAATACACATATATTTACCGTGTATGACAGGGAGTCCAGCCGAGACGAGGAGCACATGTACAATGTAGACCACATTATCCATGTACACAATGTGCTGTGGCGTAATGTCTGCATTTACTTACAGGTGCATGTATATTCTGACTAGAATCAGTAAAACGACTTTTATTCATATGTGTGTCTAACTGGTTGTTATTGAAATATCGGCTTTGTGTGGTTTTTTTCTGGGTAGTTGGTGAGAACATTATATATATATATTAAAATGTAGCAGTACCAAGATGTTGTGCAGCACCCAAGCGTGGCATCATGTATGATTCGGTAGAGAAATAGGTCAACTGATTTAATATACGTTGTAGTTTGTCTTCAGCTTGCCTCGGGCTAAACCTTAAAGCCCCAGAAATGTGTGAGACGACGGGTCTTCAATGGTCGCAGTAGTGTTACTTTGAGCGGTCGATACAGGTTATTTTTTAATATGACATCCTTCCTGGCATTCAAAGCTCAATCGGCCAAGGATTCCATGACCAGGTATCCCACGAGCGAATTTCAAACCGTATTCTTTATTTCCAATTCCATACTAATTATATGACTCAGATTATGGGGTAATATGTGTAACAAAACCATGCAACTGCCGCGCTGAAACGTTCGTTAGGAACGGTCACGTGATCTACAAAGTCCACTTGCGAAGACACCGTTCGCGGAAGAACCGTTCGCGGAAGCACGATTGCGGAAGCATCATCAGCGGAAGCATCGTTCGCGGAAGAACCGTTCGCGGAAGCACGATTGCGGAAGCATCGTCAGCGGAAGCATCAGTCGCGGAAGCACCGTTCGCGGAAGAGGAGCCTTCGCGGAAGAACCGTTCGCGGACGCAGTCTTCACCACGTGGAGAAGAGTGCGGAAGATACGTTCGCGGACGAAGATGCGCGCGCAGCCACCCTGGCTATATAAGGGAGAGCGGACGGCCGCTCTGAGAGCACTGCAACAGCGACATCGACCGTGGGGAGATCGTCACCGCCACAGCCAAGGGACTCGACGAACTCCGTGCGGACGACTCCTTCTTCAGGGCCTTAGAGTCAACCGGGATTTAGACCGACTACCTGGAGAAACCATTCGACTAAGCGGGACGGGAAACTTCAACGGGAAGGGACAGAGAGACGCCGCCGGCTAAGAACTCTTTTTAGTTGTGCCCTCGTGCACTATTTATTTTTGAAATGTGATCATACAGTGCTCCATGTCTGAACTTCATATTTGTACGTCACGTGGGTGACCAGCCATACAATTGTAAGTTGATTTGATGTATATAAATCTTCAATTTATTTACATCTGAGTTGCTTCTTGCCTAAGTGAAGCCGGTGAGCTACGGAGTGATGATACACCAGCGTTGGGGGACACCAATTTAGTGACGGCTCTCGAATCACAACGAGCGGGAGTTACATAAAGTCTATACGATCAGAGAAACCAGGTTTTTTGGGCCACACCGAAAACAAGTCATTACCAAACGTCACAACTTGGTGCACGTGACCAGGATCCCCGAGGGTCTACTGCCAGGGAACGAACCTCAGCATCACTCATGTCCGGCGAAAACGACGAAACTGCCCCAGGGAAGACAGGAGGTGAAGAGGAAGACTCTTCGCGGACGGCCTCACTTGCGGACGAGGAAGACAGCGGTTCGCGGAAGCCGACCTTTGCGGAAGAGGGAGACGACCGTTCGCGGAAGACGTTCGCGGAAGACGACCGTTCGCGGAAGACGTTCGCGGACGACAACCGTTCGCGGAAGACGACCTTGGCGGAAGAGGCCGACGACCGTTCGCGGAAGACAACGTTCGCGGAAGACGACCGTTCGCGGAAGAGCAGCTTCACAGCCAGGGGTAGACGGGACGTTTCGACGAGTGAGGAGCAACCAGGGAGGTCGAGACCTTCCATGGGCCAGTCGACGAGTCAACAGAGACCCCGGAGCCAGACACCCGACAACCGTTTTCTTTTCAGACACGACTCTGGGTGGCAGCACGATCGAGACAGGGAGAGGTCAACCTACCTTGAGAGCGTTAGGAGGGGCCCCGAGTTCCGACGAGTGCTGGGACCGGAGTACGTCAATCTGGACGGGGAGGACGGCGAAATCTGGGCGAGGAGGGATCGGCTACAGCTACCGGAGCAGAGTCCAAGTGTGGCACCTCCAGAGAATGCAGCATTGAGACGGCTTTGGGACCAGTCCCAGCAGCAGTCTGGTGCAACAGGGAAGCGGTCTGGTGTGATGAGTCGACAAACGGGAGTGACTGGAGGACGGGTTACTTGGGCTCCGACCCAAGAGAGCAGCTCGAGAGGGAGAGGACTTTTCGCGGAAGAGAACATTCGCGGACGAGAGGCATTCTTCGGCGACAGGGACGCTTGCAGCCGGGGATCCTTCGTGGATGAACGGGCTCGTGGGCGAGGGGGAGTCTTTGGTGACGAGGACGCTTGTGACCGGGGAGGGCCCTTCGCGGACGACCACGTTCGCGGACGAGGACGACTCGCGGAAGAGAGTGTTCGCGGAAGAGAGGAGTCTTCACCCAGACGGCGGCTCGACGAAAGGAGTGATCCAGGCGACCAATCTTCCTTTCCAGTTTTTCAGAATAGACGGGGAAGACCATTCGCGGATGAGCCGGTTCGCGGAAGACTCGCGGAAGATGGCGTTCGCGGACGTGCATCTTTTGTGGAGGGACGTCTCCGAGACATCTTGGCGGACGAGCCCGTTCGCGGAAGACTCGCGGAAGACGGCGTTCGCGGAAGAGGCCTGTTCGCGGAAGAACTTCTTCGGGAGCTGTTGGCGGAGGAGTCCGTTCGCGGAAGGTTCGCGGAAGACAGTGTTCGCGGAGGGTTCGCGGAAGACAGCGTTCGCGGAAGAGGGAGGTCTTCACCCAGTCGACAACCGAGACAGCCAGCCTCCTGGAGAAATCCAGCTTCTATTTCAGTCACCCAGGGAGGCCGGAGACAGCACCCTTTCTCATCATCGGGCGATGAGGGGCCTTCATCTGATGGAGGGACCGACAGCAGCCATGGTTACCCAGGACGGGGGAGGAGACCACCGAGGCGGGGACCGCCGCTGCACCGACGAAGCCCTAGGCCGAGACGGAGGCAGGAGGACTCGTCGTCCGAGGACAGCACAGCCTGGAATCAGAACGGCAGAAGGAACCGGAAGATGCTGACCCCTGACAAGTTCGATGGGACTTCCATAGAGTGGCCGGTGTACCGGGCCCACTTTGACGTCATCGCAGAGGTCAACGGATGGAGCAAGCGGGAACAGGGCGTCTACTTAGCCGGGAGCTTGACAGGAGAGGCGCGACGAATGCTGACCAGCCTGAGTCCTGCAGACCGGAGGGACATCGACGTTCTGACCGACAAGCTGACCCTACGATTCGACCCTGACTGTCAGGAGGAGTCCTACAAGGCGACCTTGGGACAGAGAACCCGCAGGAAGGCAGAGACACCCCAGCAGTACGGCTATGAGTTGCAGCGACTGGCCGGCCGTGGTTATCCGGATCTGAACTCCGCAGCTCAGGAGGCTATCGCCTTAGACCACTTCTGGAAGGGCCATCCAGATGGGGACATGAAGGTGATGGCGCTCATGAGGAAGATGAAGACCATGGAGGAGGCCATAGCGTTCGTGACCCAGTACGAATGTGTCAAACCCAAGCCTGGGAAGCCGGTGATGTCCATAGAGTCGGAGGACTCCGAGCCAGCTCTAGGACGGGTCCTACAGCTGTTGAAGAACCAGCAGGGAGGCGAGATTACCACCAGTGGGCAGCAGAGCAACCAGCCGAACGTAGCGGGTCTACCCAGACTTCCCTACTTCAAGGGGCTCTTTGAGAGCCAAGACAGGAAGCTGGATCGACTAATCGAGCTGTGTGAGCAGGTGCTATCCATCAAGCCGAGGGCCGCCACTGCTGAGAACAAGGGACCAAGCGCTAGGCCGGGACCAGATGACTGTTGGTACTGTGGGAAGCCGGGTCATCGGAAGTACCAGTGTCCAGATCGGCCGCCACCTCGGACCAAGGAGGAGCGCTTGAGTCGACTAATCGAGGAGATTGGTGAGCGGAACAGTTTGACAGACGAGGTGTCGGAAAACCAGTAGGGCTCATACCAGCCCCCAACCGTATGGGCCATTGGCAGGTGTGTGCACGGCTTCACAGGCGAGAAGCTCGACGAAGACGTGAAGAACACATTGCCAGGGGGGAATTTTTAGTTTCACAGATTTTTAATAGGTTTTTCCGGTGTGCATCCGAAGTAACTGGATGGGCGCAGGAGGAGCTCGAGGATCGAATTCTCGACTATATGGAGGGCAAGCCTGTCAACACAGACGGGAGTGCCAATGTACAGCAAATCGATGGAGCCGTGGAGCGTCTAACGCCCCGCGGAGACGTCGACGAAATGCAAACTGATGGAGCCGCGGAGCGTCTAATGACCCGCGGAGACGTCGACGAAATGCAGACCGATGGAGCCGTGGAGCGTCTGGGGACCCACGGAGACATCAACGAGGTTTCTGCTAGCAGCAAGGAGAACCAACAGGTTACAACCTTGAGGCTGGAGGCTGCGAAACAGCAGGGACCCCCCTATGCAACTGAACCACAAGCGGCCGTGAAAGAGGAGACGGAGGGCCGGTGGAGCGGAATGACCAAGGGGCCAGCGCAGCAGCTATTGCTGGTGGACGACTCATTACTTATCCGGAGCGGCGGTTCCGAGGGGAGTGATTCCCTTAAGACTGACAGAGAGGACCAGGGTGGTGCATCACTGTGGGTGGACGACTCAGTACTTATCCAGGGCGGCGTCCCTGAGGAGAGTGGCAGCTCTCTTAAGATTGACAGAAATGGCCAGGTGGTGTCGCTGTCAGCCGGTGCCCGAGGCACATTGGCGTGGTATGCGGCGTGCCACGTTATGGGGAAGGCGACTCGTATGTTGGTGGACACGGGTGCCTCTTCCACCGTTCTGGACGAGTGTCTCTTCGACCAAATGGATGACGAACATAAAGCAATGATAAGGCAGACGAGAATAAGGTTACGGGCAGCAACCGGAGACTACTTACAGGTTCAAGGAGAGATGACAGTTCAACTTCTACTGGGCACACGACTCGTGTCGGCAGATGTACTGGTAGCCAAACTAGGGATCCCGGGAGTGTTGGGGCTTGATGTACTTCAACAGATTGGGGGACAGCTGGATCTGCGTAAGGGCGAGTGGCAGGTGGGCGACACTACCGTAGTGATGAGCTCGGGCCACGAGGGCGCCGTCTACACACTGGTGACGGAGGAGACGGTCGTCTTGCCACCCTTTTCAGAGATGATGGTGGACCTCAAGCTGACAGGAAGTGAGGGAGGAGTTCCGAAGGCCGGCCTCGTGCAGTCCGCAAGAGAGCCGTTGGAGGACGACCCCCTCGTAGTGGGACGAGCCCTGGTACGACCCCGAGGACGCCTGGTACCGGTGGTACTTCTGAACGCCGGCGCTGGAGCTTGCACTGTGCTGATGGGGACCATCCTAGCCGAGCTTCACGGAATAGAGGCCGTGATCGACCTGGGATTTCGTCCCGATGGAGGGAAAACAACCCAGAATGAACCTAAAAGGGAACAGTGGTACCGGGAGGAGAGCGGGAGGGAGCATGAGCCCCTTACACCAAACTCCACCAAGTGGCGGAACCGGACGCCTGAGCAGCCCGAAACCAGAGTGCACGCCATGCACGCAGAATCGTCGACGAAGACACCAGAGTGCCCGGAGCATTTAGAACCGCTCCTGGAGGGAATGCATCCGAACTTGACGGAAAAGGAGGTGGAGGTCGTCAGCGATCTCCTTCGACGCCACCAGCAGGTCTTTATGGGACCAGATGGGAGGTTGGGCCGGACGTCCCTGGCGAAACACGTCATCGACACGGGAGATCACCCCCCGATCAAGCAGCCTCTGAGGAGAGCCCCGTACTACCAACAAGAGCTGATCGAGGACGAGGTCGACAAGATGTTGAAAGCTGACGTTGTGGAGCCAAGCGACAGTCCATGGTCGTCTCCCATCGTGCTAGTGAAAAAGAAGGATGGTGCACTGAGATTTTGCGTCGACTACCGCCGTCTAAATGATGTCACCCGGAAGGATGCGTACCCCCTGCCTCGAGTCGACGAGAGTTTTGATACCTTGTCAGGAGGACGATATTTTTCGACGCTAGACTTGGCTAGTGGTTACTGGCAGGTCGAGATGGACGACAGGGACAAGGAGAAGACGGCGTTCACTACCCGTAGTGGACTCTATCAATTTAAAGTGATGCCGTTTGGATTGGCGACGGCCCCGGCTACTTTTGAACGTCTAATGGAGCTGGCACTGAGGGGACTCCAATGGAAGCGTTGTCTAATTTATTTGGACGATGTCGTCTGTCTTGGAAAGACTTTCCAAGAAGCCGTGGACAACCTCGAGGACGTGTTCCGGAGACTGCAGGCTGCCGGGCTGAAGCTGAAACCCGCCAAGTGTGAGCTGTTTCGACAACAGGTCAACTTCCTGGGCCATGTCGTGTCCGACCGAGGCATCCAGTGCGACCCTGCCAAGGTCGAAGCTGTAACAAAAATGGTTCCTCCGACCACCTTGACAGAACTAAGGAGCTTCCTTGGGTTCGTGGGGTACTACCGCAGATTCATCCCTGACTTTGCCACCCGAGCGGGACCCCTCAACCACCTGTTAAAGAAGGAAGTCAACTACCATTGGAGCGAGGCTCATCAGCAGGCGTTCGAGGCGCTGCGTCAACCCCTGACCGAGCACCCCCTGCTGGTGTACCCTGACATGGACCAAGAATTTATTTTAGATACTGATGCTAGCGGCTACGGAGTGGGAGGCGTCTTATCCCAAGTGCAGGACGGACGAGAGCGGGTGATCGCCTATGCTTCCAGAACCCTGAGGGACACCCAGCGGAATTACTGCACCACCAAGCGGGAGCTCCTGGCCGTCGTCAGTATGATACACCATTTCAGACATTTCTTGTGGGGGAGAGCGTTCTTACTACGAACCGACCACGCCTCTCTCAAGTGGCTACTGAACTTTCGGGATGCGGAAGGAATGATCGCTAGATGGGCAGCTCGCATCGCCAGCTACGCCTTCAGGTGTGAGGTCCGACCGGGAGTACAACACGGGAATGCAGACGGGATGTCCAGATGCCGACAGTGCCGGAGACCGGATTGTCCCGCCCCTCGCCACACCACAAGACCCGAAGGAGAAGAGGAGGCCTGTCCGACTCAGGAGGAGTGTCCCCTACCCCTGGAGGACCTCTCTGACGAGGATCTGCTTCCACCGATCAGCGGAGAAGGATGGAGCCCCGGAGGACCTCAAGTTAACATCTTGCGGGAGGTCCCTGTGGAGCCCTGGACGGAGGACTACTATTGCGGAGATGGAGTCGGGATATTCCAGATCTGGGAGGTGCGCTGCCAGGAGGACCCGAGGACGACTACCCAGCCGACCGAGGAATGCCTGCCTGACCGGAGCCCCCCACAGACGGAGGAAGGAGCCAGGAGCGTCTGCAGAACCCTGCATCAGCTCCGCCCCTCTGCCTGGGTTTGGTTTCTCCTGATGATGCTCCTCGCACTGCATGGTTTGGGACCGGAGGTTGTGGCCGGAGCAGCGATCGGCGCGACGGCCGACGTGTGGATGCGCTGCCGAGAGGAGCCCTTCCTGGACCCATGCCCCAACCCTGTGCTCCGAGATCCAGACAAACAAATGCTAGCTGTCACGCGGGCTATGGCTACGGGAGGACGCCGGAATCCGATGGAGGGAGCCCCGGAGGCCCAGGTCCTGAATGGTTATTCCCAGGAGGACCTAGTGACCCTTCAACGAGCCGACCCTGAAGTTGGAGGCATCCTCGGGTGGAAGAATATTTTCACTGAGAGACCTGCATGGCCCGAAGTCAGAACAAAAAGTCAGCAAATGAAGACTCTGTGGCAACAGTGGGACCAGCTGGAGCTACGTGATGGGCTTCTGTACCGGCGGTACCAAGCGGCTTGCCAGAACGCACCAATCCATCAACTGGTCGTTCCACAGGTCCTGAGACGCGCCGTCATGAAGGAGGTCCACACCGGCAAGCTGATGAGCCACCAGGGAATCACCAAAACAGTCCACCGACTAAAAGCGAGAATGTACTGGCCGGGTATGACGAAGGACGTGGAGCGTTGGTGCCGGGAGTGCCTGAAGTGTAGTGGGAGAAAGCCGCGACCGGGGCCCAAGTACCACCCCATGGGAAATCTACCGGTAGGCGATCGGCTAGAAAGGGTGGCCATGGACATTTTGGAGCCTGGAACGATCACCAATTCTGGGAACCGGTATATACTGGTCGTGGGTGATTATTTCACCAAGTGGACTGAGGCCTACGCTCTACCCAACCATGAGGCTCAGACGGTGGCGGACGTCTTTGTGACTGAGTTCGTGTGCCGCCTGGGAATGCCAGCCAAGATACACACCGACCAGGGACGAGAGTTCGAGAGTAAGCTTTTCCTTGAGATGATCAAGATCCTAGGAGGGGAGAAGACTCGGACGACCCCTTATCACGCCAAATCAGACGGGATGGTCGAGCGATTCAACCGGACCCTGCTGAACCTTCTGGCCGTGGTCGTGGACGAGAACCATGACGACTGGGACGACCATCTGCCCTACGTGATGGCGACTTATAGAACATCAGTACACGAAAGCACCGGGTGTACACCATTTCGAATGATGATGGGACGGGAGGCAACCACCCCATTGGACCTGAGGTACCGGACGAAACCGGACGATTTGGGAGGACCAGTCCCCGAGTGTGCGTCCGAATACGTCGAATGGGTGAAGGAAGCCACCATACGAGCTCACGAGACTGCCCGAGAGTGCCTGAAGACGGCTACGGTGCGACAAAAGCGCCATCATGACGTAAAATCAGCCGCTCGACATTTTCCGGTGGGCACCTGGGTGATGTATTGGTACCCTCCAAAGGCTAGACCAAAACTAGGACTAGGGTGGACGGGACCTTATCTCGTTGTGAAGTCTCATCTCGGATGGATGGTGTCCATACAAGATCGACCCGGTGGCAAGATTAAAGATGTCCACATTGACAATATAAAAAGGTGCTGGTTCACCCCTGAAACCGACGCCTGGATACCCAATCCGGACGATGTGACCCCAGTCCGGACCCCCAGTGATGACGAGGGACGAGTGGAAAACAGCGGGAATGCAGTCCAAACGATGTAAACGATGACGGGAGCGTTCGCGGAAGAACCGTTCGCGGAAGCAGCGTTCGCGGAAGCAGCGTTCGCGGAAGTACCGTTCGCGGAAGCACGTTCGCGGAAGCAGCGTTCGCGGAAGAACCGTTCGCGGAAGCAAGCGAAAAACGTTATTTCGTTCCACGACAATGCTTTTTCCCCCAGATCCCTGGTCCGCGCCTTTTCTATATAAGCAGGCCGGCCTACGATTCCGTCATCACTTCAACCATGAACACACCAACTCTGCAGATCATTGAGATACCCGCATTTGCAGACGAAGATTTCGGGGACGTTCCAGATTTCGACTTGGCTGACTTTCTGCCCCTTGAAGTCGACAAGATGAGCGACCCACCTACCAAGCCTGACCAGAAGCGGGAGCGCTCGAGGAGCCGGGAGCGTCGTGAGGAGCCCCGAGGAGGTCGACGGTCCCCTGCCCGGAAGTTGTCCACCGAGAGAGGGCGACGCTGGTGCAGCCCCTGCCGGATCCACGTGACGGCATCCAACTTTAGCCGACACGTGGCGACCAAACACACGCAGAAGGAGGGGCGGCACCTCTGCAAGATGTGCAGCCAGCGATTCGCCCGCCGAGCTGACAGAGACCGGCATGAGACGTCGCATGCCAGCGGCAACACCCTCAAGCCAGGACGGAGGAGGACGACGACCGACACGCCCGTGTCCGACCCCCGAGATGGTCCGACTACTGTGTCTGCCCCTGAGCTGAAGACTGTCAGCTTTGCGGCCAGCGGGACGACCAGCTCCACGCCGTCAAGCCCCCGGGAGGACGCCCCCAGGTCAGAGGACGCCCCAGACCCCGAGGACGACCCCCCGAATAGCGAAGAGGAACCGGAGTCTCAGCAGGAGCGGAGAGAGGCGGAATCCCCGGAGGCCCCCACCCCCGAGGACGACGGACCCCCCGTTCCCAGAGACTCGGCCCCTACCTACAAGCCCCTAGACCTGAGTTGGTACCTCAAGCCCGTTCCGGAGGAGGAGGACCAACTGCGACCGTATGTGGAGGGCCTGGGCAGAGCGGTCACTGCCGGAGAGAAGGCCCTGGAGGACCTGGCATCCACGATAGCCATGGGACGACGCCACCTCACCCAAGCGGAGGCTCGGCTCCAAGCCAAGGAGGAGCAGAGACAGCTCGAGGCCGAGGTGCTGCAGCTGCGAGGGGAGGCCTCTCAACGAGAGAAGAGCCACCGGAAGGAGCTGCGAGCCCACGTCCGAGAGACCAAGCTGCTCCGGGAACAGCTCCGAGCATATACAGACACTCGAGACAGGCTGGCGGAGACGTCCAAAAGCGAGGTGGATCGCCAGTGAAGTGGAGGGAGAGAGCCCTGTAAACATCAGACAGGCAGGAAAAGACGAAGAAGGAGGAAGAAGAGAAAAGAAGAGAGAGAAAGGATCAACGGGGACGTTGATCTCCAGAAAGGGTGGAGTTGTAACAAAACCATGCAACTGCCGCGCTGAAACGTTCGTTAGGAACGGTCACGTGATCTACAAAGTCCACTTGCGAAGACACCGTTCGCGGAAGAACCGTTCGCGGAAGCACGATTGCGGAAGCATCATCAGCGGAAGCATCGTTCGCGGAAGAACCGTTCGCGGAAGCACGATTGCGGAAGCATCGTCAGCGGAAGCATCAGTCGCGGAAGCACCGTTCGCGGAAGAGGAGCCTTCGCGGAAGAACCGTTCGCGGACGCAGTCTTCACCACGTGGAGAAGAGTGCGGAAGATACGTTCGCGGACGAAGATGCGCGCGCAGCCACCCTGGCTATATAAGGGAGAGCGGACGGCCGCTCTGAGAGCACTGCAACAGCGACATCGACCGTGGGGAGATCGTCACCGCCACAGCCAAGGGACTCGACGAACTCCGTGCGGACGACTCCTTCTTCAGGGCCTTAGAGTCAACCGGGATTTAGACCGACTACCTGGAGAAACCATTCGACTAAGCGGGACGGGAAACTTCAACGGGAAGGGACAGAGAGACGCCGCCGGCTAAGAACTCTTTTTAGTTGTGCCCTCGTGCACTATTTATTTTTGAAATGTGATCATACAGTGCTCCATGTCTGAACTTCATATTTGTACGTCACGTGGGTGACCAGCCATACAATTGTAAGTTGATTTGATGTATATAAATCTTCAATTTATTTACATCTGAGTTGCTTCTTGCCTAAGTGAAGCCGGTGAGCTACGGAGTGATGATACACCAGCGTTGGGGGACACCAATTTAGTGACGGCTCTCGAATCACAACGAGCGGGAGTTACATAAAGTCTATACGATCAGAGAAACCAGGTTTTTTGGGCCACACCGAAAACAAGTCATTACCAAACGTCACATATGTATGGTGATTTGGAGGTACAGTGACTACATGTAAGTCTCTACAGCAAAAATCTACGGCAGAAATATGACACATTTGCACTTGTGGTTATTGGTCAATATAATCCTACACTGCTGCAGTGACCAAACCTAAGATGTTATTGATTCAGTCGCCAACCCTTCGTTGATTACTTTGCACGCTGGTGACAGTTTTTTTTGTCAAACAACCCGCCTACATTCATCGAACAAACCCCTCTTGTACCCGCGACACATCTAGTGCGACCGCACTTTGTACTCGGCCACAAAGCAGCGGGTCCAGCTTCTCAAAAGTGTTCGACAGGTAGCTGTTGTTGCAAGAAATTAATAGGCAGAATAATGGCTTCATCGATTCTCAATAACGGTGGAATAATTGCAGCAATCACATCGACTGCTTTGCATAATCTCTGTTGGCCGCGGATTTCTACATTTAGCCTTCCTTGATCTAAAAGGAATTTCTGTGACCACATCGCTTCTGTTGCAATATCGACAAGCGCAGCGTTAATACCACAGAACTTGTGCAGCCAGAGATATAATAATGACTAAAAATTGGTATGCAAGTTTTGCGTCATACCTTTCGATTCTCCGAAATATTTCCAAAAGCAGCCTTTTCATCTCAAAATGTATGTTGGCCACTAGATTAGAGCGCTGCACTTATAAAACCTCCAACAACCCATTTTCTCCGCAGTGCGTGGCACGATGAGTCTCAGCATATACCCAGGATGTCATATCCAATGTTGCTATTTTAGTTTTTGCTCCTGGGCAGTGGCTTCGTGCTGCTGTAAATGACACGTATACCGCGAGGGCCACTCACGAGGCCAATCTGACACGTTCCCGACATGATTGGTCTGTTCGCGGCTGGACGACCAAGGTACACTTGTCTCAGGTCCTCTACAGGATCCTAGATAAAGGTCTCCGTTAGTTGGGGTCCTAACGGCGACATTGCCTTATCCATCACAAACATGTAACGACACGGTCATGTGGCAATCGTGACACCGCAAATACTGCTGAATGATTGCAGTATCATCGTGCAAAGATCATATCGTGATATGATATTGCACGCATAAGAGAAAAAATAGCATGAACACATACAAACTGAAACATCTGTCCGTCTGATCTTTTCGAACTCTTTCAATCCTTACTAACTTCTTAAAACTTGCTATTCGTAGAAATCGCGATTGTAAAGGTGTAATCAGAGAAATTTGGACTAAAAGTTCATACTTAATTGTTCGAAAATGTGTTCCCAGCATGTAAACCGTGATGGATTCACAAGACTATTGCCTATTTCGATGTCAGCTTCATCACCAAATGAAATTCCATTCGTCAAAGCATTCGTGATCAGGGAGTTATGCCCCAATCATCCCCGTCGAATTCGCTGTAATTGCTCGGTAATTAAAAGTAATGACAGTGGGCTCAGCAATGCGTCACTCCACGCAGTGTAGCGAGGACGTGCCAGTGACATTGGGTGGATCAGTTCAAGGTCACCGATCAGCTACACGGGAAATCCGCTGAAATCTTCCAGCTGAATTTGACAACGTTTCCTCATTTATCTTCGTAGCTCGCTTGCTTATCTAGTTACTGATGATATATCTGGGTACAGTTTGCTCTAGCGAGCCAGCTATTGACTCGGTCTTTGTTTGATCATTTTCCTCTTCAAGGTCCGGTGCTAAAAATACGCAGATGCTGCTGATTCGAAGTAAACTTGTGTATATGTAGATAATTTCTTGGTACTCAGCCTAGCAATAATTAACATACATGCATCAAGGAATATGTATGTACGTCATGAAGTAGGACATCCATATCTGTACCATAGACATAGAAGATGTCTATGATTTTTACCAAAACACAATACAATATGTACTAAACTGATCCTTTTTAACAATGCCAGTCAGTGGACATTAAAGTCTGCTGAGAATGTATTCTATCCCACCCTATATGGCCTTCAAAATAAAGGAATGAAAATAACAATACATTACGGTATAATAGATTCCCTATATTGATTATGAGTGTAACTCATTAACTTTCTTCGTCCAACACCATTTTGTGAGCTTCTATTTAAGTTTTCACCATGTGCAATTGTTTCATTCCTTTTGAAGTTCTTCCGCCCCCGCTGCTGTTTACAGTGTGCAAATGCGTTTATTGTTTCAAATAAATAAATGCCATTCGTTTTCCAATTTGCGGCAGTCCAATTGTTCGACGTCATGTGAAGTGCGTTTCGTCTTAGGTTTCGTGAGCTCGATCATACAGTACAGTCCGACTGTCATTGATATCTAACGCGTTTTCAATTATAGGAACGCGACGTTTTCTCCTGTGATTGATCTTAGTGAAAGATGGCCACAAAATTCGATAAGTGCGGGTTTGATTTTCCGTACTTTTGTTGACTGACAAAATCAGTGTCCCCCATTTCCTACTCAAAACAGAACTGATAATTGAGAATGTTTGCGAATGTCTTGTGTATGTGGTTTCCGTACATGTATCATATTGATTTCGAAACCTCCTGTCGAAGTTTGATAAGATATTAGACTGTAAATATTCATACAATTTCAATTCAGCACACATGTTGAGCTGCGTCCTTATATTCTGAGTTTCGAGATTATGCTAGCATGCGATTTTTTTTTCGAAGCAATCGAATGTATCAGGTGGCTTAATTAAACACTATCTATATCCATAAGATACATGCCGTGGGGTGGGTTGGAAAGTGGAACAGTCACAAAAGCTTGCAACTTCTTTGAGAATGAGACAGACAACAACCATCTTATTCTAGAAGGGAAGCGATTATGGACAGACGGTCTCAGAAACAAAATCAATCAGGCAAGTAAACAGGCTTCGAGCACATATGTCCACTCCCACGACGCCGGGAAGAGAAACATGTTAGGGAGGAAGATGTAATTATTTCACCCGGCTACCACCGCCCCGTCTCCTGGGCAGACTGAAGCTGGCCTAGTGTGAGCAAGCAGACGCCCAGGGATGAGATACGGGGTGCTTCCTTCACCCGATCAGGCGACGAATATGTTTCTGGAGGGCTGTTGATACAGAACACCAGGACAAAAGACCCCCGATGAATTATGCATGAGGAGTTGTCTTTTCAAAGGCATGGGTTCGATTGAACAAACATCAACGTGTATTGGACTTCATGATCATGTAATCCAACTGTGTTTTTATGCCATCCATATTCAGCGTAGCTATGCATATTATTTGAATCTGGTTAGGCCGTTCAGTCTACCAATACAAAAACGGTTATTCAATAATAAATCAGGATGTATAGATGTATGGAAGTGGAGTGAGTAATAATAATTCCACGATTGGCTGATAAACATCACTGTCACCTAATCAAGGTTGGCCCCAAAGTTTGTTTAAATTCATCCTGATATACTTGACTTTTGACGAAACAAGCAGGCCTCAGATGTATCCAAAAAACAAGACACTGCAGTACATGTATATATGATGATATATCACTGATGGAGTTAATAACAATGACATGTGCTTCATTCTGTACCCGGTGTCATATCTCCTGCACTGTGTGTACTTACAGGCCAAGAACAAGTTCATCATGCTGAAGGTGCTGAAGGAGCTGAGTGGGAAGGGAGCCAGCTTCAGGCCCGTGTCGGACGAGGCGGCCAAGCGGCGGAGCCGGAGCAAGAGTCAGTCCACAATGGTCAGTATCGCCTGCCGGCAGCTACAGTAGTGAATTTGACTCGGTAGTTAGTGAGTTGAGGATTTCAATAACGGTGAACAGTATTTCAATAGCGAATGACAAATCTTTACAGAACGATTTATGATCGAACAATACCATGTGATCATTCCACTGCTTGTCTCAATTTTGAGTACGGGGGTGTTCATCAGCATCGGTTTCAGCACCATAAGAGTTTCAAATTCTGGATTGGAAGTTTATCATATTTTTGTAAATCACAATGGAATTGGCTGAGCATGCTTGTCAGATGATGATACTTTTTCAATATCAAGGGATCTGGGCAGGCTGCTTGGAATGATCTTCGTGTCTAATACACCGACCCGGTGTATGCATGTTACAATGTACCATGCATGCAATTATCTCCCTGTAGTAGGGCCTACACTATTGACATCAGGTATTTATTTTTGGTAGCATCAACCATTTCATAACCGGCTCTGCAAGATATAAGCCCGGACACTAAGAACCGTGTTGAGAAGCATGTGTCATGTAGGCCTACCACACCAAGCCCCGATGTGTGTTCGTTCTTACTGGTCGTTCTTTGTCGGCACTGACAACCCTGGGTCACGGGCTGCACGGGGCCTAGTAATGGACAATAATGCCCTGTCCCCGGCAAATAAAAAAACAGTAATCTAGTCCCCAGCGGCGAACCAAATGGCAATGAAAGCGACAATAAATATTATTGCGCAAAAGCCACGCATGCTAAAGTGTGTGGCAGCCGAGTTTTCACCCAGGTTGATGCTCCTGCAAACAAGGGAATGTTGGTGGTGTTTCCACCCTCATGTTGACAGAGCGAGTGACGTGGTTTTGAGGAATTGTGAAGTCTGCATGATTGCCCTCTCTTCGACGCCTGCTGAGTGACGTCATATTGATATTCCCTCTGCTTTGCACCATCCCGGAATCACCACTTGAGGGTTCTCGCGTACAGATCAAAGGCTTCCATGTAGCGGAGGCGTTACTGAACACGGCGGGCTCGGATTGATTCTTCAATCCCCTCGACCATCTCCAGTCGTGCTGTCTTCAGTGCAATTGTGTCATGCAGCAACATTTAATTGATTCAGTTGAGAGCAATTACACATCTCTAAGTTACTTGAAAACTCGGCTTCAGATCTGACAAGAGACGTGATTTGTCACGTTTCGTCAGGAACAGCTTGATCTTCACGAGGCCAATCCTCTATATATAGAAGAGTCATTCTCAACGCCCTTCACGTCTCTATACCCTTGTCATTGCGAAGGATATATTTCAGTAGAGACAATGTGAAAGTCATTACATGTAGTATGCAATAAGTTTCAGGTACTTGTATAAGATGCATTAGCCTAAACAAGATGCATTATGTTTTACTCCAAAATTGTCGGGTCACAGTGAATACAGCCGTATTCAGCAGACTGTAGGTCCATGGTGACATCCGTGTTGCTTTGTGTATGAAGTGGTGACAGGCCAATACGTACTTTCATACGGATTCCTCATAATGTAATATCATGTTTGTCCCTGCTATCATATGGCAAATAAACGTATATGTGTGAGAATTAAATATTCTTTATTTCGATTGGCCCAGAATTATTGATACATATCGAACGGTCGAACCAGGCAAAGGAATTGATAAACTGACGAAAGCTGCTTGGACACATGACCTTATCAGAGTAAATTTGAAGCAATACTATTCGCGCTGCAAACTTCATATACACTTCATATATTTTGTCATCGCTCATCATATTCTTCCCCTGTATCACACTCCGTCATTTGAGTTTCTTCTGTTTCGGGGTCCGTGATATAGTGTGATATACCGTGATTTAATGTCATGCCTGAATCTGGAGTGATCATTCTCACACGCGTCCATGCAACCATCACGTAATGAAGTATAGACATTCAAATCCTACTTGGTGACGATTAATGCAATCGCTTACAGAGACTGACTGAAAATCGACTTGAAATGGATGTGTGATATCTTTGTCGTGAACCACGACCTTTGTGAAAGGTTTTCTGCTGTGTTTCTGAATGGAAGAATTCAAACGAATGTGAAGTTCATCCATCACTTTCAGATGGAAGACAATATAATATATACCGTCGAACAATGGAAACCAATGAAATATGTATGAATGAAAGCGAGGCATCCATTCACGAGCCAGTGAAATCGATAATGTGGTTATAGATGACATTCAGAATAGTTGAGAAGCCGGTTTCTTGTGGCTTCGAACATGTTTTTGGCATTACCAAGAAAATGCATGATGTAAAAAATGTTCTCTACAAGATGAATCTCTCAATTCTAAGAAAGTTTGAGAATGTGCACATTTCTTCCCTTTCCGTCAGTTTGTATTCTATCGAATTGAATACAAAATGTTATTGTACATGGATGTACAGGCCATGTGTTCAAAAAGTCACTGTGCAGTGGCATTATGTATTCATTGCTAGTTAGTACCAGGTAGCATTCCAGTTTATACATACATTCACGGTGTTTACTCAAAAATACATTACTTATAGATAGGAACATAGCATGTGGAACAATAATAATTCTGAAATTTGGCTATTTTTCTGAAATTTGGCTGCAGTAATTGCTTGAGGTACCTTCTGTTTAGTGTTTGCAAAGCACAACGTGACTTAATGTTCGCAAACCTGTTAATTAATACACAGGCATATTGTTGCGATTCGACACTCTATGGCCAGCATATATTTGTCAAGAGTATTCTTGAACCTCTGAGGATTATTTTCCTTCATGACCCCGTACCTATTAGACCCAAAAATCCTTTCTTGCGAAGGAAGACCCACACGGACCGCATGGCTAGTCTGGAATGGCTTTCCAAACTTCCAATTTACTTGTTTTCTTAGAAATGAACCGGTATTGTCATGTAGTCATAGTCATTATAATGCCATAATCATCCAATAAATATTCATGGTCATGCAACACATTTAACTTTATCCACTTTCGTGTAATTTTTCACATGATAGGATTACATATCCATAGCTATAACACAACGTTAGGAAGTGCACAGTGACTTTTTGAACACCCTGTACATGAGGCTACCGGATCGGTTTCATCTTGAAGATATTTTGCTGCGCAGATGCTTTCAATTTTACTTTGTCAACAATAAATTCTTATTTTGAACCACTCTGCCCAATATTATGATGCATGTGACTTTTCCAATGGGCAGGTCATTCACAATGCGTCATGACTGTTGGAGAATGGCAGATCACAGTCCTATATCATTCCCGAACGTTGAAGACATTCAGCGAGTCATGTATACCACAGTCACGAGAGTAATTCTCAACTGAAGAACTCTCCTGGTGGCCCCTTCCGGTATTCTATATAGGCTTTGTTTCGACGTTTTGTTTCAGTCTGTGAGACTGCAGACTGTGTCGACTCCTGTGTTCCCGATGACCTCTCGCCCGGTCCACGGAAAATTGCACACGTTGTCGGTATGATTAACTCCCAGACTGGTTAGAGTACCTCGATCGACCTTCTCCTTTTTGCATTTCAGCAAGGAACATTAATTCTGATCAAATTTCTTATTGATCACAAACATTTTCAAATGTAGTCCGCCTTAGATGTCAAAACAGTATCCAGCACACACACACAAACATTTCAAATTCGCTCATAGCTGTTAGGGGTACCAAATATCGGGCAATGCACGACCGTACATGTACAGGTAGATCTACAGTGATGAAATCCCCGGTAATCAGCGTAACAAGGAATAAATACCGTCTGTTTCGACTGAAGCCAAACGCTCCAAAGTGTCACGGAGCTCGCAAAAAAACAAGAACCATCGGTCAAAAAGCTGATTTTCGATCGAGATACTTAAGTATTTCTGCCGATAAGGCCAATTTTTAGAGGTGAAGTAGCTAGGCTAAACTACTTTGTCGATTTCTGGTCAAATATGTCAAGTATATCGTGAATTAGCAAACCTAACCCAAAGAAGATTGGACAAATAAACTCCCAAATCGACTTTGAGTGACCTCACAGTTAGAACATCAGTTCTAACCCTACACGTCACCAGACGACGATCAAGGATGCTGATAATTGTCGAGTCATGCGTTGATATTGAATTTAACGAGTCACTCGACATTTAATACACATTATTGCGAAATTCTATGTTGCATAAATCTGTATGAATAATATGCAAACACTTCATTCCTGGCGGGAAGTTATTCATGTACATACTATACATAATGGTTGGTAATTGATGTGTTTAATCAGACCTATTGCCCGGGCTAATCTTGTTATCGCACAGTCACGTAAACTGACGGGTCTAGTAGACACGGGCCTACATGTATATGCAATGTCCCAATCGTATTTGAGGGACATAGCAGGCGGTGAGAGCGTGAAGACGGATGATCACATCATCGGCTGCCAGGAGAGGGCGTAAATGCTCAAAAAGATCAATTGTTCCCCCCGGAAGCACCAACCTTTCCATTACTGATCGGTGCTACAATTAGTTATTTACTGTTTCCAAACTTGGCGTGTGGCAGCCATCCAAATTGTACATGAAATAGTGATGAGGCTGGCAGGGCCGGGGTGATTACGGTGCAGTGGGAGGTATTGGATGGGCCGGACTGGGACCTGGAGACTACGGGGGCAGCTGGATGACCCGCCCGGGTCCCAGGGGTAATCAGCACACCCCTATAGACAGCGTCACGCCAGTCCCCGTCTACGGATTCTCCACCAACTGATACCGGAGAGTTGTTTTTTCAACTTTTGTTTTCTCTCACCATCCTTTGGTGGAGTTCTATTGTTGATCCTGTTCGGGACTAAAAGCCCGCGGGTCCCCATGGACACTAGCCTAGGTTGTCCAGTGAGCTACCTCGGGCCCCAGATCCCCGGCACGTAACATAATTAGTCGTCCTTCATTGTCAGCTTTACATCAGCGGCCCCTCATCGGATAATCCCCCACTAATCCGCTGTCTGAGATAAACCATGGAAGACCATCCCTGGCTTGACCGGGCCGTGCAGCACAAGGCGTTGATGTTTTATGTTCTCTCTGATGTATGGGCTTATGGATGATGTTTTGTTTTGCGGCACAGCTCCGTATATAAGAGCGTGGACCGATCAGTATTCGGATTAGACACGGAAGGTTAGGTCAACACGACAGCGTGGACCGTGCCTGACAAGTGATAACAAAGCGCCGATCATTGGAATACATACCCACGCGGCCATATCAGATAGCCGCATTGTGCTGTATTTATCATGTTTCATTGACCACAAAGTCCATATTTGTTCGGAGCAAAATAAACTGCTTCGGGAGCACAAACATTCACGGATGAGAGGCACAAACGACAGCTCCGGGAGGCGTGTTGTTCTACAGGACCTCTGTATGGGAATCACTCGCTCGGGCGCCTCGCCTCTCTATCGGGCCGATTAGATCTGCTCCACTCGGCTGGACACCGGTCGACGATTAGCCGAGCGTGAGTCCCCGGAGTAGACAGCGGTACCTCCACAACAATTAGCCGCCCTAGACCGGGCACCGGCCCCGGACATCCGCCCAGACTGTACGGGACCAATGATAACGATGTCAGCGACCTCCTCGGTGCTTTAATTCATGCTGCTGGTCAATCCCTCTCTGACATTCAAAATCAAATCAGACGAGGAGACGAGACGTCGATAATAGCGCATCGTGAGGCAGATTAGGTCCGAATAAAGCATCGGGAACAAGGGCCGACCACCAACATGCCACTACACATATTCACGGAATTTGGGGTGTTCTCCAAAGAGAATTTCACTTTATCCGATGTAAGATCGATTTTATGTCATAGTAATCTTTTCCTTCCATTCCGTAGGATTTATTTTTGGTAGCTTCCCCAGCTTCACTGTTGAGCGTGTTTCTACTTTTCAACCACATTCAAATTCAAAGTCTCATAGGTCACTGTAAAGCCATTGTTTTAGGCCATCACACTGCAGGTTTTACGTACTGATGTAACTTGATTGAAAGCCAATATAAGTTGTTGTTTTTTCTGGTCTGAATCCAGAACATACTTCCATATACTTAATGTAACTGGCGGATTATTGGTGAGACATCGCTACGTTTACACATACTTGTACATGTAGTGTTCCACTGAACGTTTTGATTCATGACCTAATATAATAATAATTATGTTAAGATTAGGTAACTTTTTATGCATGAGGTAAATTTGCTTGGATCAAATGCCATAGATATGGATCCCGTATGCATCGGGACGCAGTGGTACTATATGGAACGATATAGATATGCCTATATGCCTACGATTGAATAGTTTTCACGTTCGATTAGGCAAAGACGAGATAAACATCATGAACATCTAATACTTGCAGATAGAACTTTGGAATTTATCTATCGAAGAACACAATCTAACTTCAATAAATTCCCCGGTGTAAAACTAGCTGGCACATACGGCGGGCGAACCTTTGCTGTGATACCTTTGTTGTGATATCCAACATCCCATTGCAGCCAACCGAGCAGCTGTCATGTAATAAAACACCGGAGTTCCATTACACTCAGAATATTTCACTGTTCTAAAAGCCAGTGACACCTTCTGACAGCAGTAGGGGTTTATATCTACCGTGGATGGTCGGGAAAAGACTGCGTCTCATCAATACACTGCGGGAAATTGTTATTTAATGACACGGGTTGTATAACACACTAGGATTTGATAGTACTGGGCCGAATTTTTAGTGGATTAGTCATTGGTGGGTTTCATCGTGCAATTTAGTTGGAACCACAGTCAGTCAATTTATGTGCAACCGCCCTCTCCTTGCTTGAACAATGCGGAAGAACGTGTAACACGTTGATTAGCATCAGTTGATTTCATCCAGTCCTCATTGCCTAAAGCTCCAAAATTATTTTCGTTTTTTGTCAATAATTTACTTGGTAATTTAAAAAAAAATGTGTGTGTGATGTGTATCAGTAGCACTCAATTGATTTTGGGATGTGATCATTTTTAGATACATTCTAATCAAGTGCCTCAAGAGTGGCCATCTTCCATACAAAGTAAACATTGGTGTTCCTTCAAGCGGACCTGTTTGTATGTTCATGAAGTTATGTTTAAGTTGGATCTCTTCTACATACGACTATCATACCGATTAACACTAATGCCTCCTCTATATTGTCCCCGGCAGACGTCGACGGACAAGGACGCGGACGAGGACGTGGAGGAAGACGAGGACGCCGTGGTGGGCGACCCCCCGGACCGACCGTCCCTCCGCTCCGTGCCCAAGTTCATTATCCTGCACTACTCGCCCTTCAAGGCCGTCTGGGACTGGATCGTGCTGTTGCTCGTCATCTACACGGCCGTCTTCACGCCCTACGTGGCAGCCTTTCTCCTCAACGAGGACGAGACGCGCAACAAGCTCAACGAGGATGCGTCCACTCGCGACAAGAACGCCGAGACCAAGCAGGCAGACCCGCTCATCATCATCGACCTCATCGTCGACGTCATGTTCATCGCCGACATCCTCATCAACTTCCGAACCACCTACCTGCACAACGGCGAGGTGGTCTCCGACCCGCAGAAGATTGCCATCAACTATGTCAAGGGCTGGTTCCTGATAGACGCCGTGGCCGCCATCCCCTTCGACCTGCTGCTATTTGGCACCGGCACTAGTGACGTGAGTACGGACGGCCTCGTCAAGTCGATGTTTCTCTGATTATTCGATGTATTCGTGCATTACAATAGTCAAAATCGAGCCAAATTTTGTTTCTCATTCAAATTGCATGATCCATGTCTAATGTAGATTTCTTTCGGCCCGTACAGACTATGACTGTGATGGGGGTGCTGAAGACGGCCCGTCTACTCCGTCTACTCCGCGTGGCCCGTCGTGTCGACCAGTACTCGGAGTACGGTGCCGCCGTCCTACTCTTGCTCATGGCCGCATTCACGCTCGTCGCTCATTGGCTAGCATGTATATTTTACGCAATTGCTTACGTCGAACGCGAGTATTTGCCCGCGCCAATCAGCTGGCTGGATCACCTCGGAAATTCCACTGGCTTGCCATACTTAAGTAACGATTCCACATCGGGACCGGATATCCGCTCCAAATACATTACTGCTCTGTATTTCACATTCACAAGTCTGACGAGTATAGGATTCGGCAATGTGGCGCCAAATACGAACGCTGAAAAAGTATTCTCCATATTCGCCATGCTATTAGGATGTAAGTATTTTAATGTATACGGTCTGCATTCATTGGAATGATCTGTTGATTTTCCCGATAATAACTCATAAGCGTACCAAACTCCGTGCAAACTTACAATCCATTAGACAACACAAGAAGACAAAGACAAGCTTTCCTTTGTATTGAAACGTTTATTTAGTTTGTTGATGTCTGAAAGCTAGAGCATGAATGAGATCAAATGAGGTATATGTAATGAAGAATATCAATTGTAACTCAATTCAGTTCCAACTCAACATGTACCGGTAAATACAGTCATGTATTTGATATTCACATTACTCTTATCCACGCTGATTCAGCTTGCGATTCTTTGATTCACGAGATCATTCCTCCGACTGTGCTGTGCGGATGAACTGTACTTGCACCAGCGTTCAGTGTGCCATATGTCTCCTGTACTCTCGATTGCTTCTTAAAAGGAGGTTAAGTAAATAATGGCGGATGAACTGCTAATATTTTCCTGTGATGTGCCCAGTACCCGCCATACTAATTTTGCAGATGCTCAAAGCCTTGGAAGCGACACACGCTAGTAATGTACCTGATGCCATAATCATAAATTAAATGTTTTTGAGGGACGATTTATTGCACATTCTGCCTTGAAGCAGGTGTATGAGTGGAACTCCAAACAAATAAGCACATTACGCATATTCATCTCCAACAACATAAACATATCTGGGCAGTGCACGGGCCATTGGTTCTATAGTGAGGGTATGATGGGCCCCAATAAGCGTTACCAGACGTGTTCTTCCAACAAATGGCCCTTATTGCCGGCTGGTTCGCCCTCCATGTGAGGTCCATTTGGCTGCCCCACTAGGCTACTTGCATTGGAATTGTATGTTTCCAAGCATGTGAATCGCATAAGATAACGTCCGCAAATATGCAACACGGATGTGGCTTGTTCTCTGGGCAGGTATTTGTTGATCCTCCCCATTGTCGGGGTCTGTGTTCTTAACCTTAACAGATACCACGGGCTGCCGTAAACAGCCGTGTGTTATGTTCACACACAGCCTGGGGGTATACTGCTCGACCTGTCCATTTCTCTCGCTAATCTTTCCACGCTGTTTGGGTATCGATCATTGACATAAGTGGTCAGCTGATCGGACGCTATTGTTTGCACGAAACCTGATATTTATTTTTGATTGCCTCCTGTTCCTCTGTGTGTTCTCCAGTTGTTTGGAGATCGCACCTAAAGGGACCCTATTAATAGTTACGATATCAGTAAATGAAACCTGTATGGATACAAAACACATCCTTTGATCGATCTATATTCGGAGCAGCGACTTTACTCCAACACCATGCGCAAGAGATTATCATACGTACATGTACGATAGAATTCAATTTGATAAAGTCTGAACATCTCTGCAGTGTACGATGGACATATGCTTGTCACAAATTCTAAACCCTTGTCAAGTCCTTCGCAGCCTCGCCTGACACGTGACGTGATCGATCTTCCGGGGTCAAATCAATATCTGGCCCAGAGGGGAAGCCGATCACAGAACGCGGAGGATCAATCCCCCACTCTCACGCCCTAATTTCGAGTGGTTCTCACGACAAAAGGTATTCGGCAACAGTTTCGGGGAGACCCAGTAAGATTCGACCTCCTGGCGAGGACACTCGACTGACAGATGGCACCACTTGTCTGGCGGTCGATGTGCTCCACGTGTTTGTAAACAATGGCCCATCCTCCTCCAGCCATGTCTCGGCGACCTTCCATCGATCTCCCAGAGCCGCATCAGGAGGCCCTGATCTGCTCGCACCATGTGAACCTGTCCATGTACTGCTACCCTCTCAGAATTTGGGACAAATAATGGAGGAAATGTTCAAATTGATTGTCATATTGTAAACTATAGTTTGAAAGTATATGCTTTGAAAAATTCACAGCTGAATTTTACTAGCACGTTCACTTTCAAGATTAATCGTTGATAAAATGAATTGCTCTATTGCTTTCCATATGCTGATGATGCAAACTAGCTGATTTTTATCTTATGTATTACTGGTGTGCTTTGTCTTGTCTTTTTGCTCATTTGGAATTCATGACTATTACTTCATATCATTAATGTCCGCCTGGTACCCACAGCATTATTTACAATATAAACAACTGTTAATACCTTAAAAGGGGGTATTAATCCTCACGTGTGGGATAGAGAAACACGCTTGAGATTGGCGCATTCGTTACCGGAGTTCAGAGGAACACGTACGTGCGCCAGAACCTGACATTTAGGTTTGACGGGAACTGGTATGAACGAACGGTCCTGGGAGTATAGTCCTCTGCAATATTTGACGTGTGAAAATAGCACGGGCCCTAAAAGGATGATATAACCCCGCGAGGGGGCCTGTTTCCAATGATTACTCTGGGGTCCTCAAACCGGCTCGGTCCGGGTGTTGAGGCTTAGTGCCGAGCCTGTAACGAGGGTTTCCCTTCCCTTGGTTCCCCCATCTTTCACACCACCCCTCGCTTAGCGCAGTACGTGGGTCCCCTGATGCATTTTGCCCCAGCTGTTAGG
Source organism: Terebella lapidaria (assembly GCA_949152475.1). Taxonomy (NCBI): domain Eukaryota; kingdom Metazoa; phylum Annelida; class Polychaeta; order Terebellida; family Terebellidae; genus Terebella; species Terebella lapidaria. Next base: position 27,343,681 of record OX424557.1, on the reverse strand, counting down.
TACCAGACAGATAATGGCTAGCAATGTCGTAACTGTTCACGATACTAAGAGCTACTTGTACCCTACTCAACAATTAGGACTCGATCTTGGACTTGTACCGAGAGAAGACCAGGCGATCCTTGAAAGCAGTGGTCGTATGTTACAGTATAAAATCCAAATCCAAATATTAGCCGATCAACACGATGCATCGGCAACAACAAAAAAGCACTTACATGTAAACAAAGTCATGAAAATGTAGGGCAACAAAATTCATCTATTTGATTCTCATATAAATTGTTACTACCACATCTAGGTTAATTTGTATCAATATACACAAAACCATTTCAGCACATGTATATCGTTTGTATTTTCGTGTGTTTTTTTTTTTTGCTGCTCTCCCACTCCCCAGCGTTGATGAGTGCCGCTATATTCGGTAACGTGTCGTCCATCATGCTGAGGCTATACCAAGGTACAGAGGAATACCACGAGATGCAGACAAGCATCAAAGAGTTCATCAACTTCCACCACATCCACAAACCAATGGCCACCCGGCTCATAGAGTCCTACCAGCACTCGTGGTCCTATACCAACGGCATCGACATGAACAGTGTGAGTATAGATGTATCCGGTGTCTGGAACATCCGTGGAGCTCCACAGATGGTTCCATCACAGAAATAGGTTGTAGTTTGGTATTGGTTCGGAGGGTGAATGTCTCTTTCACGATGTTGTACCATGCAAAAAAGGTCTTGGACTAAAATTGTTTGAGAAAAATTTGAATTACAAAACACAAACCGTCTTAATATATCACACGACCTGGGGGAGGGGGTTAAAAGAAACACAGTGTAGTGCGGGATACATTCATGTACATACAGAGAACAAAAATAGTACTTGTATAGAGATCGATAAACACGACTGTTCCAGTAGAGACGCCAAAGTACTAATCGTGTCGTTCGTGACCCAGTTGTAGTATCAAAGGAATGTCTGCCGCAGACGATACCCCTGCTAGCCCGATACCCGAGCCCCTTCCCATGTGGCGGGGTGTGATCCACTCGATATATTCCCCGCCTCCTCTCCACGACACCGACAAACACACTGTTCTCCGCTTTGATGTTGCAGGTACTGAAGAGCTTCCCCGAATGTCTACAAGCCGACATTTGTCTACATCTGAACAGGAACTTGCTCAATAACTGTCCAGCTTTCAAGTGTGCCAGTCCAGGTGAGAAGTTTGCCTTCGAGTACCAAATGAAACATAGCAATCATGGTATCGATGTCTCCCTGGTTCAATCGTCGGGGTTTGAGGGGGGTAATTACATCACATTCAAACAAAGGACGCTGTTCTCGTATTTTATGTTCATTGATAGCAGGAAATTCGTTGTGCCACTTATGGTTTATATATAATATCAGAAAGATCAGGTACAATGTAGCGCTATAGATTGTAGACAAGCGGGAAGACACTATCTGACCACTGCATTACATTTCTGTCTAAATGTGCGAGGACGCAAACGGATATAAATTCTAGACATAAAAGCACCCATATTGCAAGTAATGTTTCCATCTTTGAAATTGAGCGAGTTCTCTGCCGTGAGCACCTGAGGTCCGTCTGGTGGCTTGCCGTGTTCTGGCTGTGGTGTCGATGTACAGCCATATGGCGGTCAGGTTACAGTTAGGGCGACCTCTTGTCTCCAGCCACCAGGCAATCTCGGCCCGTTTTATGTCATGTAATGCTGACTTTATCGCAGATTTATATCGCGCCGAAGGCGGAGTCGCGCGCACTGTGCTGAAATAAAAATGAAACATATCATATTTGGTCTTGCCTCGGGGGAAAACGAGAAAACGGATCGCACATCCCGTGAACCATGGCATATCAACAAAACCAAATTAACCCTTTGCAGAATAATATTGGTTTTCTGCTTCATATGTACGTGTAGCAAAAGATCTAACAATACGGAAGCGCAATTTTTGCCTAAACACAACATATATCTGGCCTTATTACGAAAGGCTGGGTGAAGCACATGTAGATCATTAGTCATTCTGAGTAGAAAACATTGTACTGGCTCATATCAATTTGAACACTATACACATGGTCACGTTGAGACAATTATAGTATTTTGTGGAAAAGAGGCGCGGTCGTTTTTGTGGTTGGAGCAACCCTTGGCGGATCCAGGCCAATTAGATAATAGCTGTTACAACATTCAGTGGGCCAGATTTTACCACTTGTATGTTTTATTCAATAGAATACGCGCAGATATATCGTGTAGACATATATATTGGCATAAAGCTTCGCGATCACACTCTATCTTTTCGCGATCACACTCATTATTTATTTATTTTCTCATCTACCCACCTCCGCTAACCCCAATCCCCCGCCCCATCCCCCCATACCCCGTGTCTAGGCTGTCTGCGAGCGTTGTCCTGCAAGTTCAAGTCGACCCACGCGCCGCCCGGGGACACGCTGATCCACCCCGGGGACATCCTGGACGCCATCTACTTCATCGCTCGCGGCTCCATAGAGATCCTGAACGACACCATCGTCATGGCTATCCTAGGTCAGTGGCCTCCGAGGCGTCTCTGGGGCTCGCTGCCCATGATTTATACCCAGAATAGAACATGTAGGCCCTAGACCTATTGTAGGCTAGAACATTCGATGTAGGCCACGGTGCTAAAGTACTGTATACATGTTATCAATCGCCAAAAATTTGAAGAGAAGCCCTTTTTTATCATAACGTGTTGGTCATTCCGAACATGAGTCGGGGCACGTGACAGTATGTCTAATACAATTATATCAATTATCTTTTCCCTGAAAGCGACGATAACAAAGTTGTAAAAATATAATTATTAGATAATGATGTTCAAATTACACATCATTATTGCTAATTTATTCTGTTTAGTTTTCAATTGATCGAAAAGATAACTTTTTTTTTCAATCGAATTTATATACATTTTCATCATATCACATTGAAGAATAATAACAGTCATAATACTTTGTATGGCCCGGAGATATGGCCCCAGTTGGAATCTGCCTGGAACAATTTACATCTGATAATGATATAATCAATATCAAAACCTACATTCTGTCATGCAGGCAAGGACGATATATTTGGCGAGAACATCACGGAGTCCACGCCGCACGACCGAGCGACGATCGGCAAGTCTAACTACAGCGTACGGGCGCTGTCCTACTGCGATCTGCACAAGATCATGCTGGACGACCTGCAAGAGATCCTCGAGGTCTACCCGGAGTTCGCCGGGGACTTCCTCTCCAAGTTCAGGGTCACCTTCAACCTCCGACATGTCAGTAGTATATACCGCACTTTAGGGTCGGATATCGCTGTGACTAATCACTTCCTGTTCCAGGTGGTCACGTGGTCAACATCAGTTCAGTGTCATAATAAGAGCAACACTACGCCCATGATATCAAACAATTTCTTGGTTGTTAGCACAACAATTACATTTGAATCGCTTCGTACGTAGAAAACAATGCCAGCTACTTATGTAGTGCAGTGTAACAGCTAGATCTAGCTGCATAGTGCATTATTTGTACAAAGCCGCGGTAAGCAGTAGCTATCAACATACCTATTTCAACCATGTAATATCGTGTCGTATTTTCTCCCTGTAACCATAGACGCATCAACCGGTAAGATGCTTGCAGCTTGTTGCCATAGTGACAGATTTGCACGATTAGCGTGGTGATATTAGTGTTGTGTTTTATCAGAAATCCATATCTTTGGGTTTTTGGTTTTATGTATTTATTCTAAGAGGAAATTAGTATTATTTTCAAACAGCTTGAGTGCATGCTTCAGAGACTCGACTTGTTGTTGAATATTGCTTGATATCGTTATTACATGACTTGATTGATAAAACGTTCACAACTTTCTACAATACTCAAACAAGTCTTGTCTGCTGTGTTTATTATGGTTTTGTAGTCATAACTCGTAGTGCAATATCACAGTATCATGATTGTTGTTGTATGAATGATTTTATTGTTGACAGAAGGCCCTGAGAGCATGAATTAAATCAAATAATAATGAGGTGTACGTGTAATTATGGTATTTAATACATGCATTATTCAGTGCAATCAAAACTAGTACATTGAGTTTTCAAGCGAAATTTATATAATCCGTACAACATTCATAGGTACATGTAAGCGATTATGGGATTCTCTTTCAGCCGTCGAAAAACACCAACACACCACAGGGACTATACATGTATCTTGTACCAGTTTGCATATCAGCATCAATTGTCAGCATTTGATTTCAATTCTGATATATGTGTAATTTACGTGCGCGTCCTATCGTTACCAGGGCGACCTGATCCAGAGGACGTCCCCCACCAAGCTCGATGATGAGACACTCAAGTTCATCCGGCAGAAACGGCCGCGATTGCAGTGTCGTGGTCAAAGGACCGCCATGTCTCCCACACAAGGTAGGCTACATTACGTACAAGCGTCTAATTGCACTGCGAACACTCAGATGTACCGCTTATGTACTCGTCTCTGAGATTTGTGGTGTGCTGCTAAATTGATCCTGTTTGGAGTTCAAGGAACAGAGGTTCATTGACATGTAAATCACATTCACATGAACGACAATCCATTCACTTTTGTCAAAGAGCCAGCCAATTACCGCAAGTACTCTTCACTATGCACCGATAACCTGTACCATGTGTATTGACCGTTCCCTGCCAGCTCCCGGGGCACAGGGAGGCCCGAGTGGTGCCAGTTCCCGGGCCGGGGCGCTCCGCCGACGGTTCGCCGCCGCCCGCCACGCCAGCAGCCACGACCGCAAGCACGGCACGCTCGAGACGTCCAGCGACGACGAACAGAAACACCTAGGCATCATCGAGCTGTCCCCGGAACATGCCAGTATGGACCTGACCGAGGAGGACTTCCGCTCGTCCAGGGGCAAGGCCAGCGGCGTCAACCACCCAGGAGGTATGTATACTCGCCCCGAGCACAGGGCTGGGAGGTAGGGCAAGGAGGCGTATCATAACGTTTGTTAGCGTGCAGAAGATTATAATCAGTTTGTGTTGCAAATCGAATCATCAATAGAAATACTGCATGAATTCTGACATTGATATACAGCAGAATATTTTGAATACAACCCCATTTCCTAAGGCTTTGATCTATCCTGTCACTAATATTCTCAATAACGCTATCAGGTTCTAAGGAAAGTGGTCGTTTCTCCAAGTCCCGTAAGCAGACGCTACAGGCCCCGTCGCGCATTGTATCCCGAAAGCCAGCATTGCCAAGCCGTACCTCGCACATATCACAGTCCGTCGTGTCGCCATCCGCACCGGCCGCCGTGCCCCCCGCTCCGGGAGTCCCGGCCTCGGCGACCCCGGGCCTTGTCCAGTCCGGCCTCTCGCCCATCGCGTCCGTCACCAGCTCCACCTCGTACATTCCCAAGTCCAGCTCCAGCACGGGGCCACTCTGCGGACAGTCGCTGATGGACTACGAGCTACAACAGCACGCGCCCCGTGGCGGCAGCATCCATAGCCTGTCAGACATCGACGAGCGACTCGAAGCCATCAACACGTGCGTAAATGATCCCTGATCAGGGCCAACTGAATATTTTTATTTTATTTTTTTTATAAACAATATTTATTAGGATCGATCAACAGGCCATGCCTATACAAAGATTTTTTCCATAAAAATTGAATGTATAGTGAATTACAAACCGTTAGGCTGCATTTACCTGAAACTAACAAATATATTGTATGCTTGCAGGCGGATGCATAACTTCGAGACGGACCTCTGTACGACAGTGGACGCAATCCTGGAGTTGCTGGGCCACAAGCCTCAGGTGTCGCTGGGTCAGTACCAGTCCCGCCACCCGGACTTCCCCCCGCCGCCACCGCCCCTCGCCTCAGTGTTCCGCCCTGCTCGCGGCCCCGCCCGACCCCAGAGGATAGACCTGGCCCACCCCTTCAAGCCCAGGACCTCTAGGCTTCCAAGGATGACTTCCTTAGACGGCGAGAAGCTCGTCAAACCTGTATGAGGCATGTGGCACCCGTATAGGACAAGATTTTCAAATTATCACGCACACGTATCGCACGTGTTTCTAGGAACACGGGGTGAGTATTTGGAGGTTTCAGGAGTGGAAACTGGACGTGTTCGCAGAAGTTACATGGGATCTACTGCCATATTTGGATACCTCGTAGATGAATCGACACTCCGAGGCTCCGAGCCAAGAATTCCCGACCTTGAAGCCATAACACGGACGTCTTCTTTATTTTGCTTCGATTGTGACACTTTTATTTCGTTTGCGTGTATTTTATTTGTGTTATTGTCTATGCAAGGTTATCTCGAGATACATTTAGTTATTACATCGTCGTGTATGCCCATTGTGATATTTAGTTGAGGGTGACGCAGGGAACGATGTACTATGGATGTGAGCAGGTGATGAGCGAACATCTACACGTACTTTGGTTTTGTAATATTTCACAAGTATATTCCTACCAAACATTCCAGTTATGGTCACGTGACCAGTCGCTCACCGCTCGCTATCATATTTATTACATAACAATCTATCAATATTGGCAGTGTGATAGTAACCAGTCGTCTGCTACTATATTTATTATTTAAACATCAAACAATGTGTACATTGATGAAATCAATAAAATTGCTGAAATTGTCCGTCGGAGCGGTGTTAGTTTGTTATGCCTCTTTCTCGTGTTGATAAACTTTCTAGATGCTTTACACAAAGAGCACTTTAGCATCCGGCCCCGGGAACGAATGAAACACACACACAATAGATCATACAACACAACGGAAATAAACTCACGCTATACTGACTTATCATTTCAAACCATGCATGGAAACAAACTTACTAGATAAATTTAGTATCGCACCCGGATGAACTCTTCATGTATATACATGTACTAAGCACATGCTAACTTTGAGATGGTTTATTATTATAATATGAAGGCGATACAAATATTTATACACCTCGAAAACTAGGTTTTACGTTTAGATATTGACATAATATGAAGAATACAGTACGTATCACATGACCAAACTACATTATGTCACGTGAGAAATTACATATAATTCGAATAGCAATTATATTCCAACAGTTGGTAAACAGATGAGGTATATTCACCGTATTTGTAATACATGCAATATAGTTTTTTTCTTCATATTGACATCGTTGACAATATACATCGAGTGGTAGGTAATTCCCGATTATATTATCCTGAATTGACTCCATATAATGCAAATAAAACTAAACGGTTTGATAAAATCATTCAATTTAGGACGTTATCCTTTGAATATTATTCCTAATCATGATTAATTGCAGATCAATGCAGATCACATCATTTGACGCTACAGCATATTCATTGTCAGAGACGAAGTTCTACATTATATAGAGGTTGTTTTTGCCAGTAAATCCTAGTGGATTCAATGACTTAAAATATATACTGGTAATGGATACAGTCAAAAATTGCGGTCAGCAAAATACGCGAGATAGCCAAAATGCTAGCACCACCCGCTTTGGAGAACCGGATTCAGACACTAAATTGTACACTGGGACTAGAGCGCTTCTCTGAACTAACCGTTAGTTTTTGGTTAATTAGGCCAATTATGTGCATATGCCTGGAACAGATAAACACATTCGGCGCTCACATGGAGCAGCGTTGCAGTCAGTCGAGCGGTGTCATCTAGGTCGTACATGTACATGTAGCGATGGCGTGTGCAGTCGGCACGAAGGAAAAAGTAAAACTGGAGACGGTGACGAAAGAAGAATTTGACGAGAGAGTATGTTCCTATAGGGAGAAACGAGGTGTCCTTGACATCCGACGGTATGAGAGCGTCGACAAACCCTACTTCTTGAACAAAGTCATCAGGTATCACGCCAAGCAGGAGACACGCGACAGGGAGGCGGTCGACCGGATTTACAAGCAGGTGGAATCCGTCGTCGATGACGTTATGATCCCCAAACTCCGGGAGACCATCAAGTACGACTGTCAACCGCTTCCATGTGGCAGTTCCTACGAGAACGTCAAAGTGGGCATCCCAAACGAGTTTGACTACATCTTCGAGTCGCTAGACACGAGCCTGGACCGCGCCGCACTGGAGATCAAAGTCACCAATCCGGATACTTTCCACACCACGCGAACGGTGTCCGAGCGCTCTTACTTCCGAGTGAAGTTCCGTGGTGACGTGCCACGCCACTGGGAGCGGCTGATGAAGTGTAAGGAGTGCGGCACGACAGACACCTGCTGTGATGAGCACGAGGACAGGTACCTGAGCTCAAGAGCCGTCCAAAACGACTTCACCAACGAAATCCGCCAGATCCTTAACGGTCTGCCACGGAGCCTGTCGCCCACGAATACTCCTCGAGAACTCGTGGAGGCGAGTGGTGACAAGCGAGAGGTGCACGTAGGCCGCAGCGGTCCCGCCGCCAACATATTTCTTTTGTCTTCCCTGCTCCCGGATCCGGGCATCATCAAAGTGGACTTTACCTTCGCCATCCCGCTCCAACGGACGTGTCCCTACTCCTGGCCCCTAGCCACTTGTGAGGGGCTGGTCCTGACCGAGCACGTTCTGAACCAATACCAAGGCATAGACAAGTGCTACCTGGTCCCATCCGGCGACTTCTGGAGGCTATCGTTCGTTCCACACGAAAAAGATGTCATGCTCACTCTTTCTGAGGAAAAATACAAGAGACGCACCTTGTTGGCTTTGAAGGTAAGACAATCACGGTTTTATCGAAATTTATATATTTATGGAAAGATAATGTGAGCCCGCATGTTACCCTGTTGCCTGTTCGCTGTCTCTTTGCAGAGTTTCAGAGACAAGCTGTCGATCACTGATGATTACGAGAAGTCGCTGTTGAGTTCCTATCCGCTGAAGGTGTCGTTCCTGAAAGAACACCACAAGAATCCCGAGGTGAAGTGGGATAAAGCGCACCTGGCAGATCGCGCCCTCAGCATCCTGAGCCATGTGGAGGAGGAGGGACAGAGTGGTAACCTGACCAGCTTCTATATCAAGGACGACCCGATTCAGCCGGGCGAGAACACGGCGGCCGCCTTCGTGGAGACTCGGCGCATGGTCCGAGAGCTGGAGCACTACTCGTCCCTCTACTACCAACATGGTCTGTCCCACCTCGTCTTCCTCGTCGCCTTCTTCTTCAGCCAGGTGGCCTCCGTGGTCACGAGCAGCTTCATCGTCTCCAAGTGCGGGACTGATCCCTGCTACTGGATGAACAGTACGACTCCCGCGAGAAGTTTGCCCTTTATGCACTGCGAGGAGACGCTGTTAGCCCGCGAGTCCATCGCCCTGCTGGTTGTGGCCTTCACCTCGCTCTTCTGGCCGCTCGTGGGCTTACTGTGGATCCGGACCGCGAGGAGCTTCACCGACTTGTACCAGATTTTCCGACACATCAGTCGACTGTACATGGCGGCGTTCATCGTGGAGCTGATCCACGCGTTGCTGGCGGTGGCAATATTGACCCTGCGAGTTCAGATGACAGGACGTTTCCAGCAGATCGACGAGACAACCGTTCCATCAGACCTGGATAAACTGGAGAGGAGCATCGAACAACTACTGTCGTCCATACACGTGCTTGGATTCGTGTCCATCGCCCTATCCGGCCTCGTGTGTACGGTGCTGGCAATGCACGTGGCCCTGGTGGCCGTATGTGGCAAGGAATCCTGTAGATCTTACCCATATCCTAAACAAGGCGTCTGTACTCGCATGTACTGTCTCTTCGAGGTGATATTTTTCGACGGCATATACACGAAGGCGTGCACTTGAACAAACGTATGAAATGGTGGAGTTTTTATGCATCTATACATTAACTACAGCCACTATAGTGTACATCAACAGTTCAATCGTGTAAGGACATTAATGATATTAATAAATCAATTACACCAGAATTAGATTTGGAATGGTAATTTGCTTTTCATATACCTGTGTTCTCCAAATTACCCATGCTCGCGGAGACTTCCATGTGGTTAACCTGCTTGTGGTAAATAAAGCCATATACTTATATATTATGGTGCACTTCAATCAATCCAGTGCAGGTTTGTTGGGGTGTATTTCGGAGAGCTTGACTGTTGGTGCTCAATGAACTGGTAAAAACAACTAATGTCAATAAAACTGTTCATTTTGTTACCCATTGTGGCATATACTTATCCAGCACACGTTTGGAGCACTATCACACCCTGCAACATATCTTAAGGCGGTGACTGACCTAGTTCTTTTGTCTAGGGGTCAGGTCATGTTATTGTCACCGACTTGTGCTCAGATTTTTTGGAAGGAAGATCAACACACGGTAAGAAAAATGCAATTTCTGCAACATAACGCATATATATTATAACTGAGGGGGATGATACGATGTCTGAGATACTACTACGCATTTATGTATTTCACAAATATTTGTAGGGGCTGAAATTCCCCAGAAATGAGGTTTCTTCCATCAATATTTACCCCAATTTTGACACGGTGATTACGTTCATGGTCATTTTCAATAAATTCTGCACATTGTACTTCGATAATCTGTACACGGGAGTTAAGATAATCATCTCATCGTTCATATATCCTGCGCATACGCACCAATATATTGTAATTTTTCACTTTTTCCTAAATTACTACACACGCTTGTCGTGTCACCGATTTGAGTCAAGCGTCACCGACTTAAGATGTTAGTTGCCCAGAAAAGGACTGGTATCTCTCCACGAAAAACGCATAAAGTATTAGCCACCGCAGATGTTCAATCAACAGTATGCATTGCAACATCATAATGCAAATGTCTCAATTATTTTCTTTCCATAGTCTTGTCTTCATATTTGGAAAATGAGCAAAATTAACATGTACACTATACACACTCATAATTATTACGTGGACATGTCAATAACGCGGTCTTACGAAATGTTGTTGGGATGTATATTGCACAATGTATTGCTGCGTACGGTCCACGATACCACGAATATGATATCGCTATAACCGTACACAAGAACACCTTTCCTGAGAACTCATTGTACAGTTCAACTCATTCAACCAGTGGGTATGTCATACCCAAAATGTAAACCTAAGTCGGTGACGCTTGACTCAAATCGGTGACACGACAAGCATGTGGAATAATTTAGGAATAACTGAAAAATTACAAGATATTAGTGCATATGCGCAGGATGTATGAAACATGAGATGATTATCTTAACTTCCGTGTATAGATTATCTAAATACAATGTGCAGAATTTATTAAAAATGACCATGAACGTAATCACCGTGTCAAAATTGGGGTAAACATTGATGGAAGAAACCTTATTTCTGGGGAATTTCAGCCCCTACAAATATTTGTGAAATAAATAAATTTGTAGTAGTATCTCGGACATCGTATCATCCACCTCAGTTATTATATATATGCGTTATGTTGCAGAAATTGCATTTTTCTTACCTTGTGTTTATCTTCCTTCCAAGAATTCTGAGCACAAGTCGGTGACAATAACATGACCTGACCCCTAGACAAAAGAACTAGGTCAGTCACCGCCTTAAGATATGTTGCAGGGTGATCAGGCCTGAATACATAACACGTATATAATTACAAGCATCACAACAGCAGAACTTGAGGTTACGTGTGCGGCCACAGGGACAAAGGAGAGTAGAACCAGTACTCGAGGCTGAGTGAATACGAGAAAAATCAAGGATAAGTAGACACGAAACCCATTTCTTGGTTAAACAACCCTATTGATTAGTTTAATAACAATATGAAACAATGAACTCGAATCGTATTGTAACTCGGACTCGTATTGTAATAACTCTCTACTTCCCTCTCACAGAGAACAATTCTCGTAGATGGTCTTACAATACCATAATACCTGCAATACTGGTGCAGAGCTTGTCCATGCGAAAATTGATTATTACTCGCATTTGTTTGTCGATTCGTCCATTATTCTTGCCAAAATGTGTTTTAGTTGCACTTTCCACAAATGACCAAGGTGTATGTTTTCTTTGTTCAATATTTGCTACTTAACTTTGTTGTAATCTGAGATTGTGACATAAAATATGGATAATGTCATCGCTGACTTAATTCGGTAGCAATAAGTCCACGCATGGACAAGCGCCTCACCAGTAGTACCATGGGGTCAAAATTACACTAACAGATATAGTACGGCTAACGCCGCACAATAAATAACCGCCACACTGCGATTTCTTTGTGTGAATGATACGAGTACATATGGAAGCACATAGGTGACATGTGCGGGGAAACAAAATTGGTGTATTTTTCTTTTAAAAACCTGTCACGTTCGCACGTAGAAAGTTAAAAAACTACCACGTTCGCACGTGGGAGCATTTAACGTTAGCACGTGGAAACTTTAAAACTTGTAATGTTCGCACGTAGAAAGATTTTAGGCTTCCACGTTCACACGTAGCAAGTCAAAAGCTACCACGTTCACACGTGGAAACATTATATGCTTTCACATTCGCCGTAGAAATTTTAAAACCTATCACGTTCGTACGTAGAAATATGTAGGTTTCCACGTTCACACGTAGAAAGTTTCAAAGCTACCACGTTCACACGTGGAAGCATTTATACCATTCCACGTTCGCACATAGAAAGATGTACGTTTCTACATTCACACGTAGATAGATTCAAAGCTACCACGTTCACACGTGGAAGCATTTTTACCTTTCCACATTCGCACGTAGAAAAATTTAGGTTTCTACCTTCACACGTAGGAAGATTCTACCACGTTCACACGTGGAAGCATTTGAGGCTACCACACCCAAATCTTTGCACGTGCGAACGTGGTAGCTTCTGAAGTTTCCACGTGCGAACGTGGAAGCGTTAAATGCTTCCACGTGTGATCGTGGTAACCTCGGACTTTCCAAGTGTGAACACAGTAGCCTTAACTGTTTCCACGTGCGAACGTGATAGTGTTAAATGCTTCCACGTTCGAACGTGCTAGCTTTTTGCTTTAAAAATACATAGACAAATTTTACGCACATGTCACCTATGGGCTTCCGTAATAATATGACTTTCGTATCAATAGACGTAGCATTTTGTAAGGATAATTCATGGATGACCATGCAATGTAGCGGAAAAAAATCTACAACACATTTGCAGTTTCGAATTGTATATCCCTTTACAAAAAGTGTATTTATACGACACACTCTTGATCCAAAGACAACAAATGCACAGCATCGCAGGCCGACCAGATGCAGGGCAGTGTGGCAGCTCCAGGCGTGTTGTCACATCAGGCAATGCCACATGGTTCCTCAAACGTATGACGTTTCGACGACCGCTTCACTATCATCTGTATCATCTCCCATCTCCTTAGGGTGGCTGTCTTGTACATTGCGGAAGACGTTATGATTCACGTCTTCATTCACGGGCGATTTCACATTTACCGTTGTCAATGTAACGTCGTCTAAGGGTGTTTCCATGCCCATTTCTTTGCTGGAAACATTGTTCTCCGGACGGCCCTCGCTCGAGTCCTCGTCCCCGGTGGGACATTCCCCGTCTCCCGACACCTGCGGTACAGGTTCAAGGGCCTCGATCCGCTGCTCTGGCCCCGCGGCTCCGCTCCCGTCCAGGTTCTCCGTCTGGTCTGGTCGGGTCTCCCAAATGATGCCCTCCATTGCCATGATCCGCGCCTCAATCTCGGCGTTCGTCAGATCCGCCGAAGTCGCAGGATCCGCATCCGAGGAACTCCGACGTTTACTTCTCCTCCGAGGCCCAGACTCGACTGTCGTCTGGTAACTACCGGGAATTCCCTGTCCCGAGGACAGCTCCTCGTATATGCGATCCTTCAACATGTGTGAAACAATACTTGGATTAGCCATAGTGGGGAGGATCTATGGATTAGCACATCGAAAACGAGATACATGTATATATCTCTGGGTCTCCAAGTCTTCTTTAGAAGATCTGCTCTAATATTCGCACATTCTACGCGCAAACAATATACCAACCAGAAAAATCATAAACACAACAGACATGTCGCGAAGCATTGTGCAAATATCATACGATCCTATCATTCTAAGGCCTGTATTCTGAAAGCTCACTCATACTCATCCTCCACTCACACTCAAGTGAGGTATACTCAAGTTGGGCTCAAGGAGCACTGGAGTGTGAGTTTAAGGTCAACCTCGCTTTTCTGAGGTATTGCTCACACTCTTTGGTATTCACAGAGGTCACTCAAGTGTTACTGGAGGGAAGCTTTAGTGCAGTAGATATGTTGAATTATTGTGGGTTTGGTGGTAAAAGTGCTAAAATTGGTACAATTCTGACCAAGTACATGTATATTGAATTTAGCTATAATACAAAGCCAGATAGACCGATTCCAGAAATATCACGAAAAATCTAAGATGACCACCGTCGCTCGTGATCAAATATTGAAATGGTCATTATAATTATCCTAATGTTTCACTTATCGAGAGACAAAAGATCGAGAGAAAACGAAGTCAAAATTTAACTCCCTTCTCAAGTGACTACCATTATACATCTCGAAATATGCATATTTGCAAGTCTCTCGTCGCCTATCGACCATGATTGTACACAAATTACCAAAATGAGGAAAGCTCAAGGCAGGTGTACCTTCTCCTCAAGCTTTACTCAAAATCGTGCACTCAATTGAGTGTGAGTGACGTCTTTGAATGCTTGGAGGGTGAGGTCGACCTTCCACTCACTGAGGCCGACCTTACAGTCAATGAGGATGAGGTGAGACTCAATGAGTGTGAGTGTGAGTGAGCTTTCAGAATACAGGCCTAAAACTCTTGAATATTTATGTAGGCTTAAGCGAAGCAGGTACCGGTTGTATGATGGGTTCCTCAATAGCCGTTATTAGGTAGTCATTGTCAGAGCTGGGGTAGAAACTGGCGGGTTTGACGCGACTGAAGGCCTCGAGGAGACGGGAAATGTTGCCAGAAGTCAGGTAACCCTCGCCACTGGGGAACAACGAGGGCGGTCGATCTCTGGATTCCGGGATACTTGTCGGGCTGCTCGGTCCGGGGCTAGTGCCAAGCCAACAAATGTCTTGAAGTATTTGTCATGGTAGGCACACATTACATCTATATCAGTAGTAAAATCACAGCAGACCCGGGTGAGACACTTTACCTTTCTTCAAAGCCTGTCCCCGGCTCCACGTCATCGTCGCCAGTAGTAACGGAGCTGTCTCGGAGCGGGGCAGGCGTTAGACCGGGTGTCCCCTTCCTGGCACGTTTCCGCCCCATGAAGTACAGGTAGAGGATGACCAGAAGCAGGATAATATTGACCCCCGCCGACACCCCCAGCATGATCCTCATCAAGGTGCACGACAGCTCAGCACTCTCAACATCGTTATCTGCAACACGCGAGAGGCATTGTAGTGTCGTCTTGATTTCGACGCAAATAACCCGATAGAGAAAATGTTGAACCTGCTTTTGCCCACCTGCGCTGTTTTATGATGAGAAAGCATGGGTTATGTAGCCCTTTTAGAACGTACCTCCAGGGTTTGTGATCGGGTCCGACGTGGAGAGATTCCAAGCATGCGACGTCTGCTCCGTCATGGCAAAGGTGACTTCAGCGTAACACAATAAATCCACAGAAACAATCGTAACTGGTTCATGGACGCGTATCGTCTGTTGATGCTAGCAAATTGGCGTGTGCATCAAATGATTGGAGTAATGCACCTCTCGACTACTGTTCTGTTCTACACACATATCCAGTCGTTGAAACCTCCCGAATAATGGACTTTTAAAATGCATAGCAGTAAATAAACATCGATAACGAAATTTCGAAAATACCCTCATCTATATTCATCCTCGTTCTTTGAGCTTACCGAACTTCTGAGGGCGCCTCCGTCGTTCGCGTCAGCATCTCCTTGAGGGCGACTCCACCCAGTGTCCTGGGCTAAAGTATTTGTTCCATTTATCACTGAATATATTGCGAGCCAGATACTTGTATACACGAACACGCTTGGAGAAGCTCCACTGCACACGCATGCAGTCATCAAAAACACTCTCGTTTCAAAGCGAGGTGAGTTAGTTTTTTTCCCCATTTCAGCCACTTTTAGGGGGTTCGCCTTGTGAAGTAATTTCTGATGTGTAAGTATGTCATCGAGGTAGGCTACTCATTTCGTAATGTGCGAAATAAATGCCCTGTGTGGCTCAATTTTCTATGATATGTGCGTAGGCGTGCTTATTCATTTGTGTAAATTGGTAAGTGAACTGGGTACATAATATATCATACACTTCTGAGTGAGACTGATCCAGGGTTCTTCTCATTGATGCAAGCAAAATCATTCCCAAAGATCAGTTAATATAGGGCCAAGTCAACAATACTAATGTTTTCATAATTACATTTTCATCTGTTTTATTTTACAGTAGATATTTGCAGGTATACGATAGTGTTCCACTTGTGTAGCAAATCACAATAGACTTATGTGATATAAATAGAAAGTTAGTGTAATTAACATTCAGCAGAAATTACTTTTTGGTTTTCACATGATAACATCAGTTTGCCTAGATGTATATTTGCCAAATTTTCACACCTGGTCAGACATGTTGTAGAAGAAGCTTATTGTTGTTGAGACTGCTCCGGGGTCCATGAGGTCCGTGAGGATGAAATCAATGTTTCCAGTTTACGAACGATAACTCAAGAAGTACTTGAGCAATAACTGTGAAACTTTGCAAGGTGATTCATATAGCACTAAGGGAGACGCCCATTGATTTTGAAGCTTCCTGTATGTCTCAGAGGCTTCCTGCATGTCTCAGAAACGGTGCGTCGTAGAGCGAAACGAACGTTATTTTCGGACTCGTGGTCCTAGACAAATATGTTTAAGGGGTATTAGGGATGAACTTTGACCTCGACCTGAAATTTTATGGCGAGTCGGCATTTTTCATTTTCGTTGATATCTCGGAAACGGTGCGTCATAGAGCAAAACAGACATTATTTTCGGACTCGTGGCCCTAGACAAACATGTCCAAAGGGTATTAGGTATGAGTTTTGACCTTGACCTGAGGTTTTTTTTTAGCTGAGTCAGTATTTTTAGGTTACCGGACCTTTGGTCCGATAACCTATTGCCGTGGCGTTGCGTCCGTCGGCAGTCGTCGTCGTCCGTCGTCCTCTGCATCGTCGTCCATCTACATTTTTATCTTTAAAGTTAACAATCGAATCTTGCTGAAAATTTGCACAAAAATACCTAAAAATATTTCGAGAAGGACGTATTATAGTTTTTTGATTTTCGAAATTTTTTCAAAATGGCGGCCATTTTCGACGAAAAACGGCCAATTCTGGACGGTCGTTTTCTCAAAATCTGTTCAGTAATTTTTTTCTTATTGATGCCTAATACTCCTCATATGTACCCCTGTGAGGTGTATAAATTTCATTTCCCTTGAATCGTTCGAAGTTGTCCATTTTGGGCCCAAACTCTGCCCAAATGGGACTTTTCCATGTTAAATTCTTCTATGCTTTATAATGGGACACATTTTCCCAAATATCTCACTTAATATTGAGATTAGAGATTGGGAATCAATTGTGGACATATAGGATATGATATATGCTGAATATTCTCACGACATTGCATTTGACCTTTGACCTAATTTTCAAGGTCACAGGACAAAATGGCTAATATCTCACTTATCATCGACTTCACAGCTTAGAGATAAATTGTGAACATACACGAAATGATATATTCTGAATATTGTTGTGACCTTGAATTTAACCTTTGACCTAATTTTAAGGTCAAGGGACAAAATGGCTAATATCTCACTTATTGTTGACTTTACAGCTTACGAATCAATTGGGAACATATAGGAAATGACATATGCTGAATATTGCCATGACCTTGAATTTGACCTTTGATCAAAGGACGAAATGGATAATATCTTGCTTCTCTATTGGCTTTATAGCTTGGAAACCAATTGTGGACATACAGGAAATGATATACGCTGGATATTCTGATGACCTTGAATTTGACCTTGACCTTATTTTCAAGGTCGGAACACAGAATGCCTAATATCTCGCTTATTATCGACTTTACAGCTTAGAAATCATTGTGAATATATAGGGAAGGATATATGCTGAATATTGCCATGACCTTGAATTCGACCTTTGAACTCATTTTCAAGGTCAGAGCACAAAATGGCTATTATCTCGCTTATTATTATCTTTTCAACTCAGGAATCAGTTGTGCAAATATAGGGAGTGATGTGTGCCGAATATTTTGATGACCTTAAGTTTGACTATTGACCTCATTTTCAAGGTCATGGGACAACATTGCTAATATCTTCCATGTTATTGAATTTACAGCTTAGCAATAAATTATGGACATATGGTGGATGATATACATCATGTACAAATATGCTGGATGTTCTCGTGAACTTGAATTTGAGCAGAGACCTTATTTTCAAGGTCACTGGACAAATTGGCTAATATCAAAAATATGAATGTCTGGTAACCTGTTTTAGCCTTTGAGCTAATGCTACAGTCCCATTGAGAGGCCGACAGCGAGGCGACAGCACTACGACTATAGTCGGGTTTGGACGGGGTGTGAGTCGGGGCGAGGTCCTGATGGGTCCGGAGGTACAGGTTCAAGGGCCTCGACCCGCTGCTCTGGCCCCGCGGCTCCGCTCCCGTCCACGTCCTCTGTATGGTCTGGTCGGGTCTCCCAAATGATGCCCTCCATTGCCAGGATCCGCGCCTCAATCTCGGCGTTCGTCACATCCGCCGAAGTCGCAGAATCTGCATCTGAGGAACTCCGACGTTTACTTCTCCTCCGAGGCCCAGACTCTTCTCTCATCTGGTAACTGCCGGGAATTCCCTGTCCCGAGGACAGCTCCTCGTATATGCGATCCTTCAATATGTGTGAAACAATACTTGGATTAGCACATCGAAAACGAGATACATGTTTATCTCTAGGTCTCCAAGTCTTCTTTAGAAGATCTACTCTAATATTCGCACATTCTACGCGCAAACAATATACCAACCAGATAAATCATAACCACAACAGACATGTCGCTAAGCATTGTGCAAATATCATACGATCCTATCATTCTAAAACTCTTGAATATTTATATAGGCTTAGGCATGAGGGAAGCGGGTACCGGTTGTATGATGGGCTCCTCAATAGCCGTTGTTAGGTAGATATCATCGTCAGAGCTGGGGTAGAAACTGGCGGGTTTGACTCGACTGAAGGCCTGAAGGAGACGGGAAATGTTGCCCGAAGTCAGGTAACCCTCGCCACTGGGGACCAACGAGGGCGGTCGATCTCTGGATTCCGGGATACTTGTCGGGCTGCTCGGTCCCGGGCTAGTGCCAAGCCAACAAATGTCTTGAAGTATTTGTCATGGTAGGCACACATTACATCTATATCAGTAGTAAAATCACAGCAGACCCGGGTGAGACACTTTACCTTTCTTCAAAGCCTGTCCCCGGCTCCACGTCATCGTCGCCAGTGGTAACAGAGCTGTCTCGGAGCGGGGCAGGCGTTAGACCGGGTGTCCCCTTCCTGGCACGTTTCCGCCCCATGAAGTACAGGTAGAGGATGACCAGAAGCAGGATAATATTGACCCCCGCCGACACCCCCAGCATGATCCTCATCAAGGTGCACGACAGCTCAGCACTCTCAACATCGTTATCTGCAACACGCGAGAGGCATTGTAGTGTCGTCTTGATTTCGACGCAAATAACCCGATAGAGAAAATGTTGAACCTGCTTTTGCCTACCTGGGCTGTTTTATGATGAGAAAGCATGGGTTATGTAGCCCTTTTAGAACGTACCTCCAGGGTTTGTGATCGGGTCCGACGTGGAGAGATTCCAAGCATGCGACGTCTGCTCCGTCATGGCAAAGGTGACTTCAGCGTAACACAATAAATCCACAGAAACAATCGTAACTGGTTCATGGACGCGTATCGTCTGTTGATGCTAGCAAATTGGCGTGTGCATCAAATGATTGGAGTAATGCACCTCTCGACTACTGTTCTGTTCTACACACATATCCAGTCGTTGAAACCTCCCGAATAATGGACTTTTAAAATGCATAGCAGTAAATAAACATCGATAACGAAATTTCGAAAATACCCTCATCTATATTCATCCTCGTTCTTTGAGCTTACCGAACTTCTGAGGGCACCTCCGTCGTTCGCGTCAGCATCTCCTTGAGGGCGACTCCACCCAGTGTCCTGGGCTAAAGTATTTGTTCCATTTATCACTGAATATATTGCGAGCCAGATACTTGTATACACGAACACGCTTGGAGAAGCTCCACTGCACACGCATGCAGTCATCAAAAACACTCTCGTTTCAAAGCGAGGTGAGTTAGTTTTTTTCCCCATTTCAGCCACTTTTAGGGGGTTCGCCTTGTGAAGTAATTTCTGATGTGTAAGTATGTCATCGAGGTAGGATACTCATTTCGTAATGTGCGAAATAAATGCCCTGTGTGGCTCAATTTTCTATGATATGTGCGTAGGCGTGCTTATTCATTTGTGTAAATTGGTAAGTGAACTGGGTACATAATATATCATACACTTCTGAGTGAGACTGATCCAGGGTTCTTCTCATTGATGCAAGCAAAATCATTCCCAAAGATCAGTTAATATAGGGCCAAGTCAACAATACTAATGTTTTCATAATTACATTTTCATCTGTTTTATTTTACAGTAGATATTTGCAGGTATACGATAGTGTTCCACTTGTGTAGCAAATCACAATAGACTTATGTGATATAAATAGAAAGTTAGTGTAATTAACATTCAGCAGAAATTACTTTTTGGTTTTCACATGATAACATCAGTTTGCCTAGATGTATATTTGCCAAATTTTCACACCTGGTCAGACATGTTGTAGAAGAAGCTTATTGTTGTTGAGACTGCTCCGGGGTCCATGAGGTCCGTGAGGATGAAATCAATGTTTCCAGTTTACGAACGATAACTCAAGAAGTACTTGAGCAATAACTGTGAAACTTTGCAAGGTGATTCATATAGCACTAAGGGAGACGCCCATTGATTTTGAAGCTTCCTGTATGTCTCAGAGGCTTCCTGCATGTCTCAGAAACGGTGCGTCGTAGAGCGAAACGAACGTTATTTTCGGACTCGTGGTCCTAGACAAATATGTTTAAGGGGTATTAGGGATGAACTTTGACCTCGACCTGAAATTTTATGGCGAGTCGGCATTTTTCATTTTCGTTGATATCTCGGAAACGGTGCGTCATAGAGCAAAACAGACATTATTTTCGGACTCGTGGCCCTAGACAAACATGTCCAAAGGGTATTAGGTATGAGTTTTGACCTTGACCTGAGGTTTTTTTTAGCTGAGTCAGTATTTTTAGGTTACCGGACCTTTGGTCTGATAACCTATTGCCGTGGCGTTGCGTCCGTCGGCAGTCGTCGTCGTCCGTCGTCCTCTGCGTCGTCGTCCATCTACATTTTTATCTTTAAAGTTAACAATCGAATCTTGCTGAAAATTTGCACAAAAGTACCTAAAAATATTTCGAGAAGGACGTATTATAGTTTTTTGATTTTCGAAATTTTTTCAAAATGGCGGCCATTTTCGACGAAAAACGGCCAATTCTGGACGGTCGTTTTCTCAAAATCTGTTCAGTAATTTTTTTCTTATTGATGCCTAATACTCCTCATATGTACCCCTGTGAGGTGTATAAATTTCATTTCCCTTGAATCGTTCGAAGTTGTCCATTTTGGGCCCAAACTCTGCCCAAATGGGACTTTTCCATGTTAAATTCTTTTATGCTTTATAATGGGACACATTTTCCCAAATATCTCACTCAATATTGAGATTAGAGATTGGGAATCAATTGTGGACATATAGGATATGATATATGCTGAATATTCTCACGACCTTGCATTTGACCTTTGACCTAATTTTCAAGGTCACAGGACAAAATGGCTAATATCTCACTTATCATCGACTTCACAGCTTAGAGATAAATTGTGAACATACACGAAATGATATATTCTGAATATTGTTGTGACCTTGAATTTAACCTTTGACCTAATTTTAAGGTCAAGGGACAAAATGGCTAATATCTCACTTATTGTTGACTTTACAGCTTACGAATCAATTGGGAACATATAGGAAATGACATATGCTGAATATTGCCATGACCTTGAATTTGACCTTTGATCAAAGGACGAAATGGATAATATCTTGCTTCTCTATTGGCTTTATAGCTTGGAAACCAATTGTGGACATACAGGAAATGATATTCGCTGGATATTCTGATGACCTTGAATTTGACCTTGACCTTATTTTCAAGGTCGGAACACAGAATGCCTAATATCTCGCTTATTATCGACTTTACAGCTTAGAAATCATTGTGAATATATAGGGAAGGATATATGCTGAATATTGCCATGACCTTGAATTCGACCTTTGAACTCATTTTCAAGGTCAGAGCACAAAATGGCTATTATCTCGCTTATTATTATCTTTTCAACTCAGGAATCAGTTGTGCAAATATAGGGAGTGATGTGTGCCGAATATTTTGATGACCTTAAGTTTGACTATTGACCTCATTTTCAAGGTCATAGGACAACATTGCTAGTATCTTCCATGTTATTGAATTTACAGCTTAGCAATAAATTATGGACATATGGTGGATGATATACATCATGTACAAATATGCTGGATGTTCTCGTCAACTTGAATTTGAGCAGAGACCTTATTTTCAAGGTCACTGGACAAATTGGCTAATATCAAAAATATGAATGTCTGGTAACCTGTTTTAGCCTTTGAGCTAATGCTACAGTCCCATTGAGAGGCCGACAGCGAGGCGACAGCACTACGACTATAGTCGGGTTTGGACGGGGTGTGAGTCGGGGCGAGGTCCTGATGGGTCCTGATGGGTCGGAATGCATCGGGATGAATCTTGATGGGTTGGGATCAGTCGGGAGTTAGCCCCGACTGTTTTGGACTGCTCAAAACAGTCTGGGTCAGACGGGGCGAGTCGGCTCTGAGGCCAAAATCGGGGTGTATCAGGGTTGTTCCGGGTTGCAATGTAGCTCTTGCCTACTTTGTCGGTAGTTAACGGGTCGCAGACGTGATGAATCCTGGTACTGTCGGGGTTAGTCGGCATGACAAAAAGCTTGCATCGGCTACAAAAAGCTTGAATCGGACTGAAAATGTTTGAATCGGCTAAATCGGCTCCTGTTTTTATACTGATAGTTGCAGTCGGGGTGCTGTCAGGGCTGGTCGGGGCTTAATCTGGGCTTGATCGGGAGCTGTCGGATCTTAGTTGGGAGTAATCAGGACTGGTCGGGTCACGGTCGGGAGCGGTCGGGGTTAATCGGGGCCTCTTCCAGGGCTAGATAGGAGCAGTTGGGGGGTGTCGGGAGCTGTCGGATCTTAGTTGGGAGTAATCGGGACTGGTCGGGTCACGGTCGGGAGTGGTCGGGGTTAATCGGGGCCTCTTCCAGGGCTAGATAGGAGCAGTTGGGGGGTGTCGGGGCGAGGTCGGGAGTTAACGGGGAGTTGTCAGGGGGGAACGGGGCTCTTCCGTTATGTTTGGCTGTTGACGGTCGAGATGACGGACCGTCGGATCCAGATTGCCCAAAAACCTCCAGATTCATCCCGATTATATGAGTCTGGATTAATCGTGATTAATCGTGATTAATCGTGATTAATCTTGATGAATCCTAGTGTAGTCGCTCTCAATGGGACTGTGGCATAATTTTTTTTATTTTCATCGATATTTCTAGACGGATATGTCTTACATGTAAGAGTATCAAATTTACCTTAAACTACATGTAATTGCATCCATGTCTCATAGGTTTATTAGGATCTTCGCCATTGATCAGTGGCGTACGCCCCCCCCCCCCGGCATCATTTTGTCGGAAATTCGGGAAATCGGCAGGTGAATGATAATCGTCAAGACGTGGAAAAAAAAATGAGGTAAATAGGAGAAATTTTGATCATAATGACTTCAGCAATATCTCACGAGCCCGCAAAGTTATAAAAATCATATCCCTGTACATCAAAATCGTCAATATTCATGAATGGAAGTTTCAACAAGATTCTTCTACTGGCATCATAAGGCTCTAGACTCTTTGTTGTATGCTTCATGATGTGTTAAATTGACAACCATTCGTGGATTAAGAAGCGAAAGTTGTGCGGGGATTGTTACCAGAGTCAGCATACTTTTTGCCCAAGTTTAAGGGCGTCATTACATAACATGCGTAGGTCAATGATCGTAGTATATATTTCACAGATATTGGAATGAATATCTTTTATATCAGCGTCTATTGGAGTTTGTCTGCTGGCAGAAATTCCCTCTTATTGAACATATTGCAATTATGTCTCTGCTTTCATTATCGAGTTGCTCACTGTGCCCTACACGTTCAAAGCACTTAATGTGTGGTGACAATTGAATGTCATTATTCATTAAATATGTTATGCGAAATGAAATATGTAAAGTATTATGATGTATAGTTTCGAGATACATATACCAAGATGACAAGATAATTGCATGCTTGTGGCGAATGAAAAGTACCCATTTAGAGCCAGATGAGAGCTCAGAATCAACCACAGAACATGAAGAAAGCTCTGGCTTCTGGGGCCCTTCACCGGGCCGCAGACCCCACGCTGTTTAGGCTGTTTATTTGTTTTCGGTGAATTGATGAGTGATAGAAAAGTATGTTCGCTATTGCACCCTCTGCATCACTGTGCAAAAATAATTGCAAGCACGTAATTTACTTATCACAATGTATTCATATTCGGAAATTTCGAAAGTTTGCCCCCCTCTGTTAAAAATATCAGGTCATTGCCAATGAGTCATGTTTCTCCTGAGTCAACATTTTGTTTTTCTCATGCTTCACACTGAAATTCCTCCAAGGCTTTAGGCCTTGACGTCCAGTTCCAGTACATACCGCCAATGTCAGAAACGGAACGGACCGGACGGCGGGAAAAATAATGAATTGGAGCACATCTGTATAGTTAATGGGATATAAAGTTCAAATATAGCCTTGATTATGAATTCATGTATGAAAGTAAAATGTGCAGAGGCTCACAACTTTGTCATAACGTCGCGGCATTCAGTAGACTACATTACATGTTTGGTCATCATGTAATCTATAACAAGTAAAATCGCAGATGCTAGACATCAAGAATAACCGGGGCCCATGATTCATATTCACAGTTGGAAATGATACGTGACTAATTCGAATAAATGATTTTGAGAACAGTAGGCCTAGCAAGGTCTAGGCTGTGCGCTCTTTTACACTAGCCCATGTTATAATTTACACAAAATAAATATTGATATTGACAAAGAAAGTTAAATGAATTGGCATCAGTGATACAGTTACTGTAATCAAAACTATATAGATTATTATAAACCAAATCGATCTATAACAAATTAATCTTCCAACTTTTCATTTCAAGTAAATCAATGCCTTAAAACGGGTGTTTTTAACAGTAAGCAATACTTAATGTATGTATGGGAAATTAGTGATTTAGGGTCCCCATATCGAATGTTGGTCACAGTGCCATATCAAATGTTTTACATAATGGCTATGTAAAATGTAATCTATTAGTGGCTATGTGAAATGCGGATTTTTTTTTACAATTTTATCCCGATTTTGGGCAGTTTTGCGATAATAATGTCCCCATCCAATAATAAAGATCATCCACGCCTATCGGTCACATTCAAGTTACATGAAGAGACAATGAGAACAATTTCACTGAACGAATATCCTCACCCTGCCAAATGGCATAGAGCGTTGACCGACCTAGATTTTTTTTAGGGGTCAGGTCATGTTATGGTCAACCCTGTAAGGCTAACTCTTTCTTTCTTTATGCGTTAGAGCGTACATCATGTTCTTGCGTGCACCATGTTCTTAGAGCACTGACACACACACCACAAGCGATTCAACATGGCGTGAACATTTATATTGCTCACAATCGAAGTTTGAAGTATTTGAAACCTCCAATTCATACAGTGTTGCTGTACATGGACCATAAGTTTTGAAAACATTGTGACCAATGTTTGGACACTACATATTTGTGGACCACATCTGTGGGCGAGGGCCTTTTTCTGAACAAATCAGTCTCCAATGGATAATTGGACAGTACAGACTTATCTATTGGTATCTCGAACACTGCATCGAATCCCCGATCTAAGGTAATATGGTCAGTATTCCACAGAAATAAATATTTTACTTTCCATGTGTCAGCATCAGCTGCCAAAAAGTTAGCATTACAGCGTTGACAACAACATCACCTGAACCCTAAACAAAAGAACCAGGCCGGACAACGCTCTATACCATTTGGCAGTGTCAGAAATATAAAGCATACACAAACCTTCAAAACTATCGGAAATCTGCCAAACTAGGCATTTGTTTACATGATCGGACAAAATGTAAACAAGTCGACATATCTACACATCGATGGAGGGCATGTTATGTAAGGTGTATCGTTATATTAACCAACTGATGTATGATATACTAGTATATCACCAGCACCTTATGTGTGCCAAATGACAAACTGTAGAAACTTGTGCCGTGTGACCGACCCTTTCCAAAATGGACGCCGTCAGAAATGCTGGATTTTATGAAAATATCAAAATTAGCCATTTTGCATTATGCATAACCTGATATATGCCTGTGTCTATGCGTTATTCACCACAGCAATGCCATACAAACCTGATTTGGGGCAATGGGATTCGAGAAAGAAGGAGTCTATAGCTAAAGGAAAAATTCAGTGATTAGACCCCAAATTTAAGAAGGTGCTTGGCTCGTTCGTTAAAACTACATGTACACCTATTTGAATATCGGTTGATCAGTTGCACAAACGAAGTACTCTATATAGATAAGATGTATAAATGTGCGCTGGAACAGGGCAAGAATAGCCTTGTGATATTAGGATTATAAACGTCTCATATATATCTAATATACATATGATCAAGTCTGATTTGGCTTGCGAAACACCGTGTCTATATGATATTAAACAAAACGTAAAAGCAAATAATTTTTCGTTACATTCCTTTGTTGACGAAAAACAAACATCGCTTACAAATAATTAAACAGAAACAACACAAAATTATGGCTAAACCGAGGTACATCAGGATGAGTTACGAGCCGAGTTCGGACTCGGTGATGATACTGCTAGGGGTGTCGGTCGATGGCCCGTGGCCCCTGCTCGGAGGGTAGTGTCGCTGTGCCCGCTTGCGGGGTCTGGGCCGTGGCCGTCTCCGCTGGCCGCCCAGGGTTGTGTGTCGCCGGGTGGGCGGCGCCCGAAGTACGGGCTCCGAACCGCCACCGTACGCCGAGGTCAAGGTCGTGGACGACAGGTACGACATCGAGGAGTCCAATGACGTGGTGTCCGAAAACACGGGGACGGGGCCCTGTGGCAGTCGAGGTCTCGTCCTCTGGCGGCCCAGCACTGGGACACGGGATGACAGAGACGTCACCGTCGACGAGGCATCGTCGCTCCACACACCATTGCAAGTGTTAGGGAAGAGAGGGACCGAGCGCGACGCATACAGCGACTGACTTAGTGCAGTGGAGTGCGACCTGGAAGGCCCCGGATTGTTCCTGTTGCTGGAAGACGACGATATACCTGAGCAGTAGCCGTAGTCACTGGGCTTGCACACGGGCACGTTGTGCGCACGGATCATGTACGAGGAGGACGGCTCGGGATCCTCGATGCCCAGTTCCCTGAAGGTGTCCCGCATACACTGGTCGTAGTTATCCCTGGGCAGCGTGGTGAAGTCGGTAGCTGTGCTGTCGGACATCGTGTTGATGTCGTAGTCGTCCCAGCTGAGTTCTCCCTCGAGCCGCTGGTCTCTGGCTGGCTTGCTGTGCGTGTCGCTGTCGTCATCCGCCCGGCACCTCTCGACAGCACGCCTGATGTGTCTGGGCGGCTTGGTCCGAGGTCTTGTAGACGGGGTGGGCGCTACACTCGATCTGTGTGTCGGGGCGGGACTCCGCTGGTCCTTTTGTGGAGGTAGCGGCTCCGTGAAGTTAGGCGGATTTGGGTTAGTCTGTACGGTAATGTGAGCGTTGCTGTACGGTTCCCCGGACCTGCCTAGCTGTTCAAACCGACAGGTGATGCATTGGAAGTAGCAAACGGCATCCTCGCTCTCGTTCTCGTGACTTCGTGGCGTCCTGTGAAGACAGCCGTAGTAGCCCACGGTACACAGGACAGAACACACAAGAGCCACGCCCACAGTCGTCCCTAGAGCCAAGTGATGGCCAGTCGTCGTGTCGTACAGCAGCCACAGCACCGTCAGAGTCACACACTCCGCACTTGTGAACACGTAGTACAGGGTCAGTACCAGGCGAGACTTCCCGCGCGAGGTATTGAAGTGCACGAATATGTGGATATAGGATGATAGCAGTAACTTGGTAGCAGTTTTAGCAGGCGATGATTTGGCCTTCGACTGGCCCGTGGTGGTGTCCAGGACCAGTAGAAGTGACATTGTCAACCAGCGCAGGGCGAGTACCAGGACTATCCAGTACGTGTGTGGGAGGGAAAACAGTACAATAGATAGGACTCGGGCTAGTACCTCGGCCACTCGCCATGGAACCTTCCACACCAGGCCTCCACCAGATGGCGGCAGTGCTCCCACCACGCAACAGATGTGACGCAACTTCTGGTAGGTCACCAAGGTCCAGATCACAGACATTGAGTACCCAATGACACAGGCTAATAGCGCCCAGTCGGTATCAGTTTTCTTGTCGGCGACATCCTTGAATAGCAGATAGGTGACGACACAAAGTCCTGGGAAGGTACAGGTGAAGACGGCAAGGAGTCGGACGGCAAAGAGTTCCCAGACCTCGCGGCGTGTGACGGCTAGTCTACTAGCGAGTGCCAGGCGCCAGTACCGCCAGACCGGGCCGGCTAGCAATACGTGGGCCAGCACGAACAGCCATCGCCGGCTCTGTACGTCCTTGGGCCGGTCCACGCGCAGTTGGAAGGACAACAGCTGAACAGTGACTAGTGATAGCAGGACCACGCCGGTACAGGCCGCAAACCAGACCACCTGACCGGGCTGATAGAGGTGATACAGCAGCCAGGCGTGCAGGACCATCTCTCCCAGGTAGAACAGAGAGGAGAACACCAGGAATGTACCCAGCCGACAGCAAGGCCAACCTGTAGCCATCCTGGAAACTCCTGGTATAGGCCAAGCACCGTATGAGGCTATAATGCTCTTGTTATCCACCTAAATATGATACATTTTTTGCGTGTGGTTGTCCACGATTTATCCACCTCTACTCCTCAGAATATGTAGGTTTTTTTTTTTGGCTCATTCCACTTCTCTTCCAGATCGACAATCTAACAAAGTGAACCTTGGTCAACTTCTCCATGTGCGCTATTCACAGATTCCTCCAATATCCGTCATTGTGTCACCTCTGTTTTTCTTGCCACCTGGAACAGACAAAAACACAGAACACCAAGGGTGAGCACCTTTATGCTGAACGCGAAACATACCAATAAATGCAGTATAAACAGCAATGGTGTTGATTTTATCCGCTGTGATTTAACTTCGGCCACTCAAGAGGCACTTGGGACCGTGGATAGATGTAAACTCGAGCGTGATTTCAGCACGGCATTGTCGGATGTTTAGTTACGTCCTTGGAAGGTCGGACGCCGTGTCTCAGTGTAAATACTTACAGCGGGCCATCCGCCGCGGGGATCATGTCTGACAAGACACTCTTCTATAGCTGCCTCTCCTGTCTCAAAGATTTTCGTGATTTTTGTGACATCAACGGTCAGCTGTGTCCGCGTGCGTTCATATCCTAAAAAGTACATGTATATTAATTGACAATGACAGAATCACTGCTAATTGAAATGTCCATGTGCACATGTTGTCGGTGGCTACCACACTTGTAAGACAACACACAATGCATAGGCATGAAACATGTCACCAGAAAAACGTAGCTATCAAAATAAATGCTATCCCTACTCACGTTACCGTCACTATTTCAAGTACCTCGATGACTTTATCAGTGTCACAAACTGTCCCATTGCCCGGGGCCGTGTCTTCTGTACAAAGGCGCCGTCCCCTCCACTTGGCTGGCCACTCACTCTCTGTCTCCCGGCAATAGTGGACAGCTAGACATTGTGATACAAGCGACAGAGAGAAAGAGAGAGAGCGTCACTGGCGTGATGTGTCCACGCTTGCACGGCCTGGGAACCACACAGCTCCCGGCTCAGTCCATTCAACAGTCACACAGCGCTCACTTTGTCACCTATCGATGCGATTGTTGGTGCTTATTTTGTATTTGGGAGCCGGTGCGTGCTACTCGATGTTAATGAACAGTCAGGCAATTTAATCATTTGTAGCGGCACCACAAGCACGATTTCATCTGATCCAATATTGACCATGCATTGGACCCAACATTCATGAACAGCGCCAGGTCGCGAGGAGGCAATAACAATTCGTTCCAGGTACCTTGATATATTTGCCGCCCGTGTTGTGATTTGAGCGCTTGTTAATCGCAAAACATTATCCACTATTTACCTTTTGTAGCTACGAGTCTATTATCCAGTCAATTGCAAAATGCGTAAAACAAGTTCTCTTATTATAAGCAGCAATAATATTTTTTGAATAGCGCCTCATCCGTGGGGTGTTGGAGCCCCGCCAAGTGTGTAATACCCATGACAAACTCTATCTGCAGGTGCCCGTAACGTATTAAAGCCTGAATCATTCATAATCCGCGTGCTCTCGGGCATGTCCGAATATCCTCGTCTTTGTTTTGCGTCAGGTATTTTGTTACGTGTTAACTTCACGTACATGTATTAAGATTCGTCTCCGATAACAACAAAAGAAAAATGATGTGGATCAACACAGTTTAGTGACGCACACCTAATGAGTGAATCAAATATACAATTTCTTCTACATCAAATTTTTCAATTTCTTCTGCAATATGGAGGTAAACTGATTCAGCATTTCTTCACAGCTTGAAGACCATTTTGTTATGATTTTGATAATTCCTTGTCTATAAGCTTTTTCTGACACATTTGTCATGGAACGAAATTTGTCATGAGGCGAAATGTTCAGTAAGATTCAACTAGAGCCATTTTCTCTGCTCAGATTCTCCGTCAAAGCGAAGCGTGTTCATGTCAATTCCATGTGAAGATTTACATCCTCCAGATCTGTTTTGTCGGGCACGTGATACTCCATTTTTCTCCTCATATCCACATTTGCAATTCTTACTTTCATGGAAAAGAGATACGTGTATGTTCATTATATAGCACCAGTAGGTATTACTTTCGGCGAGCAGCGGACTTCATTTGAAGGTGTTTTACGGGTCTTCGACACTTTAAATATGACCCGACTCGCGTGTGTTTGACAAGAAACACAGGCTCTGTCACTGTGCCATTGTCCACTTTGTCAATAAACTTTCCAGCAACCACGCCGCCCCCTCCCCCATCAATTGTCCTGTAATGAAGTGCTCTCGAAGAATTCATATCGCCGAGCGTTTGTCTAAATTTTGAAGATCTTGGCATTTCACATTGGAAGCGACCGTCGTATTAAGAGATTGCCCGGTGATCGTGTATATTGTGACAAATCAGATAGAATAGATACACGCCAACGAAGCATGGTATTTGTAAGGCAGACTTGTAAAGTACGAGTCTAAACTCATAGGAACTCATACATTAGACTAAAAACTCATACTTGAGGAAATCATACATTAGACTAAAGTACAAAATGTATATCACTTCGACGATGATAAATATATGTGGAAAAATGACTTTATTCTGTCTATAGGATGAGAAATCATACAAAATAGGTTCTGAAACTATGTAGGCCTATTATCACCCTGCAACATATCTTAAGGCAGTGACTGACCTAGTTCTTTTGTCTAGGGGTCAGGTCATGTTATTGTCACCGACTTGTGCTCAGATTTTTTGGAAGGAAGATCAACACACGGTGAGAAAAATGCAATTTCTGCAACATAACGCATATATATTATAACTGAGGGGGATGATACGATGTCCGACATACTACTACAAATTTATGTATTTCACAAATATTTGTAGGGGCTGAAATTCCACAGAAATAATGTTTCTTCCATCAATATTTACCCCAATTTTGACACGGTGATTACGTTCATGGTCATTTTCAATAAATTCTGCACATTGTATTTCGATAATCTGTACACGTGAATTAAGATAATCATCTCATCCTTCATATATCCTGCGCATACGCACCAATATATTGTAATTTTTCACTTATTCCTAAATTACTACACACGCTTGTCGTGTCACCGATTTGAGTCAAGCGTCACCGACTTAATGTGGTATTAGTGAGTAAACACAAATTTCAAGACATCCCAAATAATTGTGGTTTTGGAAAGGTAAGTTTACATGTATTTATTCAAAAAAATAAAAACCATATGTACCGGGGCTTCCCTGTAAAATAATCTACATTCAAAAAGTTATATCATATTTCACAGTTGCCGGAAGATTGACATTGTTTTCAGTGGCTGATCGCATAAGTGTCAATTTTATTTTAGTCTTCTATTAAGACTAATTTGTTTTTTAAAAATTTCCGATTTTATATATGTTGTACAAAAAAGCACTATGAGTCTCATTATCAAGACAAAATAGGGGTCATGGGGGGGAAATTGAGGTGTTTGGTGTCAAGATATATCTGGTGATCAGGTTTTTCCCCATAGTTTTCTGCTCATTTCCATTGCTAGTCAGAGACATCGTATCCAGTTTTTTTTCTTCTACCACTGCTAATTTTTTTCAAGAAATGTCTAGATTTGGTGTATTTTGTAGCCAGGGACACAAGGATTCTGATTATGTAGAAAAAATTAGGGGTCACGGGGGAAATTGTGGTGGTTGGAGCCAATATATCCGGTGGTCATGTGTTTTAACCCATTTATCCATGTGCGTTAAATCTGTGTTTTTGAATGTTTTGAAGCAAACAATTTCTCACGAATAATTTCAAAATTGGGTCAACAGTGTATATCACAGTTAATAATTTAGGATGCATGTATACCAGTACAATGGGGGTTGCTATGACAACCGATGTTGGTACTGTAATACTATTACCAATAATACTATAACCTAATATCAATTACCAAACCACACGGCGACATTGGCGTTGAATGTAAGCTTCCTTTTCGTGACATCAATGGCAAATAGATCTACCGGTATATTCCGAATCAGTACCCGAATCAATCAATACAGAGGGTAGCAACCTTTTTTCTATGACTGATGGTGCTGTTGCCAAGGCATATACAGAAAAAAACATCTAAAATATGCTCGGCACTATGAGTAGTTTATTGTTTAGCATGTAAATCATTATTAGCAAATTTAGCATGCTTCAAATACACGTTTCTGCCCATAGTAACATTGATCGAATCTACAATATCATTTCATGCTCTATTAGTACCCTGCCTGTCATATTTTACCATGTTTGTTCAAATTGCCATTCAAGTTCAAGATACAGCATGCGTACGGAACAAGCGGGGAACTACATTGGTCAATTATCATTACATTTG
Source organism: Terebella lapidaria (assembly GCA_949152475.1). Taxonomy (NCBI): domain Eukaryota; kingdom Metazoa; phylum Annelida; class Polychaeta; order Terebellida; family Terebellidae; genus Terebella; species Terebella lapidaria. The sequence goes on along the minus strand of OX424557.1, from coordinate 27,310,314 downwards.
CACAAATTCAATGTGTAATTTAAAACAGTACAACATGGATGCAACCACACAATTATTTAGCCTAAAGAAGAAAGCCAACAAATTTTATCATGATATTACTTGAGTTCGACCACCAAAGGCGTTCAAAGTGATCGATAAAGCAAGCACGCAGAGCACTGCCGTACTGGAACATCGTTGTCACGCTTGATTGAACATGTGCGTTATGATGCGCACAGCGTACTCACTCATACCACCTTAAGATGTCAGTTGCCCAGAAAAGGACTGGTAACTCTCCACGAAAAACGCATAAAGTATTAGCCACCGCCGATGTTCAATCAACAGTATGCATTGCAACATCATAATGCACATTTTTATATTATTTTCTTTCCATATTCTTGTCTCCATATTTGGAAAATGAGCAAAATTAACATGTACACTATACACAATCATAATTATTACGTGGACATGTCAATAACGCGGTCTTACGAAATGTTGTTGGGATGTATACTGCACAATATATTGCTGCGTACGGTCCACGATACCACGAATATGATATCGCTATAACCGTACACAAGAACACCTTCCCTGAGAACTCATTGTACAGTTCAACTCATTCAACCAGTGGGTATGTTATACCCAAAATGTAAACCTAAGTCGGTGACGCTCGACTCAAATCGGTGACACGACAAGCATGTGAAATAATTTAGGAATAACTGAAAAATTACAAGATATTAGTGCATATGCGCAGGATGTATGAAACATGAGATGATTATCTTAACTCCCGTGCATAGGTACGGTGGCTGTTTTATGCCATACATTTTTTTTCAACGAGTAATTCTCTCCGCGAAGACAATTGTGGCGAAGAAAATCATTTTCTACGCGAAGAGAATATTTAATTCGCGAAGAAAACGTTCTCTTCGCGCAGTAAATATTCTCTTCGCGAAGGAAACTATTAACTTCGCGTAGAGAACATTCTCTTTGCGCAGAGAACATTATCTTCGCGTAGAGAACATTCTCTTCGCGCAGAGAACATTCTCTTCGCGTAGAGAACATTCTCTTCGCGTAGAGAACATTCTCTTCGCGTAGGAAACTATTAACTTCGCGTAGAGAATATTAACTTCGCGTAGAGCACATTTTCTTCGCATAGAGAACATTTTCTTCGCGTAGAGAATATTCTCTTCGCGAAGGAAACTATTAACTTCGCGTAGAGAACATTCTCTTCGCGCCGTGTATCGTACATGCTTGGAATCCGTGTGTCAATGTGTTGGTGCCGAGTGGCCTCCGGTGACAAACGGGCCCTACTGTGTGTCAGAAAGATTATTTAAGCCCCATTCCCATATGAGGCCGGTGTACTGCGACAATACACTGTGAAGCACGGCAGGTGGGCCCCTAAGATCGGGGTGCTCCGGCATTGACCGGCATGCACTTCACGATGACAAGCACGTTGTACCCCGGCGTATGACGGCCAATGCCGGAGCAACACGGTTGTAGCCAGTAGTAACACGATGTCCACACGGTGAATTAAGGCTACTGTATATTAATTATATTGGCCATTCAACTCAATGTTAAATGATCTTACTTTGACGGTCCATAACACCTTCCTAAAAAAAAATCCCAGCCTAACCACTATGCTAGTTTTATCCCTCAACGTATTGGGCATCGCGTGGTAAGCATGAATATATTTGACGAAACATGGGATTTTTCGCTATTCTGCCTTGAATGAACCCGGGGTGAAAATACCCAAAATTATGGGTACTGACGCCCATGCAAAACCCCTTTGATTCCCCAGCTCCTGAGAAGAACGCCAACGAGATACTGCCTTGAAAACCTGGTCATTATTTCCCAGCAGTGCGTTCTTCCAGGTGAATATACACTCGTCCAGAAGTCTGGCCTTAAACAATATATGAGGCGATGTTTAACAACAGTTTCCCTTTAAATTGCCTAAGTGAGGTCAACGCTCGCTGATTGGCTGAGCGAATTACTGTACACTGCCCTGAATGCCGTTGTATCACGACTGAGCCCCGGTAGAGCCCCGGCGTTTCATGGCCTTGATTTTGTGTTGTAATTAAATACAGATCATGTATTTAGTTATATTCATAATAAATATTTGAACGCATGGTAAAGTTTGTTTTTTTTTCATTTGGAAATTAAATTTGTTCCACTGCAATAAATGGTATTACAAATTGGAAGAAAGTATTCCGAAATGATTAGAAAAACAAGAATGTCAATATGAAGGTCCATATAGTAACTGATTTGAAATTATTATTCGCATTTGGCGGTAGTAGCAAAACCTCAACATTATTTTCCCGTAAAAGAAAACTGCAGATTTGTTTCCTCTCGGTATTAGTACCTACATAACAATAAAAGCTCCCCCCATGTACCCTACCTTGGAGTTATTGAATTACGCATGTTTCGCATGTTCGTATGCCAGAGTAATTACTGGTAAATGTGGTAATAGTGCCACTGTTATTGTTGAAATACAAAGTGCTAGTGTTAAAGTTGAAAAGGGGGTACAGTCATAACGGAAATTGTCTTAATTTTGGCATGTAAGTGCAACGCATGGATTGAGGCAGTTTTAAGACAATACCGATATCTCAATTTGGTGAACATTTATGGAACTTTCCCCGCCAAAATTGACACGTAATTAAGTATTATAATGAGTATTCATGACGTCACACCAGTACTATAAGATAATTAGTAACATATAATACGTGATATTTGACCTTTTATGTACATTTTAAGTATTGATAACTATTTTGTCACATTTGTCATTAAGAATAATCAGAATTTAATTACCTGATTTCTTCACCAAGGGGACAACGTCCGAAATACTGCCTTAGCAACCGTGACGGTGGTTGCTATGGGCCCAAACTTCATGAATATGATAATTTTTGGTCCAAACAAACGATAATGGGTATGTCTTTCATGTAAAAGATGAAATAATTTTATCTTTTAGATAATTTAGAATTTTTTATCTTTTTAGTTATGAATAAAGGTCTCTAGCAATCACATTGCTATGGGCAGGTTCTAAGGGATGGTTGCTATGGCGATGTTCAACTCCACATATTCATGGTATATTTTTCATTGCGACACCACATAACAATATATTTTGGGATAATATATCGAATCCAGATTTAGCATCCAACATGTAAGTAATTAAAATAGTTATACTGGTGCGACATCATGAATACTTATTATAATACCTAACTAGGTGTTAAATTTAGCTGGAAATAATTTGAATAAATCATCATAACTTTGGAAGGAATGGAGATATCAACATGCTTTGAAAACCACATTAGTTCACACGATACACTCTTTATTCATGTGCCAAAAATTATAAATTTTCTACTCGGACCAGATTCTATCTTTGAAGTCGTTTCTGAATTAAATACCACTTGTTTTTAGTTTGATTATCCAATATCCAATATTGGTAATGTAATACATGTGTATCTATGGGACCAAGGTCCACCACGGCGTCAACCGAAACTCACAGGCGCCGCTACGTTTCATCACGTCGCCAACACGGCGTTCACACGGTGCATGCCGGAAAGAGTCACAGAGCCGGTGCATCCCGGATGTTTTTGACAGTCCAAAACCTCCGGGCTCGACTGACGGTCACCTGCGGTGCACCATTTTCAATCCCGGAACATCTCGTCACATCGCGACTCGTCCCGACGTCAACACGGAGTCAACACGGTGCAGAGGCCGTTCAACCCCGGTATTCCTCCGGGATGCACCTTGCTCCACCGGCACCTATATGGGACTGTAGCTTAATCGAACCACGTTCCACCAAAGGTGCTAACCGAAACTCACCGGCGCCGCTACGTTTCATCAAGTCGCGCACACGGTGCATTCCGGAAATAGCCACTCAGCCGGTGCATCCCGGATGTTTTTGACAGTCCAAAACCTCCGGGCTCGACTGGCGGTCACCAGCGGTGCCCCATGTTCAACCCCGGAGCATCACGTCACATCCTGACTCATTCCGACGTCAACACGGCGTCAACACGGTTCAGATGCCGTTCAACCCTTGCTCTACCGGCACCTATATGGGACTGTAGCTTAATGTCTCTTTTATATTTTATATTTTATATGTCTGGCATATAGTGGCATATGGTGGCATATGGTGTAAAATTATTATTATTATTATTATTATTATTATTATTATTATTATTATTATTATTATTATTATTGTCAGGCTCACTTTGGGGTATCCCCGACTGGGGTATGTACAACTTGACCAAATATCTATAAAGAAAATTTCCTCTAAAACACCCGGTAGTCATCTGGGTTTTACGCCATCCGCAAACCCCAACCACCACCGATGAAGATGAAGTTCATTCCACAGTTTTGGGGCTGCTATAGACAGAATTCCTCTTCAAAACACACAGGACGTACAAATCGGTCAAATTCCTGATGATATACAGAATTTTGAGCCCAAGTAGAGTACTTTACTCCACTAATTATTTATTATACTACTCACCCACTAAATGTATACCATAATTAATCCGTCTGGCACTTTTTTAATCTTCAATGAATTTAGAAGAAATAGTAACCTGCGCTACATGGGCCGAATTTTGGTGCCGCTACCAGTATTGGTGCATGCTTGCATGCTTCTATTCCTTGAATTGATAGCAATAAAGAAATGTGAGAAAAAAATAATTTGTTGGCAATAATATTTTGGGACTTTGTTGGCTGGTTTGAAAAGAAATAAAGGAAACAAATAGATGTGTTTGATTAATATAACTTTGGCGAACTATATAGGCGTCAGTAGCATTTGGTGTCAGTATATATGTGTGGTGTACTCTTTAATCAAACGAAAACAATGGAAAAGGAATACATTAGAGAATATGCACCAGTGAAAAACCGCTCTTTTTCGTCCTTTACACGCATGCATGTGATTGTCACAGCACGACACATTCGGAAGGAATTTATTCATCAAAAACTCACATTTTAGATATTCTTTAAAAAGATTCTTTCCAATACAAACATGAAGGGCATACCCATGCGATGCTGGTTCGACAGATCCTTGCTCCGCTCTCCAAAGCCTGCTCTCAAATGGGGCTATCACTCCAATTCCCCCCTCTCCCCCCCACTCTCCCCCCCCCCCACCTCTCCCACCGCTCAACCAATGACTTCCTCATTCTCCACAAGTTGTCTCATTGGTCAAATCGTGGTCACGTGCCATCCGTCTCTTCTGCCAATGGTTAGCTCTCTCGCGTGCGTAATATTTTTCTGCCGTTTTCGATGAAGTTTTAGCATTTAATGACTGAATAACGAAAGTCAACCAAGTAGATGATATATGCACAAATATGTTATCATAACGTGGCGAAAAAATTAAGCATGCCATTGGTAAACACAGAATAGATTGGTGACTGCCGTCACTCATGATCCGAGTTTTTGATCCACCTACACGGAAGCCCTCAATATATTTTCCATATACATGAAATGTATAAAAACACAAAATCGGCGAAAAATTATTTTTTAAAAAAACTTAAAACTTTATTTATTTTACAACAATTGATGAACAAGCATCAGCTTATATTAACATCTCTTGTTGGCTCGGGTCTTGGCGCAAGGGTGGTCATTATCGTAGGAGGAAACCAGAGAACCTGCATGGTGAAAACCCACTTGCCCGGTTTGGCGACCACATACCACCTCACATACTGCCGAGGCCGGGGATCGAACCCGCGCCTAAACCGACTGCATTGGTGAGTCAGCCCACTTACGAACTGAGCTAACCGGGCAACGGTTAATGATGAAAAAATTATTTTATCATTTGAATTTCACTCTTTTTTTATTTCATTTCTCCATCCCTTTAGTAATATGATATATGCTTGTCATATTGTTATAACAGAGTTGTGTGTGCAATAAAATAAAACTATTTTATTGCACCCACAAATTTACCAGTGGCACTCACTATAAATATATGGCGTCATGCTTTGGGGTCGTGCTTATACTAGTATGTGTTTGTATAACACACTAATTCAAATGTATGTGTGTATACACGGTGATATCCCACGACCATTTCATGATATGTACCAATTCCATGGTGATATACACGGACACAATACCAGGACCAGCACTGATTCCAAACCACCAAAGACTAACTATGAAATCATGCGCAGAAGCTTTTTGTATGACGGTCCCTGTAGGTGGTTGGAGCTGAGCACTGACATCAGGAGCGCTAACTATATTATAAGTTAATATTCAAACGTAAATTTAAACATATTTTTTCCCATAACTACTGAACTGTAAAAGTTTTTGAATTTTTTTGCTCTACTCAGTTAGCCTTTCAGTCTCAGGATTATTCCCCAGTGACCGGAACTTGGGTTAAAGGATCTCATCCACTTACATGATCGAGCTAATTGCATTTCCGTTATGTTCAGCCGGTGTGACCCTAACATTCACTCACACAGGTGATCCCAGCCCTCTGGGTTACAGATACTGTCTTCGGGGTCACCTGGGGTGTGCGTTCTATGTATTTTCCGTACTAAGTCATTGTGATGAATCACGTATATGCACATCCAAATAAACTACCTACCTACCTATGTGAGCCCATAAAATTTAAAAAAATCTTTATTTATGTTTTTCTGAGGGCGAATATATGAGACTTCTACAAAAAAACCTGTGACAAATCAGCCCTCAGAAATTAGGGAACGTCAGAAGTTCCCTGTGAGCCTAAACTATACAAAATTTCCTCGCCCAACCCCCCACCCCGAACCCCAGAGCGCCTTGTGCTCGATTGCTCCGCTCTGTCCAATTTTGGCCCGCAATATACTTTCAAAATCCAGGCTACGGGCTGAATGGTACAATTCAGTCGTACACTAATATATCAGTAGCAACACAAACTACCTGTATCCCAGTGTGCTTCCACTGCCATTTAATTTATGAGACACGGCGTCGACAACATGAACAAAATTGTGCTTGGATTGACGAAACAGGCCCATGGATCGCAAAATTTTGGGGTATCGGACACTCAGGGATATCGAATGGAATTTAGACAAAAATTTCAACATTTCCAAATAAGTATATCCCATGTTGAAATAATACTTGATAAGCTCGTTTCTATCGGAAAACATTGGTAATTCCATGGCTGTTCACAAAATCGGCGAGGATGCTTATTTGGTAGCTCTCTACAACACGTGGAACAGTATGCCCGATCACATGACAGATCACGTGATTGATTCTAACAATAATGAACCAAAAGAAACACCATTCGCGGTGAGAATATTTTCCTCGCGCAGAAAATGATTCTCTGCGCGAAGACAATGTTTTATACGCGATGGAAATGGTTTCCTTCGCGACGAGAATGTTCTCTACGCGAAGTTAATAGTTTCCTTCGCGAAGAGAATATTATCTGCGCGACAAGAATGTTCTCTACGCGAAGTTAATAGTTTCCTTCGCGAAGAGAATATTCTCTACGCAAAGAAAAAGTTCTCTACGCGAAGTTAATAGTTTCCTTCGCGAAGAGAATATTATCTGCGCGAAGAGAATGTTCTCTACGCGAAGTTAATAGTTTCCTTCGCGAAGAGAATATTATCTGCGCGACAAGAATGTTCTCTACGCGAAGTTAATAGTTTCCTTCGCGAAGAGAATATTCTCTACGCAAAGAAAAAGTTCTCTACGCGAAGTTAATAGTTTCCTTCGCGAAGAGAATATTCTCTACGCGAAGAAAATGTTCTCTACGCGAAGAAAATGTTCTCTACGCGAAGTTAATAGTTTCCTCCGTGAAGAGAATATTTACTGCGCGAAGAGAACGTTTTCTTCGCGAGTTAAATATTCTCTTCGCGTAGAAAATGATTTCCTCCGCCACGATTGTCTTCGCGAAGAGAATTACTCGTTGAAAAAAATGTATGGCATAAAGCAGCCACCGTACATAGGTTATCTAAATACAATGTGCAGAATTTATTGAAAATGACCATGAACGTGATCACCGTGTCAAAATTGGGGTAAACATTGATGGAAGAAACCTTATTTCTGTGGAATTTCAGCCCCTACAAATATTTGTGAAGTAAATAAATTTGTAGTAGTATCTCGGACATCGTATCATCTACCTCAGTTATTATATATATGCGTTATGTTGCAGAAATTGCATTTTTCTTACCTTGTGTTTATCTTCCTTCCAACAATTCTGAGCACAAGTCGGTGACAATAACATGACCTGACCCTATGACAAAGGAACTAGGTCAGTCACCGCCTTAAGATATGTTGCAGGGTGTTATGTGCCTAAATCGAGTTGCCAAATGATTGAAAGTGGGGCCAATCAATCTCGCATTCATTTTTCCTCAAAGCGGCCCGCGCTGGGGGCGATTTCTATACACAGTTTCTTGACGGCATTGGTATTTGTCTAGATACTGTGGCAACCGGCAATGCAGGCAGGCCGATCATTCTCTATCCACTGTTTTCATGCACGATTGACTGCATGCAATGAGTATCCGTCGTCCAACTGTGCGTATTTCCTATATATTCGTGACAATCTCGAGATGTACTTTCAAGTTTGCGTGACAAACAAGAATGCTAAATTTGGCTGATTTTAAAATTGGTTCCAACTTTAAATTGTCTAAAGTATCCGCACCCGGCCCTGAGTTCGCATTGTGAACGCGGGGACTTGGAGTACGTAAGTTCCAATAATAGAGGATCTTAAATGAGTGCCCATTTGATATCAAATTTATTAAACGAGCCAAAGAACTTTTGCTTTTTGCGAGCCTTGGCGAGCAAAAATAAAAGTTCTTGGCGAGTTTAATAAATTTGATATCAAATGGGCACGAATTTGAGATTCTATTTATCACATGAAACGTCCATTGGCCATTTAACTGCATTTTTACCGAATTTACATTGGATTTTGCAGTCGTTTTGCACTTGATTTGGCTCCGTGCAAGGCCATGTATTTACGTTATTTTACCATGGTTACGTTACGCAATATTACACGTGTTAAATATGAAATTTATGCAATGGGTTTATGCCACTGGAAAACAGCATTGCATGTGATAAAAACAATTATGCAATAAAATATCCAATGTTTTAAAACGTAGTTTGCTCCATGTACGAACAATATGTTGAGAACAATGCGTGGAATTCGTTTTGTCAAAGCAGTGTTTGATGGCCGTCTCTGATGTCAGACGGGTTCAGGGGAACTAACATGTATATTGCAATCATGATATTTTAGTTCCTCACTGTTAAAACAGATATATTACGCAATAACTGACAAGACAGTCCAATACAAGTACACGTAATGATGTAAACTATTTTTGCTAGAGTTTACTATAGTCGGAGTCATTGGTCTGTGAGCGGTGGGTTTTCGGCGATTACTCAGTCAATATTTGAGATAATCCGATGAAATTTTGAGAGGTATGTTATCTTATGACCGCCTGACCAAGGATGCATTTTCGAGAAGATTGGAGGCAAAGCAAAAAAGTTGGCCTATCTCGGCCATAGTAAAAATCTGGTGAAATCAACCGTGGACCGCCCCCGATCAGCGTAGCATTTCTATACATAACGTTTTGACGTTTTCCTATTTCGTTATATATAGGCCAAATGGGCTAACTTTTCTGTTTACACACCAATCTCTCCGAAAATTTATACCCTATTAGGCGAGTATAAAATAACACTCCTGCCAAAATTTCATCGAAATATACGAATTATTGATGGAATAATCGTGAAAAAACCACCGCTCACAGATCAATGACGCCGACTATAGCTTTAGGTACTCCAACATAACTCATGTTCTATACTAAGTCGATACACCATATACACGTAATAACGATAACGTAATAAACGGTTGATAAAGGATGTTATGGACCAACTTGCAATCGTGGATATAATTCTCCTGCATAATACAATTTGTCCGCAGGTCATATATTTTTAAAATCTTCATATGTAATACGCGTGGGCATGGAAGTTTTTCCCCACATTTGTTGTGGAATGTTTATTGAAAATAAATCAAGTGAACATATATTAGATTTCGTATCCCCTTAACTTGTATTTACATGTATGAAACGACAGTAGATTACTCACATTTTGTGGAGTATATATAATCTTGGAGATAATCCAACATTTCAGTGCGTAACATGTGATTCACGGCGCCTGAACGACACATTGATCGTTGAGACATAATGCACAATATCCATATTTGCATTTTTGTACTTTCTGAAAATAATTATTCTTTCTCCTACACTCAATTTTTAAATCACTTAACATTGAGACAACATATGCACATATCCTAGGAGTTGTGAATCAGACAGGCATATCGATCAACAAGTGTGGTCGTCCAGGTCCAAACGTAATACATGTTCCTGTATATGTACTTGATTCGGTTCTCCTGAAATTTAGGAATTAATATGTCGCGGAGTTCATGAATGTGTACAACTGATCGATCTGACATGGACCTTTCCCTCATCCTGACTATCCGGCCGTGATTTGCCCTCACTAGAATCCGTTCTGTCCCCGACCCTGGAGAACCTGGCCGTAACGAACAAGTTGTACCCCATCTCGACCAACTCTATGAGGGTCATGAAGGTGATGCCAATCCAGAGGTTGAGAGCGCCACCTACCGTGGCCCAGAGGGTGGCCAAGTCCACACTCGCCGTGTCCACCAACACTCGATAGAGTTCCTCGTCATAGTAGACGTTCACATGCAGAAAGTTCTTCCGGATCAGAGCCACCAGCCGGTCTGAGTCGTCGATGTACGACGCCGCTGTCCTGCTATCTCCGTGGTCGAGGTCATCCTCTATATCAGTGCCAGAGATGTACTTCTCATAGAAGGCCTTAGCGTAGGACTGGTGCGGCCAGGGAGCCTGGGACACTGACCTTTTGTAGTGGGTCGAGTTGCAGGGAATTGGGCAGTCGCACTGGTCAGGATCGAAGCTCACGTTGAGTGAACATAGCACTTTGTTCGCAACACCTAGCACGTCATCGTTTCCGATGGTGAACTCACTGCCATCATAACTTTCATTATGTTCGGGACTCGCGCCCTCAGGCTCGGCTGAATAGAGCTGTTGATCGGAGCTGACTAGGTCTGGGAACTTGCCACAAAACTCTGCACCGTCTCCCTGAAGTCCTGGGCGTCCCATGTAGGCGTTAGGGGACAGGCATCCACATTTGGTGAATATCTGATCTTGGTAGCAGTTGCTCTGGCAAGCCTCCCGTGTGTACAAGGTACCAGTCGTGCCTTTGAGGTACAGGCGCTTCTCACAGACGCCGTACGGATCGGACATTCTCTTCCGCTTGTGCTCGACGATCTGAACGGTGACCTCGTGTCCCGGGGACAGTACGATCCCGTCGCGGATGTCCGGCACCGTGGTCCTGTATTGAGTGGTCAGCCGTGCGCCAGACGCCTTGCTGTGTACCAGGCTGTGCGTGAAGAACGGCATAGTATCGTTGAAGACGTTTTTCATGTACAATATCATGGACAGTCCCCGGACGGATTTCTTGTCGGCAAGCTCGACCGGCAGGTGGATCGTGTGGCAGAGGAAGTAGTCGGGGGAAAAGAAGGTCTTGGCCTGTGTCTTACAGTTGCTGTTGTGGATCTCCCGCCACGTCCAGTCGTACCAGTGACACGAAATCATAAAATTTTCCTCGTCCTCCAGAGTGATGTTCCTAAGGTTGACATTCTGGAAGAAGCCAGAGAGCGAGAGCAGTTGGGGAATCGCTCTTCGGATATCGCCTGGTGTATACAACTCGGGATCCCCAGTGTAGTTTTTGAGAGCTTCGTCAAGATTATGGCTTTCTAAAGTCTTGTGCATCATGTCAAAATAGCTCTTCATTTTCACACCATTAATATCGCCTATCGCCATGGGGTTGAGGTTACAAACGGTGACGTCGGGGAACTGGGGACTGTCCTCGTATTCTTTTATGGTGGTCGTTGTCTCGAAGGCGGAGTAGTTCTTAATGAGGATTGACAGCTGGTAGGTGGCCAGGGACAGGCCACAGAGCACGGCGAGTAGCCAGACCACGCGCAGGAATACGGAGCGGGACTTGACGGCCCTAGTGACGCCCTTGATAGAGGTCGTCTCCACAAAGCCCTTCACGGCTGTCCGTACTGCCGACGGTTTCTTGCCGTCTGACGTCATCGTCGCTCCGTGACGTGCATGGCCGCTATCTACTCGTCCTTCATCGGGACTTCCTCCACTTGTGGATCTGTGATGATTGCGACCGACTTTGTACGAACCTATCCACGAACAACTGTACATCACTCCATTTGTTTCGTGCCTACTCTCACATCGTATCTAAATGAAATATCGACGATGTCATCTGCTGATGGTGATGTTGCAATGCATAATGCATCCCGTATGAACTACACGACACATCTCGACTTGCTGACTCTCCTTCCTGGTGTTTTTTTTTCTGATAAATACGGGCTTTTAAATGAGAAGTCGATTTGAACATCGGATGAGGGCAGATATTCAGGGAACATTCACGTTCGCGTGATGATATAACAGAGAAAAACAAGTATCTCTCTATTGCAGAACGGAGCTTGCCGGAGGCTAGCTCGATATTCATGTAGGTGGGAAATGTCATAAATTGAATCCCAAACGATTTTAGTTAATGAATGGATATTCTAGCATTTTTTAGTATCTATAAGCATAGAAATTATGAGTTTTATACTGACTGATACATTGAGTTCATATGATTAACATTGCATAAGTTAAATGTTGTCTTAATATTGGTTCAGTTGCTACTGGGCACCCGAGCTTCTAACATCGATGTGTGATCTGAGTACATGTATCATTTCAACTGTTCAATTACCGTATTGGTCCTAATAGTGGTACGCGCCCTTATAGTAGAGCGCTCCCTCTTTTCCCTAAGAAAGTTTGATTTGTGACCTTGTAATTTACTTCATATATTTCTTGTAATATCTCTGAATGTTCCAATTCACTCATTCATGTTATTTGAATCATAATAAAGGGGATCGAAGGCTATAGGTTTATTATTGAGTGATATCCTTAAATCTGACCTCAAGTTCGACCTCATGTTTACTCGCGCTGCTGCATGGGGTCTTGCTTTGGCTGGTCGTGCTACTATTAGGACCAATACGGTATACCTGATTCAGTTTTAAACCAGATGAAACCGTTTGTACTCGAGTGAAAAAGTTCATACCCGAGTGTAATCCTTGATACCCAGGGTAAAACCATTCCACCTGATAGAAACCTTTGTTTCCGAGTGGAAACCTTTACACCCGGTTTGTGAAAGTTTTCAACCAAGTGTAAAGAATTGCCTCCGGGTGTGAAAGTTATGGGTGTGTCAAGGTTTGCTCTCGGGAACAAAAGTTTGCTCACAGTGTAAATGTTTTGTTCCTAGGTGCGTCAAATGTTTGTTCCTGGGTGTGTCAAGGTTTGCTCCCCAGTGTAAATGTTTATTCCTGGGTGTTTCAAGGTTTGCTCCCCAGTGTAAATGTTTGTTCCTGGGTGTGTCAAGGTTTGCTGCACAGTGTAAATGTTTGTTCCTGGGTGTGTCAAGGTTTGCTCTCCAGTGTAAATGTTTGTTCCTGGGTGTGTCGAGGTTTGCTGCACAGTGTAAATGTTTGTTCCTGGATGTGTCAAGGTTTGCTCCACAGTGTAAATGTTTGTTCCTGGGTGTGTCAAGGTTTGCTCCCGAGTGTAAATGTTTGTTTCTGGGTGTGTCAAGATTTGCTCCCCAGTGTAAATGTTTGTTCCTGGGTGTGTCAAGGTTTGCTCCTCAGTGTAAATGTTTGTCCCTGGGTGTGTCGAGGTTTGCTCCTCAGTGTAAATGTTTGTTCCTGGGGTGTCAAGGTTTGCTCCTCAGTGTGAATGTTCGTTCCTGGGTGTGTCAAGGTTTGCTCTCCAAGGTAAATGTTTGTTCCTGGGTGTGTCAAGGTTTGCTCCTCAGTGTAAATGTTTGTTCCTGGGTGTGTCGAGGTTTGCTCCTCAGTGTAAATGTTTGTTCCTGGGTGTGTCAAGGTTTGCTCCTCAGTGTAAATGTTTGTTCCTGGGTGTGTCAAGGTTTGCTCCTCAGTGTAAATGTTTGTTCATGGGTGTGTCAAGGTTTGCTCCTCAGTGTGAATGTTTGTTCCTGGGTGTGTCAAGGTTTGCTCCCGAGTGTAAATGTTTGTTCCTGGGTGTGTCAAGGTTTGCTCCAAGGAATAAAAGTTTGCTCCCAAGTGTAAAAGTTCATTCCTGGGTGTGTGAAATTTTGCTTCCAAAATAAAAGTTTGCTGCAAAGTGTAAATATCCGTTCTTGTGTGTGATGGTTTGCTCCCAGTATAAATCATACCAGGTAAATGGTTTGCACTCGGGTTAAAATGTTTTCATCCGAGTGGAAAGTGTTTCAACTGTTTACAAACGTTTTCGTCCAGATGGAAATGTTTCACCTTTCACCTCACCAGGGTGAAAACTCAATAGGGTAGAAATTTAACATAGATGGCGCATTAAACTTATTCATGCTTATACTACAAAAAATTCTGTATTTTAAAAAAAATCATTATAGGCAATTGCAGATATCGACGTACTGGCTTCATTGCACAATGGTACCTAACTATGAACATTATACATTTCTCACTTTCTAGAATACCACTTCCATCATTATTACATCCCTCCATATACCTGAGCCAGAAATATTTGGCAGGGAGTGCTTTGATGCGGAGTCGGAATACACCTGACGGGTGTACCTTGGTGTGTGGACCGCGCCCTGTTGAAGCAAGGAGCATTAAATATCGGCGTGGGGATTCCTGCGGGGCAATGATTGAGTGAGAAGTCTGGGATAGAACGGTACCTGGCCACGTGGGCGATACACTCGCAGGCGTCCGATGAAATATGGATGACAGTACTCTTTGACTGATATGGAACGGTTCGATCATCTAATCGGCGGAGGCGTACACAATGTCAGAGAGAGGTCTAGACCTACATGTATGTTTGATTTCCCCCCTCAGGGAAATTACCTGCAAAATTCCTAACGACACCACAGTACTTAGTGAAGCACAATTTTGATTGCCGCAACGACATCAACCTAAGAGTGTACTTATTCCCTAGAAAATTACCAACTTCGCGCTTCAACTATTTTGTGAGAATGTGCTTAAGATAAAAAAATATATTTGAACGAAAACGTTTATTGTAGACCATTCGTACATAAAATGCAATATTGGACAAAATATTGAACAAGATAACATTCAACATGAAAACACAACGGTACACGTACGTAAGAAATAAAGTTTTCATACAGTCACATATTTCGTAGACTCTCGTCATAATGTCACAGAAAGGTAATCACACTGCACGTGTCTATTCTACTGGACCAAGTCCCCATTTCTTGGGTCTCCAGCCCTTGATGAAATCAGTGAGTTTCTTCCTGTCGAGTGCGTTCAGTTCCGGGAAGCCCTCCACCAGAAGCTGGTCGGTGAGTTCCGTGAGCTGCTTGCCGTCGATCTGCTCCTCACAGAAACGTGTGACGATGTGGTCCTTCATGCCGATGTACTGGAGAGAGAGGCCCACTTCCTCCACGGTCAGGGGCGCCACTTGCTCGGGTGGCACCCACGAGCAGTCGCTTGTGGAGCGGTATGTTGCGGAGTCCCGCTCGTGGCGGTACGGGTCGCTGACGGCCGATCGAGGACTCAACCAGATCCCAGAGTCCAAGGTCTGGTAGCCCCACTCGATCCCGGCCCGCAGCATTCTCGGGTCCAGGGTCCGCGCCAACATCGCCTCGGGCACCGACATGGATCGAGCACCTGTCAGCGGGAGATCGGACGTGATGCCGCTCGACTGCGAGCACAGTTCCCTATCCTCGTTCTGGTCACAGTCGAACAGTTTGTCTAGAAAGTTTGTCATATCCTTCTTATCCAGGGGCGGCAGCTTGTCCCGCGGGACTTTCCCTAGGGCGCTCGGGTTCCTGACGAGGATGTTCTCTCGGCTCTGGCGCCGCTGTAGCTCGTGAATTGAGTCTGCGAGGAACGAATCCAGACGCTGTTTGTCAAACTTGTTACTGGGGCAATACTCTGACGTCTGGATCCTGTTGCTGTCGCTGGGTGGCGCTGTGGCTGCCGTGGCGGGCGCAAGGATGGTCTCCGTGGATTTGTTGAGGGTACACGTGGTCCCATCCGTGCCACGTGTGACTGTCGTGGACGAACACGTGTCCTGTACGCTGCTGTGAAAACTGCTACTAAGGGCTGTCTGGTTTTCGGCATTGTCCACACGGGTAGAAACATCTACAGTCTTATTTTTTATTGATTCGCGAAATTCCACCGGTAATAAATATCCCGCCTCGTCGTGGGCGTCTTTGTCTTGTTTCTCCTCGCCGCCAATATTGCGAATGATGGGAGTGGGCGGCACCGGGCGCGTGGGAGGACTGAGCCTAGCACTGGGGCAGTCTGAGGCGTCATGGCAGTCGCACGAGCCGTCATCATGGGCCAGTCGTTCGTGTCTCTCCACCGCCGTGTCCTCGTCCTTGTCTGTGTCATCCAGACTTGTCCCACTGTCCACAGTCCGGAGGTAAAATGGAATCACCTCATAGTCCGAATCCTCAGAGGCCGAGTCGTTGTTATTGGGGTTCTGTTTGGAGACGCGCTTGCTGGACAAGAAGTGTTTAGCCCACATCCAGGCGCGGCTCCTCTTGGCCTTAGCCACTGTCGGCAAGAGCGGCGTGGGAGGCAATGCCCTCACCTGAGACACCGTGGTATCGTTTTCAGTTTGGTTTGCTTTGTATTCGGAGTCACTCGCGACCTTGATTTCGGTAACGAAGTTGTTGAAGTTGTCCTCGCAGTGCAGCAGAGCCGACTCCACGGCCTCGGTGTTGACCAGCTCGGTCCAGTTGCGACAGCGAGTCAGTGTCACGTCTGTGTCCACTGGGAATTCCAGCAGCTGATTGCCGTGCTCCTTGCGGACACCGGTCGTACAGGCCACGACACTGTGCTCAAAGTACACCTCGTCCAGTCGTACCAGTCCGGAGAACTCAAGCTCGGCAGGCGTGTCACCACACACGTGCTTCAGCGTGACCGGCAGCTGTACCCAGCGGGCGATGTCCGTAAGCTGGTAAGAGGCGCCGTCCTTGACCTCGGCGCCGCGCTGTCCTACCTCGCTGAACTGACCCGCTGTCGTGAAGGGCAGGATCAGGCGACGGCCAGTGGCGTCTCGGCACTTTAGGAAGGAAGGCTCCTGCTTGGGCTTCCTCCTGCGAAAGCACGCCCCGCAGCCGGCCTTGGCACTGACGCTTTCCGTGGAGAGCCACTCGGTCAGGACGTTCTTGGTAGTGAGGACCTCGCCTGCCTTGACCGTGTACTTGGCGTACAACCTGTTGCCGTCTTCTGAGCGTTTGGCGTACCGGTAGCCGACCAGTGGCGTGTGGGATATGAACTCCCGGTACTCGGCCCGCGCCACCTCGGCTATCGTCCCCAGGGAGAACACGACCGTGTCGTCATCACGCACGAACTGGAACCAGCCTGAAACAACAAACAAAGTATAATTCATTAATGAATAAAAATAAGTATAATGCAGCCTACTTTTAGTGTATGTCTGAATGACAATTGCGGTGTGCACATATTAATTCTTGCTGGAGCAAGTCATTTCCCGAATATCAAGTCATAGCTGAATTTATTATTTTTCTCTTGACATTTACTCTGACGGAGAGCATTTTTGTGCGCACAAGATTACAAGCCGAGGCAGTATTCTGGAGATATATCGTCCAGGATTTGTGATCGCTGCGGCCAGGCAAAAAATTCCGGGCGGATTCCACCAAAGGTCGGGAGATCGATACTGGGTCAGGTTTTATTTACGATCGGAGGCGAGACTGGGGCGTTTTCTGTTTTTACGATTTCGGTTTTTTTTCTCTCACTGATTAGACCTAACGCCCAATTCCGTGAACGTAATATCACTTTATGTGTTAAGTATCCTTTTTGTTCCCATATCTAATCAAGGTGGCGCCAGAGTAAATGGATGGTTAATATTGCGCAACAAGTTCATCGCTGGTAGTTCGAAACGAATAGAGGGCACGTCATGTGCAATCAATCAGATTTACAGTCAGGTTTATCAATGTCAATACTAGGTATATTCATTTGTATGAATTCCCATGCTGATAGCAAAATACCTCGACCTCATTTTCAAAAGCATTTACACTGTCTCGAGAGTACATGGGTGAGTTATGTCTCATGTTCGAACGGGTCGGGGAATCTACATAAATGTCAATACCTGACCAATATACAAACTCGTAAACGCTACAAGTTAACTCGATATATTGCGATGTGATGAGGGCGCGGGAACATTAATTACATACACATGACCTGGGGCACAACATGTCCGGTCTATTCATATCACTGGCAAATGTTTCTATGCCATTTGCATTTGGACAATATGCACCATAAATTTCATCCACACAATGTTTACACAGACATACATCAGAGAAAAATCATCTCATACATGTATATCCAAATTTATGCATTCCTGGGTTCTCTTACGAATCGCTTCGGGCTTGGAAACAAGTGATCCGATCGCGTGATGCAATATAATTACTTCAATTAACGAATCAGGTATTCACGTATGACGCCAAACCTGCGCTATTACATACACGTGTAAAGCTCAACCACGTCTAAAACATCTTCGCTGAATTCCTAGAACACTTTCTGAATGTTAAATCATGCAGACACCTGCAATTTCTCGAAACCGTCAGGGAAAGTAAATGCAAAATTTCAGAGCCCAGAACCTCTCGTATATATATTGAATGACATATTGATATTCAGTTTGTATAATCCTGCATAATGCATATCATGCTTATCATTTCCCAATATGTTTTTGATCAAGAGTTAACACGCAGTCGGAGGCACTGGAATTTTAAACTAACAACCTACTCTCCCAAATTTATGCCTCGTATAATATCATCACGAAAATCTCGGAAAATATTAACGTACACTACCAATGGTGATGAGTCTGAGGCATAATGCGTAAGCCTGGTATTCTGACTCATATAATTTATCAGAGGTAACCCCTAACAAACAAGCGATAGTAGATGAGTAATATCTAAGTGATAATTCGCTCCAGAGAAATTCAGAATGTTGCATACCTGGGTAGTTGACTGGGAGGACAAGTTGTGGTCCGCTCTCGGTGACCTTGTCGGAGTCAGGCTCCCGCTGGAGCATGGAGCCCTGGACCTTGGAGCACTTCTGCATGGCGTAGACGAGCAGTGGTGTATCCCGGGCCCCAGGGGCTGTCTCTGACTGGCCGCCCACTGACGACGTGGACAGGTACTGTCCCTGAAGCAGAAGGCTGGTGTCACTCTCCCTACTCCGCCTCGCGTGTCTACCACCCGACTTGATCCGCACGAGGCAGGGAAGATCCCAGTTGCCGACGTCTGAAAGCGTAGCTCTCTCGGAGCTCCAGCGGGCGCGGATCACCTGGGTCCGTCTGGGCCGCGGTGTGCCCGGCTGGTAGGTCGGGTGCTCGGGACAGTCCGACTGCGGGGTATGCGATTGGGAGGTTGAGGTCGAGGATAGGGAGGAGGCGTCGTCGTCCCAGACTGTAGACTCTCCGCTCTCCCCCGGCGCCGAACACTGGCCGACTCGTCTAGTCGGCAGCGGCAACATGGTAGATCCAGAGAGGTATCCGTGTAAAAATATCCCAAGGTTGTGTACTGCTGTTTACTGACAGATGTATTTCAATCTATAGGTGGGTGCAGATGGATGCATATCTCATTCCTGTCCGTCAATGTCCACGATGAGGCTACAATGGCGGGCACTGATACAGTCCACGTATTCGAACAAAATGTAGTCAGTTAGCAGACTGGAAACGTTGTCAATCACACCGCATTCCAATGTTTGCTTGACATTAATTGTTATGCAAAAAGTCGCAGAGATGCGAACGCGTTTGCAGCCAGCACAGACACCACTCCCAATGACGACTGACCGGTGAGTGGCAGATTGTTGACAACGACCGGTGATGTCACTCCCTCGTGTTATGTAGCACACACGGCCGACTGCCCCGCGTGGTCAGTGCGACCAGCTGTCTCCCAGGGACAATGGAGGGGCCAGGTACCGACCCAGCACGGGATAATATGCTATTCTCTAGTGGAGAATAGATGCAGTGGGGCGCGCTAGTTGTCGGGCATAACGAGGGGATAAATGTTGCCCCAAATGAATAGTCCAAAAGTACGTACGGCTCCTTGGTGTTGGCAAGAACGCAAACAAATGCACGATGGGAGAATAAATGACCGTTTAAGGTATTTGATTTTTGCCTGTGCTGGGACCAGTATCAATGACTGGAATGTCGTCAAGGGGCACTGATCCTATTTATATATATTAGACGTAGGTATTACCCAACATTCAGGGCCTTTGTTGTTGTTTAGATAGCGTATTACACTGGCACCCGGCCTGTAACACTGAGGCCAGAGTAAGTAACACCAATGACTGTTTTACTTTGAGTTTAGATAAAACCTAGGTGTGTGTGGTGCAGCGTAAAATTGTTTAGATAGAGCTATATCAAATATACACTGATTGGCATATTAGCTAAATCTGGCTCAAAAAAAAAATTGCAATTGAAAGTAAGTGTTAATTGCTAACACCTACTGCATGCTGTGGTGGCTTATTGGATTTGCTTTATGCGTGTCTACCAACACTAAACTTCGAGTAAGTTGAAACTGCACTTAAAAGTGGCAATCTAGTGGCATTTTATCGAGCAATCGCCAAGAATTACCACCTGAAATCATTCAAGACATTGGCAAGTGCGACCAGTATCATTGTAAGCGCACACGGGCACTTGGAAACTGTCTTCACGTGTATGTTCTTGGAACGCTAATGACTTGAAACACCTATGCCAATCATACTTGTGCCAAAGACAACGACTACATGTACCTTGTTAGAACATAGTAGTATTTCTGTCATGTGAGGTAAAACGTAGGCCTATGTTAATATGCCACTAATTATGTAAACGTGTCAACAAAATGTTTTCCAAAACCTCCGCATTATGGTTTAATGCAAGACACACAAAGAAATGACATCGAATATATACATGTATATAACAATCAAATAGAAAAAATACAGCTCCTGTCAATATTTAATTGGTGTGTAAATGGACAATTTTCGTATGCAAACTATTAAGGGTAAATTTATGTGGGATTATTGCTATATTTAACTAAACCGATTGATTTGCTGATTTATTTGTCTCGATTTATTCTATCTGGGTGTATTAAAATTGTATAATATTGCACACAAGTTGGTCAATAATCATTCAATAGTTTAATTATGAACGCATATTTTATGAGTGCATTGCATTGCAAGTGGTGCATTCAAGTGGAAATAATTCCTTGAATTGCCCTGATATGCTATAATATATCCCTTGAGGTGTTCTGTCAACTATAATTGCGCTTCTTTATTTGCACACTGATTGAAGCGCTTCCATAATTCTGAGCGTACTTTGGTTATTACATCTATGCCATCCTGGACGAATGTCTCGTTTCCATTCATACCAATAATTATTCTCTTAAATCGTATATATAAATCGTATCACAATACATGTTCAGATTTATCTGCGATTTGTGTGTTGATTAAGTCATTAGATTTTTCAATCCACAATATAGCGCTATCATATAATTGACTTCTGCCTATCAAAACTTGAAACCACGATAATGCTATTTACAAAGATTGAATGTTCAAAAAGTAGAATTCTTTTATAGTGTTCAACAAGCAAGATGTGTCAAGTGATATCGTCAATTACGTATTCCATGTCTTTTGTAATTCTTTATTCCCATATGTCCTTTTTATAATTTCAATGTGTACTGTGTAATGTTATACCAATTATCCTTTCTCTTCAAGTCCAATACCTGTCATTAACACTGCCAAATGTCTTTAATTGAAACACACTAATGAGATAATGATCGCCCATCATTGTTTCACGTAAACAATGATTCACGAGAGTAGCTGATATTTATTACCTGGTTACATTGTCTGTAATTATTATTGATGTTGATGTTACACGGCTAATCGGCTATTGTAATAAGACATCAAATAGCAACATGTATCAAGATATACATATACATGTAGTATAGTGTTTGAAATATCGTTATGGCAAGTAGATTGTGTAAGGCTTCAGAGAAGCACGCACATGTATATTTTCTCTTGAATTCACAAAGCAGCTAATTCATTTTTTATTGTTTCCATTTGCTGATAGACTATGATTCAGTGTTCATAGCCGATTTTTGGATTGTATTGAATAACATGCTTACAATTTATTCATGAACACGAATATCAATATAGTCACAAGATACACATGTAATATACAGGAAATCGAGAACAACTTTTTAGTTACGATATAAAGAGGTATTGAACGGCAAAAGCGAGTAAGTTTATTTCTTAGTTATTGCCATGCTACATTATGATCCCGCCTGGACGAACTAGCAGAACCTCGTTGATGAGAACCAAGTCAAGTAGGCCTACTGTGTTTGGTCGTGATCTAGTCGTAATATTCCGAGGTATTCTTCGATTCTTGGTTTCGAATTATAAAACACAAATCGCATACATGTGACTTTTAGCAGTGAAGGGACAATGGAGTTTCGGGTTCCATTAGTCTAAGAATTGAAAGATTTTTTTATGGAAAACCATGTCACCTTTCCCTAAAACTATATGGGTGTAATTACATGAAATGCATAAGCTGTGATGAACAAATGAACGTTAATGTAATGCTACGGAAGCCCATAGGTGACATGCGCGAAAAAATATTTTTATGTCATTTCTGAAAAAAGTTAGCACGTTCACACGTGGAAGCATTTAGGATTCCACTTTAACACGTAGAAGAAAAATAAGGCTACCACTTTCGCAAGTAAAAAGTCCGAGGCTACCACGTTCATACACGGAAGCATGTAATGCTTTCACGTTCGCATGTGAAAAGATTTTACACTTCTACGTTCACACATGGAAAGTTTTCATACTTTTACGTCCACACGTAGAAACCACATTCGCATGTGGAAAGATTTGGATGTGGTAACTTCAAATGGTTCCACGTGTGAACCTGGTAGTTTAAACCCTTCTACGTTCTGCGAACGTGGACCGTGGTAGCGTCGAAGTTTGTACGTGCGAAAGTGGTAGCGTCGAAGTTTCCACGTGCGAACGTGGAAGCGTTGAATACTCCCACGCGTGAACGTGGTAGCGTCGAAGTTTGTACGTGCGAACGTGGAAGGGTTGAATACTCCCACGCGTGAACGTGGTAGCGTCGAAGTTTGTACGTGCGAACGTGGAAGCGTTGAATACTCCCACGTTATTGTTCCTTCGTTCTCTTCGTTCTCACGAATGTCACTTATGGGCTTCCGTATAATATATATAACTCGACGTGTGAATTGTGACATATAACAAGCGACAAATACAAATGCCACCTGCATGTTAAGACGTACGAGTGAAGATTCTTGCACCATTGTTGTGAGAAGAGTCCGATCCTGGCTCATACAGCTGTGACTCAGCACTCGGCCTCCCGCTCCTGAAGGATTTGTTCCATCTGGTTGCGTTTGTTCCAGAACTGTTCTCTCCGTCGGCCCGGGGGTCCCTTGACCTGACCGTCCAGCCTCAGATCGTCAAGTGTCTCGCCCACCTTGCCCACGATGCTCCTCTGGCGGCCGACCTCACCGAGGCTTCCGTCCTCCGGATCCACGAGTACGGAGTCGGCGTCCCGCAGGTCACCGCCGCCCGGCACTTTGAAGTCCGGGTCCTTGAAGGACAGCGCCCACGAGTCGGCCACTTTGCGCACGGGCTCGTCTAGTGGCGGGAAGATTTCCAGTGGACTGAACTGCTCCATGGCCCGGGGCCTCGCCATGCGACAGACGTCCGGGGAACTGTTTCCGTCCTTGCCGCTCTTCTTGACAGACGCCAGCACTGAGTACTTGGTGTCCATGTGCTTCATGCCTATCAGGTACGGGTAAATCCGATCACACGAGTGTCCCAGAATACTCTCAAAGGCTTTATTGTTCGACAGGATTTCCGGGTTCGACATCTTTTCTATTTTGACGTCGGCGTCCATTGGCAGTTCGAGAATTACACATGGCCCAGGTTTCATACTGCGCATGATCAGAGAATCTGGTCGATTGACTCCTAAAATCCTGAGAAATCCTGAGAATTCTGGAAAATCCGTTGGCGGCCATCCGAATATTACTTTAGCTAAGAATGGGAAACCGAAATTGAGCATATCGTGGATGTAGTAAGCCAGATCGGATCGAGGCACTTTTGAGTGTTTCATGTCAGAAGTCCACAGCCCGTAGAACTGTCCGGGATGGGCTAGCGGCAGGTACACGGTCTGCTCCTTGGTGTCAGTGCACTTGAGCAGCTTGGTCTCGGCCGTGGGCGGTTTCTTCTTTTTACCAGCCTCGCCCACGGCCTTCATTTTCCACTTCTTGCTGACGACGTCGCCGACCTTCAGGATCTCGCCGGGGTAGACTCGCACCTCGTCGCCTAGCTGCAGGTCCCCGGAGGCGCCACCGTCGTCGTTGTTGTTGTCGGCGGGGGCGTGGCCCACGACGGTGGTGCGGACGAGGAACTGGCGGCACTTGGTGGCCACAACCCCGGCTATTGACGTCTGGCAGGCGGCGGGCGCCGTCAACCCTCCCTGCGGCACCAGCTCAAACCAGCCTGAAACATTCACGGGAGCGTTATGGCGAGCCAACATGCCAGACTCCACTTTCGATCTATAACTAGTACATTCGTGTTTACATAATACAGAAAAAGGAACGGTCTTATGTATAATCAAGACGAAAGTAGGACGAAAGTGAAGATAGAAGTGAAGTGTACGGCCTCTCTATTTATGCAGATAGATCTCTTTTCATATATGTAGGCCTAACACTGAGACTCAGTATGTGCGGGTGTCTGGTGATTCGTTTTTGATGAAGTTTCAGAAAAGATAGATTTCTAATACCGAAAAGATAATAACGTCGGGATCCGTTCCAACCGTCCATAGTAGATGGTTATTTTAATTGCCCATTTGATCCTTTATAGTATATAATTTCCTTGTTTTGGTTGTTACGACATGTTTGAATTGTGGCATATTTATCGATATTAAAGCAGTAGGCCTAATTAACACCACTGATGTCAGAAACTCCAGCCAATGGTACGTCCAACACCTATACACTTCAATCTATGATATATGGCACACGAGTGACACACAAGTATGTGTATAGCCCAGACCGTCATTGATTATCTCGATTACCCTCCAGAAACAGCAGGTAGTGTCGAGTGATTACGGGATTTATGGCATACTGAGTGTTTAGTACACACAGGGGCATGACGTGCATGTATATAGCACGGAGATACATAAGCCCTATACCCATATGTGTATGGTCAAACAGGCGTCTCAACTTGGAATGAAGGCAAAAACGAATATTATGTATTAATCTACATGAATGGCTTCAGAAAATACATCTATTGTGTAAAGGGGTTTCCTTATGGTTGAGTAATGGTGATATTGAATACTGCTAATCACGCTTGAAGATTGAAAATGACGTAGTTCTACCTATGATACTTTCTCAAGCTGTAGACAAACGCTGGAATATTGCATGATAACTAGGCTTATACATTCGTAGTTAGTACTTCTTACCGATGTAGTCCTTGGGTATCTCTAGCGGCGGTCCCTTGGGTACATACTTCTTCTCGCCTTCATCGTAGACGAGGTTCTCGGCGTAGGCCTTGGTGCGGCGGCGGCGGGAGAAGGCGAGGAACGGGTGGAGCAGGTCGGCCTGGCCCAGGTTGATCTCGCGGCCCGGGGGCACAAGGCGCACCGGCTGGGCCGAGGAGAACTCCGCCAGAAACTCAGACACCGTCTGGCGCTCGGTCAGCCACTGGGTCTCGGCAAGGATCTCCGAGATACTGTCGTCTATCTCGGCGTCCGAGTACTGCTGGCCCTGCATGGTCGTTAATACCCTCGTGTCGTCCACAGGTTACACAAGGGATGGAGTTCTATGACTGTCCAGTTTGCTTGATGACTTCTGTAATAGGTATGAGGGTTACGCTGTGTGTCCGGTCACTCCTTGCCGGTGACATTTTGACAATATTTTCCTCCTCATCGTTCCAGAATTGAATCTGAAAGTAAACAATTTATCACTGAGAGACCCGCCACCATCAAAGATATCATAACCATTGAATGAATCCCCTACAATATGTACAAAAGTCCTCATCTCTTCACATATTAAAAGTTGATACAAATGTAGTTCCCCATTTCTTGATGGTCTTTCGATAATGATCTCGAACATAAACAGAGAACCATACCCGGTCACACATTGCCTACAAAGTCATCTGCACGATAATTCCTGGCATGCATCCCAAAACATAGAGACGCGTCTTTATTTAGCGAAACAAATTCATCATACCTCCGTGTATGAGTCTGTATCCAACTGACACGTCAAGAGGTCCTCCCCAGTATGTACATGTACTTATAGTCTATTTGGATACATCTACCAGCTTTACATCTACCAAAAGAAATAGACGAAAAAAACCCGGCTATACACTACTGATACAAGATCTCGCAGATAGTAGGTCCGGTGCTTCACCAAAAACTCGTCGCTTGTGGTTGAAGACGCCTACGAATACACACACTAAGCTGCCGCGAGTGAGTCACAGACTTACATTATATTTTGGGGAGACTACACCTCAGTCCTAGTAGAGCCAGATATTCAGCTAACAGTCACGCTTGTTTGGAGATGACATTTGCAGCAGAGCAGTGATATATCCACAGGTGAAAGTCCACAAACAGAAGCCAGCTATTACAACTGGGGGCCCGGTGGTAATCAATATTGCAATCTACATGTATGCTTTGTTTGACCTTTCTACTTGTACATTTGAATATCGGGTTTTCTGTCTGAGCGGCTATCACACATGTCACAGTGTATGCCAATAACTCCACACTATTCAAAACAATTGTTTTATCCCTCATGTCCTATGCTTGTACACATATATCCATTTGTTCTTGAAATAAACCACCTACCTACCTACCTTATATGAAACTGAATAATGGTATAACTTCTGCCTACATTATTGGATTCCCAGCAGTCACCTTCCACTAAACCTTTGTCATTAGAAGATGAATTTGGAGAGACTTCAGTAACCTATATTCCATATGACAGTACACTGATAGGTGTGCCCGACTCATGTCGGCATGTCTCAGCACTTTGAATAGCGTGACAGGTAAGACCGCTCTAAACGGTGTCAACATTACTGTCTCTGTCGGTAGAGTAGTTGTGTTATCGTTAGGTTTATTGAAAACCGTGTTATCTGGAGCGGAACCACCGTGTATACTCAATACAAGCAACAATGGCAATCGCAAGAGAAAAAGAACCTGCACACATTATACATGAGCATGGTCCGGTGATATTATATATGCCCCATATATTTAATGATTTTCAGCCCCATGTATATATCAATGCTGGGTATGGATCTAAAATGAATCTACCAAACATATATCTACAGTGGAAACTTCGGTGATGATAAATTTATTGTTGTTGTTCAGATCATAATGCAAAAATATTTCGTCCCCAAATTCACTGTAAATCAAGAATAGATTGCTGAGTATAGTGTGCACTCAAGTTCATCCATCAGTGAAACACGCTTTTTTGGCCGTAGTTTTGTTATAAACAATCGGATCAACTTGAAATTTCGTGTGTAAAAATTGGGCATCATACCGTAATTTTTCACCAAATTTCAGAGTTCTATCTCAAAAATTGAGAAAGTTGGTAATCTAACCAAATGTTAAATTTCGGTCCCAACATGGAATTTCAAAATCTGCACAAAAAACAACAATTTTTATTCGATGTACGAGTTATATATTGCTTCAGAATATACATATTTACTCAATATAAACCGACTGTGCCTTCCGACTCGGAATCAACACAACAGGTTCATTCTGTATGGGCATACACACGATAAAAGCCTTGAATTTGTTGAAATTTGCTTGATCACATTTCCGATTGAAATTTAGCATTGGGTTAGATTGCCAACTTTTTTCAATTTTTGTGATAGAATCCTGAAATTTCGTGAACAATTACGGCATGATACCCAATTGAGAAACACAAAATTTCAAGTTGATCCGATCAGACATCCAAAACAAAACTACGGCCAAAAAGCATCACTGATGGATGAACTTCACTTTAGATGTGAATGAACATTAAATTATGTACGATTTCCAGTTGCATATTTGAAATGCTGTGTGTTTTAGTTTATTTCCTCTGGTCATGATGTAAAATAATTTCATCTCCAAATAGTATGTTGTTGTGTTTTACTACAGATAGTACGGATTGAACGAACGGGCGTTATTCATATGTGTATACTATGTGTATAAATTGTAAGCCTTATTATGCTTTCTTTTGGAACAAATGTGAAACACAACACGTAAGTCATAGCCACCAAAACAACTTTATTCAGCAACATTGAAAAAGAAACAAACACTTGTTCACAATTACAACATAATATCGATCATTAAATAAGAAAACTTCCAGAAAGGCATGTCACAAAAAACTTATATATTATGATGAACAAAATGTGCCGACCAGCCCAAACTTATCAATATTCCATTTAATACCTGTACATAGGAAAATCAATGTAATTATATCCAATCATCTGGAATAATTTGTGACTGTACAAACTATTACAGACCAAACGGCCGCTTTGGGTGTGGATTGGTGACGACACCACGCAATGTACGAGGTGGCACCGAGGTAAACAAATCAAACTGTAACATTCACACAAGCTTTGGCAAACTGTGATAAATTCACCAGTCGCGTGACAGTTCGCTAGCCGTGCTATTACCGTGCGTTGTTACCTAATATAGCATTGATTATGGGCACTAATCTTATCACAAAATACCATAGAAAGTTTCAGTCAACAACAGTATATCAACAGCTACATATGTGGTAACTACATTCATAATTACAAATTTGAATCGCAAAGAGCACCACTCCCATCTGAAAACATAGCAAATATATATATACATTTATGTACGATCTATATGGGACGATCATGCGAGCACATGGTTAGTCGGTTAGTGTATACAATACTGAGATACAGCCACAAGCCGATAGAGTGTGATGACTAGATTGATTCCAAATCGAGATAGGTCTCATTTCTTTTCTTTTTATGTTTTCTAATGTATTTGAGGTCTGATGTTGGGAACAAGTAAAGACTAGTTATGTAAAATAAACACAAGTGTGTGTCCTGTCGAGAACTGAACATCCTGTACTCTATTCACATTTGTTCACTGACGACTAGAAAATGACCAATAATACACGTAGACGACGGAATGAGACTTTCACCTGATATAAAACCCTACTTTCACTACAACAGGACCTTATGACTAATAGAGAGTAGACAGGGAGTCGTTTACTGACAAACACCACCTATACTGTAGAAGGCAAGATGTCATGTGCTTCCTAGTTTATGGACTACACACATTCCCTGATATCCCAAAATATAGTTATGTACAATATATATATATAAATATAGAAACACGTCACCATCAGAGTAACCAACAACAGATATAAGCATGATGCACTTTTTAACAATCTTGAATATATGTTCCTTTATCCTGCAGTGTGGTAACATGTCCCTAGTCGCGTGATTCAAACCTGTCTGGTTGAAAAACTGATCCATGCAGAACAGAGCTTCATGTTCTACTTCTTCAGCCTCTCAGAAAACACAAGATCAGGTTGTTTCATTGTCAGTATAGGTCATTATGAGATTATGCGAGCCAGTCGTCCTTGACTAGCTTCAACGAGGAAAGTTTTACAAAATTAAACCAAACAGTATATGTGTGGTAAGCATACTATCCACATCATATCTTGTCTTCTTTTTTTTGGCAAACTAAAGATTTGCACATCGCACGTTTTTTTTTAACGTTTCAACTGTCCATTTAAGAAAATTCCAAACTCTTGACTCCAAAATTCTAGTTGTGGTGAAGCAGCAGCTGCTCCAGCTCGTCTGCAGACCGGTAGAGGAAGGCTGCACTCTCCCTGTACCCAGCTATCAGCTGGTCCTAGTTCTGGTGAAGCAACAGCTGCTCCAGCTCGTCTGCAGACCGGTAGAGGAAGGCTGCACTCTCCCTGTACCCAGCTATCAGCTGGTCCTAGTTCTGGTGAAGCAACAGCTGCTCCAGCTCGTCTGCAGACCGGTAGAGGAAGGCTGCACTCTCCCTGTACCCAGCTATCAGCTGGTCCTAGTTCTGGTGA
Source organism: Terebella lapidaria (assembly GCA_949152475.1). Taxonomy (NCBI): domain Eukaryota; kingdom Metazoa; phylum Annelida; class Polychaeta; order Terebellida; family Terebellidae; genus Terebella; species Terebella lapidaria. The sequence goes on along the minus strand of OX424557.1, from coordinate 27,280,224 downwards.
AGCAACAGCTGCTCCAGCTCGTCTGCAGACCGGTAGAGGAAGGCTGCACTCTCCCTGTACCCAGCTATCAGCTGGTCCTAGTTCTGGTGAAGCAACAGCTGCTCCAGCTCGTCTGCAGACCGGTAGAGGAAGGCTGCACTCTCCCTGTACCCAGCTATCAGTTGCTTGATGGTCGACACTTCTGTCGAGTTCAGCTGATTCTTCGAGGGCGAGGAATGTGAGTTCTTCTTCATGCTCAGGTCTGTTGGACCTGAAAAGGTAACCATCATGAGGACTCCACGTATGAACCATCGAGGGTACATGTATCATAACGTGGTACTGGAGTTACCTTAACAAATACATTGTTAGACCGAGATTATATCATAACGAGCTGTGGTCTCACCGTTCTGGAGCTGGGCAGCGAGAGGCGTATGTTGTATGACTGGAGGATGCACGTGGGCCGGCGATTGGAACGAGTTTGGGAATCCAGGGCGGAAAATCCCGTTGCCGTTGGTGAAGAATGGCGAAGGCAGTTCGTGTGGCGGTCTGAAGGCGGTCTGGGCGGTCGCCGTCTGTCTGGGGATGTCGCTGACGACGGCGACTGCGGGCTTCCCGCTGTCGAGGGCGGCGGGCAGGGATGGGGACTGGCGGAGTGGCTGACCCAGGGGCGACGCCCGGCTGGACTGGCTTGGCGACACGCTCAAGCTACTCACTACGCCTGGAGCTGGCTGTTGGATTACTGCCGGGGACGGGAACGTCGAACCCTGTTCACAAAACCAATTTACATGTAACATGCAACTCGTGACTTCGATTAACAAAACTTTCACCGGTCTTCTCAAAGAAAAACATTAAAATATAAGTGTAAGAAGTTATACACACTGAGAATGCACGCGGTCTGACCTGTGTTGTTCCCACAGACAGTGGCTCCAGTCCCATGCGCATGCGCTTGGCGTTGTTGCTCTCGTTCTCGCAGGCCTGGGCGAGCAGACTCTCGGCGGCGGCTGACGTCAGGTGCGGGGGAGTGGGCCTCAGCTAAACGACACACGAGACCACAAAGCCTCAGTAAACCAGCGGAACATGATCTATCTCATCCACGTGATTGTCCCGTGCCATCCCCACCATTTTGGTATTTTTGTGAAACAAAATGTAACGCTATCTCATCTCGTTTACCTGTTCCCATCCATTGCTGTCCTTGGACCTGCGCAGTCGCCTGCACGACTTCAAATATGTCCTGATCCGCTTTCGGGAACGTTCGTGCAACTCCGGAAACTGTCGGTCGCAGGCGTCCAGGATGGCCTGGATTTTGTCTTTGGGCTGTTTGGATATCGGCACCATCCTGTCGAGGTTCTCATCCACAAAGAGACGCACAAACATCTGCCAATACATCAACTTATACATGTACGTATATAGATCCCATGTAGTGTTTTATAGATGTCCCATGAATGGATTGCTTGATATGACAGTCGCAACACTTACATTGAAAGCTTTCACTCGTTCTGGATCCATGTCCGGAACGGATGACATTTTATCTTCATCATCGTCGTCATTTTCCTCTTCGTCATCTTTGCTGACGTCATCAGCGGCACTTTCGCTCGCCTTGGTTTGGAAACTCTGCAGAATAGTGAATGATGCGTTGTCAATCTTCTTACATACATGTAATAATAATGTTGGTAAGTTTTATGAAATGGGAGGTAGGGCCTATTGTCTTTTTTAATTTTGGATAAATAATGTCAACATGGCATACACGTAGCGTTGTGTTTGCATTATGTCTACGAAACTTTGCTTCGTTGGAAACGAGGAGAAAATATTACACGGCTACAAAAAAAGGAGGAGATGATTCCAAGGTACAGCGGCTTATGCTGGAGGACAAATTGGTTGCCGGGGGAATAGCTAACAAGAGAAGGAGAGGGAGAGAGAAGGGAAAAAGCCGGTACGGGTGGCAGTGGGCTGGCGGGCGGTGAGATGATTGCGCTGATAGCCACATTGAGGTGCTTACATCGAGGCTGTCTGAGCTGGCTCGACGCTTCCTCTCCGGGTGACCTTTGTCCTCTGGCCGGAGTAGAGTGGCTGACATGTTGAGCGCCTTGCCGTCGTCCGTCGTGTGTGTCCCGTTCCTGTCGGCCATGTTGACGGCTCCCTCCAACTCCCGCTTGAGCTCTTTCTGCAGATTCAGCGGAGAACTCGTTCCGTTCATTTCGGCAGCTCCTCCAGCAACCCCGCTCGCTGTCGAGTCTGCAAAACACAAGCACGGAAAGGGGGCTTGGTTATTTTTTAAAGGAATCTTCTCATATGTAGTTTTTCTCTACCTATCTTTTCGTGTTCTGCGTCCTTCTGCAGTGAAAAAGAACAAGACCAGAGATTGCACAAAAAGTGGCTGTGCCGTTGTCTGGAGCGCTGTGACGCCCCTGGCATGTGGTATCAGCGGAACAAGACTGCTGGCTTCCCCGTAAAACTGATTGGTGCAGACCCCGCTGTGCCTCGCGTTCCCCTTGCAGGGTCATTTTGCTCGGAAAATTTAGGGGCCCCTCTAAAGACTGGGGAGGCATAAAATCTCCACCATGTCCGCGAAAGGAACATCCTCCAACCCTTTCTTCGCTTTACTGATGTGTGAAATCTGCCCAATGACTATAAAATAATTAGACCACTGAACCTTTTGGGTCACTTTTTTATATGGGAATAAAGCACGTTTCAACAACTGGCAATTATTCCCTATGTTAGGTTCTTCGGAAGGAAGCGAAAGTAAGGAAAACGCGGTACAGAGTCAGTCGGCGCTAGATTGATTTATTTATTGTCTCACCCAAACTGGTTTATTGTCTAGTTTCCCCCTTTTTGTGTCTGCGAGGGATCAGCGAGTTCCTTTGGCTTGGGTCCGCTTTCACCAAGAAAGGACGAAGGAAGATTCCCCGGCCACACACACTTGAGGGACTTGGCATGGGTGCGCAGTCAGCCGCACAGGTACCAGTTGTGGCCTCTCGAGTGTAAAATATGCACGAGTCTGGCTTCTGCCACGGTCGTGGACCATGTCCACCGGTCGCCGACTCGTTCTCAGGTGATGTGATATTAGGGAGCTGTCCCTTGCCTCTCGGTCCGTGCTCGGTCACGGTGTGATCGATCAGGACCGCCAGACTTGGATCCCTTTCATGGACTCATGATAGCATCTAGAGGATTGATCCTCGGCCGTGCGGATGTATGCATTATGGATGGGACCCATAGCGGCGCCTTTATGTGCCCATCCTCGGCCACCCCCTCCCTCCCCATCACCACTGACAGGTAGAAGGCATCGTTTGGGCACAAATCGAAGCTCGTTTCGCTCCCCTGGGTTCACGGCAGTTCTCTCCTGAGAAATGGGTCCAATTCCCCCGTGGCTCATGGACATGGCGACAGACACCACATACACACTTCCAGGCTCTTGTCAGGTATATAATCATACTTGCCTTATGCTTCAACTTTCTTCAATAATCTGGTGGGGAATTCGGCTTTATGTTTCTTGGATTCTCCACCAGTTATGCAAAACATAATATCACTTTCACCACACAACCACAGGCTCAATGTATCCACTTGGAAACCGGAGTCGACTTGCCACACGGCACCGTGCAGTATTCATTCGGCAGTCCAAGTTCTTTGCCCCTTCCTCCCAGTCAACGAACGAAACCAAATCACGAGAGAAAGGAGGACCGGGGAGACATTTCTTCTGTGATGGGGAGCAAGAATAGGATTTATGGCCAAAATCTCGTCGCCTAGAGCCCGAGGCTTGAGATCCTGAAGCCGGCAATCGATATTGTCCAGTAAAGTCGCGACAAGGAAGGGGGCGGGGGGATTCTGAGGCGAGTCACGGGGAGTGTGGGATATGTCCAAACAGGAGGAACGGGAGGGGGGGCTAGGCTAGCGACTGGAGATGAGAGGTGAACCGCGCCACATGAGGTCAAAGTCAAAGCCGGGCAACGACAAGGAAATCGTGTTCTGGTGTGAAACCAAATATACATGTATGTGTGTGGAAGAGCTGTGTGACAGTCATTCATGACAAGTTATCAGGAACGAGAAGAACAACCACTTGTAACTTTTTGCTACTTTCCCGTCATGCTGAATCAGGCATCTCTGACAAACTCCCATTATCCTGCATACGATATGACGTCGACCTCCACTAATAAATTGAATACGTCAGCTCGCTTTACGTTTGAAGCAGCCTGTACAGACTACTAGGATGGGTGTAATCTCCCAGAGTTCACTATGGTCCGAGTTGGGGATGAAAAAACTGGGAGACAAATCGACATCGCCGTATTTTGTTAGCGCATACATGTCACGGTGCTGGCGTTTGCACCTTGTGTACCTGACGATGCCTTGAGCTTGGAAAACAGGTAGCAGGATCAACACTTGGCATTTGTGGGGCTCACCTCCTCCCCCCACATCACCCCTCCCACGTGTATCCTCTGCTAGAACAGCCAGTCTTTTTGCAGCGAGTACCCCGTTGTTATCGCAGATATAATGCCCCCTTTTTACGCGGTACCGCCGGCGCGACAGTCCTTCCTCGTCCTGATGGTGCCTCCCTCATGGTGCCAGTGTGTCCTCTCTGACGCTCCCCAGCGCGCTCTCTCATCCACCCCTTGTAGCTTTAAACAAAGTCATTACCTTTGCCAAATGGAAGGGAATTACCGAGAACAGAGGCCAAAGTCGTGTAGGAATTATCAGCCGCAGACGCGCTCGTGTGCCGGAGTGTGACAAGTCCGGGGCCGTCCAAGCCTAATACACTCGCCACATTTGGGCAGACAACCTCAAGGAGATCCGAAAAAAGAAGAGGAACCAAAGTCGCAGACAGGAAGCAAAAACCGTGGGCCAATTCCAGCAGCAGCAGCCTTGGCTGTCTTCTACCTAATAAACTTCTTGGCCAACGGAGCCAGGCAGCTCCCTTTTTTAGTTGCCATACCAGTTTTGTGAGCTCAGGGAGTTGTCGACGAGAGGAGATGGGGTGGGTGGGGGTTTTACAACTACTGCACAGTACAGCACACGCGACTCTGGTGCATAGCTTTATGAGATGGCAAGACAGGGGCACATTGAAGAGATAAGGAGTATTACAAATATGCCTTTCTGGAGCAGATGACGCCCTCAGCCATTTGTAATCAACCACTGGCCTTTGTCAACACGGAGAATGGATGTTATCGATCTGAGCGGGCGGGGGGTAGTGGTAGATGTTCCTCTAAAAGAGGACTGACGCCTGCCCAATCTCGGAGTCATCCGGATGATGGTCCCGATAAGATTATGTAATTAGTGAAGGTAGTAGTGCCTGGCCACATCCTCTCCCAACAAGTGATTAAAGGTAGCTGCGGATTAGCAAGTGTAACCTTGGCAACTGATGAAATTCTCCCACTACCAGTGATGTACCACGCATGTGTACCTCACATACATCGTGATCGTCTATTGGGGGCAGTCAGGCACTTTCTTTTGTAACTATTCATGCATAACAATGGTGAAAAATATGGTACTGTAGGCCTACATGTATGGTGCTATAAGATATCAACAGAAATACATAACGTTATGATATCAATGAAGGCCAAACGCATGTACATGTACATACTAACTGAACACAAAACATAATCACGTTCGTTATTTCGGTGTTTGCAGTATTTATTTTACATCTTCAATGAAGTGTCAATCCATTCATATACGTGTACTAACTTGTACGGAAACGCTTATTGTCATCACGAAAATCATCACGAAACAATTAGTATTAACATCGCAGTCAACCTGGTATGAACAAATGTATCCCTTACAAATTGTAGAACATTATGAACTTTGACGCCAATGGTTTACAGTAGGTGCTAGGCCATGTATTTGTGTATTTGACGCTAGATCAAGGTGGAAGCGACCAAGTGCGTGGCGTCAATCTTGTGCAGACCACATCCCCGGAGATCAGATTGCAAAGGGAGGGCCACCAAGGACGCCGTGTGATGGTCGCTACGGCTCTGTAATACCCCGCACAGCCAGAATATCCTCCGCAAAAGATGACCCGACACACACTTCTTGGCCAGAGTTATATACAGTGTCGTCGCTCTATCGTGGGTGGTTAGGTGGAGTGTTTATTGGAGAAGGAATAAGGGGGTACTCCCGAGCCCCTGGCCCAATATGGCATGGTAGTTATTCTCCGAGTATGGGGATTACTCGCTTTCGGTCCATATACACCCGTCATATCCATATAGTGGCTGAGAGACGCACTAACAGGACAGCATTACCCTAATGTCACCCGAACAAATAACTGGAAAAGTGCCCGCACACATTCACCCCAGGAACGACTGGGGTGCCAGAAGGGGAGCAAGGTACGCGAGTCATATGATGCTGTGAGGACAGGTTCCCGGGAATTAACCGCACAGTGCCAACCTAAAGCCTAGGCGGTGTTGCGATAGTCGAAGTTTTTTGCTGTGTGGGTTTTCCCTTGCCTCTTGGGTGGACGACAGATGACTTAGACAATTGACCTTTGTCTGTGGATTCAGCGCCCAAGTCATTGTACAGATTTTAAATTCATTGGCTCCTCGAGTGGGAAAAAAGTTGTGTGGCGTTGGTGTCTCGGTAATCTTACGACGCCTCTCGAGGCGAGCAAGCGAGAGGGCCGAGTCCCCGACTCACCCCACCCGTCTCCGGCAATAAACACCCCGCACACCCCGCCACTACCCCCGTCACCTAGTGACACGCTACTCCCCGGCATCCGCTCACGTGAACTGCATCAAAATTAAGTTGCATCCAGCTTTTTCTCCCCCGTGAGCTCCGCGAAGGGCAAGCTGGGATTAGGTATTAGGGGCTCTGTCACCATTTCTACGTAGCCTTCACAATCTCCATGGCAAGTTTCTTTTTGGGGGGTTTGCGGAGACCTGATTGAATCCATTCCGATGACTTGGGACTTTCACGGAGTGTAATGTAAAGTAGGATGTGTGACCCTTCATTTGGCTGGGAAGGGAAGCGCAGCAAGGTTATCTCGCTTAGAGGCCCCGACAGGCCTGATGGGTGCGCTCTTACCCTCCGACGGGGGTCTCCAGACAGGGACAGATAATGCTTGGCAACAGCCGAGGGGAGCAGCGAGGGGATCAAACTCGAGCGAAGTCCGACGACCCTTGGGGCTTTTTGTGTGGTGTTTTCAGGTGCGGCGAGAGCTGCTTGGTAGAGGGGACACTGGAGATCGTCACGGCAGTGGAGCACAATACGAGGGACCAAGGACCGGCCAGGCGGGGAGAATGGTCTTCAGTCCCAGCGAGATCAATACGCTAGCGGCACCATATGTTTCTTGAAAGGTCCACGTGAAACACCGATTACAATATCCAATAGGTTTTGGATAGGATGTGACCGCCTGAGTGGGGTCTGGCTTCATTCGTCTCACACAATGCCAACGAGGCGGTCGTGGGGATCACTCAATAAGAAAGCAACAGCCCACAAAGCAGCTGAAAGATCGGAAGCTGAAAAGACAAAAGATCCCGTCCCTTCCGGCCCGCTCAGCCGCCTGCTGCCAAATGTCAATGTCACGGCACGTCGCCACTCGTGCTGGGCATCCCAGATACCCCTCAAATCAACTCGGACGATTTTTTGGGAGAGATGAACGTTAATTGACGCATTACATTCCTCTGATATTCACGTACATTTGTAGGTACGAATTCAACTAAAACCTACATATTAAAACACAAGTACGTTACTGTAAGACTCTTCACATTGAACATTGTAATTCCTTGACGTTGCCAAGATAAAATCAGGTACATTTCTTTGCCAGTATTCAGAACCTCTTTAGTCGAGTCTCCTGAAAAAGTCAACTTGCCATAATCAGCCAATTGGTGACCGCAGTCGGCGCACCTAGCGTACATATCGATCCCCGGCCGGCGCTCGAGGACACTAGGTCTCCCGATAGTCGATACACCCGCGTCGTGAGGCCCCGCACTCTATTCTAATTTCGGAGAAAATGGCCCGTGTCTCCAAGTGATATGCATGATTAAAAGACCCGATACCTTACCTGAAGCAGCAGCCGGCTTCGACGTGCTCTTTTTCTTGTTGCTACTGTTGCCGTTGCTAACGCCCCCGTTGTTCCGCGCTGAAGCCGCCTTAGATTTCCCAGCCGTTTTATCCATATTTCAGAAAACGTTCCTCCTCTTATATATGCAAAGTATTTTTCCCGCGCGATGTATCTCTGGAAAACGCCGAGATCGCTCTTCCTTTCAGTCTCGTGGACCGCTCAACTCCAGTCTCAATCAAGCCCCTGTTTCGTATTTTCGTGACATTCAAGCAAGGTTTTTTTCATCCGAGCGCTTGCGAGCGGAGTGGGGAAATGTCTCAGATTTGTCGATCAGGCGTTACTACCCAAATTTTGGAGCTCGATGTGGTGGCCGCTGTGGTTTCTGTGCACGGAGTGATTCCCAAGACTGCCGACCTTCAAGTGTCCTGTTCCCCTATGTTGTCCTCTAGTCTGGGGTCCTCTTTCAGTCAACACGTTAAGACATGACCCGATAGCCGCACCCCTGCTAGACTGCTCCTCGCGTCCCGCTGGAAATATGGGTCCTCTCTCGTTGCCGCTCGTTCTCCCAATGGTGTCCTGGATGGTGCTCCCTCCCTCTTTCCCTCTTTCTCTCTATCTCTCTCCTGTATCCTCTGCGAGGGCTTGCCAAGAACACTTTGACCTCTCCACTCCTTGCCCACACTGAACTGCCGGCCGATCGGATCAGCCAAGTGAGCCAACACAGTGGCCACGTTCCACACCTCGAGTCAGGCTTGGCTACAGCGCAAATCCCGTCGATAATTTGGCACAGTGTGACGACCGTGGACGGACTATTTGATCTCTTGTCAATGACAGTGCCTCCTCCCCGGCTGAACGTCTGGGATAGATAGGGGTGCATACAAGCCCCCCTCCTTATCACGGGGCCTTCTACCTGCCTGCTGTCGTTGTCCTCGACATCAGCAGTCAGTCTCCCACATCTAGAGACACACCTGCCACCCTCCACCCGCCGTAACGAGTGCCATCAAACGGCCCCCATATGGCATGGCATCCATCCATCTAGCCAGCCACACTGACCATATCCGACCATCACTGGCCGGGCAAAGGGGGGACACTTGACGGCACCGGGTGTTAAGTGACCGATAAACCACGAGCAGTGATGTACTTAGATAGCAAGAAGACGGTGTCCCGAGTCTCTCCCACAACACAGGACTGGACAGGACACAACAATGGTCGGCCCGTGACACCGTACACTCTCCGTGACTTGTGTCTCTCACATCCCCTGACAAAAAACTCGCACGGCCGGGATAACATACCCCTGTCACCAGGCGTCGTGTCCAGACAATGGGCCCGGGCATTCACACCGGTACCTGTCGTCTGCATACAGGTTTACCTGTCTCAAGTCTGATGTATGGCCTAAATTGTTTTATGCCACCGACTTTTGAAGACCATTGCACAGTTACTCTAGCTGGATTCCGCCTAAACATTTTCATAGACAACATTCTTAAATTATTAACTTCTAGAAATTATATACAAGTAGTTGATCAACACGTTTATCATTACAAGTCGAGAATTCAAAATATGTGATCAACAAGTGTTGAACGTATAAACCAGATCCACACGGTATTGGGTCGTTCTCAACCAAAATTCTTTCAGAAAACTGCCTACAGACACTTCCGTGGACGGTTTCAAGTCGTTCTTCCGCTTCCCCGCCACAGATATGATTATACACGTACACGTATGCGCTACAACTTTCCCATCTTCAATGTCACTAGTAGTCCGTAGCTGGGAGTTTTGGTGATAGACGTATTTGATACATGTATTTTTGTGACAGAGCTCTATACTCCTTCATTCAGTAAGTGAGCCATGACGGAAGTGACTCCAATAGCGTTTGGAATGACGGGGAATTCATGAGACCGTATATAGGTGCGTGGTGTACTACATTGGTGTAGGCCTACTACTAGTGCATGTTGATGATGATTTAGATCAACCGTTTGTTCACATTCACTCCGTAAAGTTCGATACCGACAGCTTTGCTCATCTAGTGAGTGCAACCGTACTGCATTTCTCATGGAAATGGATCGCAAAGATTGAAATCCACAAAAATCTACATTTCACTAATATTATTATAGGCCTATAGATTTATCTGAATGTGTATTATATCTATTGCATATGTCGGCGGGGAATTTCGAGTACATATTGGTAATTTGCGCACAAGTTATTCAAAATTGACATATGTAATACATTATCCCCATCCTAATGGCACGTGGTATAAATAAATCTAAATTTTAATACATACATGTGCAAGTCTACGTACATCATACACATTAATACATAATCACTATAATCACAACTATATCAAATATAATATTAATGTAGCTTATTACTAATTTGGACCACAAAAGTAAACTAGAGCATTTCAATTGTGATGATGGTGCTGACTGCTGAGATGTGAGTCTTGGACTATGTTTTGGCTAAATTTAGCTGGAAAAAAAGAGCTCGAAAAGTTACCGGAGAAATCTATATTGGTAAACCAAAACTTGTTGGTAGTTTTCACCGAAATTGAATGGGTCATCAGTAGACGAGTCCAAAATACAAATGCATATTCAATGGTGATTTTTTTTTTGGCTAGAAATGGCTCAAATCAAATATTTCATTTTGAACCGATTTTGTCTTTCACCAATCTGTCAAAAAAAACTGCCAAGAAAGTTCAAGATCACCAAAAAATATGCCATACAGATCTATAATACGAACCTGAACTTTGTATTCACCTGTTTTATATGCAGAGTCCAAACCACACATTTCAGGGCAGAAGTGACCTCCTGGTTTACAAATCAAGGTATCTGATCAATCAGGTCAACTTCAAGGGCGAGAAAAGATCCACCATATTTGAGTCTCTGTAAGCCCATTATACGAAACTAAGCTTCATCTACGGCCATATTGTACGCTGAGTGCAATTTACACATTTTAAATTTAAATGTGACCTTGAGCTTTACCACACAAGGGCATCTGAGCTCAATTTCAAGGTCACCAAAAGATACGTCATACATGACTTGCTACATGTATTCTTAATACAAACCTCACAGCTAAGATCATTCTAAACTGGTCAAGATATACCTGCTCTACTGCAGCTCTCAAAGAGTTACACATTCTACCTGTTTTTGTTCGAGCCGAGTACTAAATGCTGATTCTGGTATTCAAATGCCTTCATGGGCTGGCCCCCAAATATTTGTTCTCAATCCTTATTAGTCATGTCCCCAGCCGTGCCACAAGACGTTCAGCCAGAAACTATATCCATATTCCTCGCACCAAAAACTCCACATTTGCTGACCGTTCATTCGGTGAAGCTGGACCTCGTTTCTGGAATGCCCTTCAAGACAACCTCAGATCACCTAAGCTTAACTGCAGCTATCTCGTATTGTACACATTTCATTTGTATTCTTAATACATGTATTTTAATACAAACCTATGCTTTACTGCAGCCATCTCGTATTGTAGACATTTTAATTTGGACATGACCTTGAGATTTATCATTCAAGGTCATCTGAGGTCAAGTTCAAAATCCCAGAAGTCTGACCTTCAATGTGTTCATGATACATGCCCAAGGTGTACATGTATCTACGAGAATTTCGTATTCAGGGGCCATTTTGTGCATTCCAAGCCGTTTTGGGTTTGTTGGGCCTATATTTTGGGTTATTCGAGAGATTCAATACATTCCAACTTTGTATACGAGATAGACATTACATAGTGGCATGGATATGTAAAACTAGGAAGAAAGTAACTGAATAAATTTCGAGCAAAATGCCAAAAAAAGTGTTATTTCTGTCATTTTTGGCCTTTATCGCCCATATTCTGGGCCTCTCCAGCGACTCAAGGCATCCCACATAATATATACGAGATAGACAGTACGTGAATAGGTAAAATTTGAGAGAAAGATACTGAATTGATTCCGAGCAAAGTGCCAAAAAGTGGAATTTTTTATGGCTCTTTGGAGCTATCACTCGAGCCGTTAGAGCAATTCAAGGCATTGCATCTTTATACGTCTTACAGTTGGCCGGAAAGATCATGCTTGTGCGAAATTAAGAAACAAGAATAACAGACTTTGAGAAATACTGAACATATATTGAGAAAAATGGCCGCCAAATCCGTTTGGTTGTTTTGGTCAAAATGACCACCACATTAAAACTAAATGGCCCAAGGGCTAAGATAGATTACCGGACAATTTTGATTTAAGTATTGCAGGTGAGATATGACCTTGAGATCTATATATCAAGGACCACTGTGATGACCACATGATGACCATTCAAGGTCGTCTGAGACCAACTTCAAGCTCACGAAAAGATCCAAAACACATGAATATGATTTCCTGTATGCTCGCAACTGAAATCTAGTTCTAACAACAGCCGTTTTGTATGCGTCCAATCTACACAATTCAGGTCAGACATGACCCCTCGATTTACCACTCAAGTTCATACATGTATGAGGTCAGCTTCAACACTACCAAAAGATCTGCAATGTCTGACTTCATGTATGTTCATAATACAAAAAAAAGCTCTGTTTGCAGATGCGTTGTATACAAAGTCCAATTTACACATTTCAGGTCAGATATGACCTTCGGATTCACCACTCAAGGTCATCTAAGGTCAGCTTCAAGACCACCAAAAGATCCGCAATATATGACTTCCTACATGTTAATAATAGAAACAAGTCTTATCTACAGCCGTTTCGTATGTAGAGTTCAATTTACACATTTCAGGTCAGATGTGACCTTCAGATTACCATTCAAGGTCATCTAAGATAACAATAAAACGCTAAAAGACTTCAAGACTACCAAAAACACCCGCAATATCTAACTTCCTATACGTTGCATAATACAAACCTAGGCTACGTATATGTGCCGCCGTTTAGTATGTAGAGATCGAAAAGTCATTTTATTTTGGACGTGACCTTGAGATTTATCATTGAAGGTCATGTAAGGTCAATTTAAGGTCATCAAAAGATCCGCCATATTTGACTTGCTATATGTCCATAATAATTCCTCCCTACAATCTTCATACACCTTACAAATGGCACAAATATCATGCTTATGGGAAATTAGAAAAAAAACTCATTTCTAGGTATTTTTGCAAAATTAAAAAAGATCATCTGTAAGCCTTAAAGATACCCAAAAAAAAGGTGTTCGGACCATGAATCGAAAAAAAGTAAATAAATGTCTAAGAAGAGAGACATTGTTGTGAAATGTACATGTAACTAACCTGTGTGAAGCTCTGTGGCTGGGCTCAGCCTCGTGTCGACGAGAGGACTTGGACTGGACTCTGTACTGGGGCGGCTGCTGGTACTGGACATACTATCCTGTAAGAACACAAGGGGCACAAATCAAACACAGTTAGAAAAGAATGAAACTGGACTCTGGAGGCTGCTGGTACTGGACTATAGTATACCCTATGTCCTGGAAGAGCGCAATGGAACATCAGATCAAACAGAGGTCTGAACGTGGCACTGTCAGATTATATTAAAATGTAACACCTGATACAACGCAAGCGGCTATTCACTATAATTAATTGTTCGGATCAATTGGCAATTCTACACCTTCACTCAATGTACTGCAATGAAATCAGCAGCAGCATTTCAGAAGAACATTGCGGACCACTGGCGGGGACAACTGGTACCTATTATACAGGAACGTGAATTCGTGGTGATATTGGGCCTGGTGGTACCGACACACGGGTGTGGTCAGTGAACCCCACCATAGGAACCTAGCCCCGATAATTTGGCTCAGATCGATAGAAGCTGACGCCGGGGTCACGGTGATGGCAGGCTAAATAGATTCGTCACTCCTCGCCTATATCTGTGACACGTCAGCAATGCACTCGCTATTGTCACCCATCTCGACTCATCCACGCTCGATCGTTTGATCTACGTCTTCAGCAGTTACCTTTCCCTTTAGTAGAATTATGACATTTTCAGGAAGATGCTATTTTCGCCAAGCCGTTTTTTCAATCTCCTTTCAACAAGATGCCAAGGTGTCACTTTCACGAATAGTACTGCCATAAAGGACCAGTTGTCCTACCTCGGAAGGTATAATATCTCAAAAGAAATTGATGACCAAATCCGATTTTATGCAATCAGCAACACTTACGGGAACTAATTGGCGAGACCTCTATTTGCTAACAATTTATCAGTGACAAAAAGTCGCTTGGGATTCCGTGTATTGATTGGGCTGGTGCAAGGAGCCTGCAAGCCACGAGACGAGGCCCGAGTTAGGGGGAGCGGCGGGGCCGGAGGTAGACGGGGGCGAGGTAGGGTCGAGGACGGCTGCTACCTGCGTCCGTGAGGGGGTGAGGCGGGGACTCATCCACGAGCCATCGCGCCAAACATATGGTACCAACCGGAGCACCTAACACAAGCCCGGCGCTCTTTTTACTATATCAAGTATGCAAATGATTCAAATATGTATCGAGCAGGTACAGTAACGTTATGTATGCAGAAAAAGTTGAAGCTGCAGCTCTCCCGAGTGATGTACATGTACTGCACTTGATTTATCGGATTTGCATTACCTTATATAAACCTGTTTGTTTGAAATTCCTTTATTTGCGCTTTCGATGAATAAACGAGAGCTGACAGATGAAAACATGATGAAAAACTCGTGAAAAGGTCCCGCATGAATATGAGATTGTTACGTAGTACGTGGTTTCGGTTTTACAGAAATGACCCTAATGGAACGCGGTCACCAAAACCAGGCACGTTGAGGAAGGCAATTGAATCCGCACGATTCTAACGTGCAGTAATCTGAAATTCAGAAACCGCCCATACTCGACCCCTACAGTAGATATTATCGTATGACAAATTGAATTGGAAAGAACCAGCATATCGGAGTACCCGTCGACGAGTACATAGGTGTTTCCTCAGGTAGCTATGTGGCGGGACGGGGGGGGGGGGGGGTGGGAGGAGGAGGTGGTCTATGGCGTCGTGAGGAGGGGAGGGGTCCCAGACCGGCGGGACAAGACAAAGTAGATTGGTGTCATACCTGTCTGTTTGGCAGTGTTGGTTTAACGGCGAAAAAAATATACTCATCATGAGCAGCAGCCGGTTTCTACCACACAGCACGAGATCGGTGTAAAGGCCGCAGGGACCCAAGTATACATGGAGGATCCAAGGCGGGGGCTTGAGCAGCCCTCATCGAACCTAACTCCCCGTCACCTTCACGTGCTTATCGATCTCAAACCACCCAAAAAGTTGGCTGACGTACGGCAGCTGTTCTCCCGTTCTGTTATCGATTTGAGCATAAATTTCTGCCCGGGAGAGGACCGGAGTCGGGCGCCCCGACCCCGTGTGTGCTTACAACGGCAAGGGTGACGGCTGATAGAGGTCTATACAATGAATACACCGGGGGCATCTATAGACCCATACACCTGTGTACCCGCTGCTTTTGCATCAATTGGTGATGTGAGACAGAATTCAATAATTTCATCCTCTATCGTGCTTTTGAAATAATTCGTGGCGCATTTTTCGCGATCCTGTTGTCTCTGCTGTTGACTGTATGGACGACTTGTTGCGAGGCAAGGGTTTGGTTGAGGGTACCTCGGTCGTGACGGTAAGCAATGGGAGAATGGTTGACCGACAAACCGGCCGATGGTGGCTGTCCAAGTCTTTGGCACTTGTCTCCAAGCTTATTGATCCCAACAGATAGTCACCTAGACCAGACGAGAGTCCCGGTCCCAGCGCTCCTTCAATTCCCTCCATTGCTCGCACCTGTTGTGCCTTGATAACGCTGCCAAAATCAATTACCTGCATCTTTGTGGAGTGTACGAAATCCAGTCGTAAATGTTCAGACTTCCCCGCCGTAAAAGGTCCCATATTGACCAAATGGGACTTTTAAAATAATTATGAGGATCTGTCCTTCCCGAGCAACTAATTGAATTTACTAGCAAAAGTGAACCACTGCCTAATACTTAGTTTGTTTTTTGCAAAAGTTGAAGAAACTACTAGACAATTTCAAAAATAATGACGTGGGCGGTGTTCACTGGTTTACCTGTCTACGAGTACCTCCCTAAGGTTAGGTTAGAGAGGTAGTCGTAGGCAGGGACAGGTTGAGGGGCTGTGACCCTTAGAGATACTAACAGGCATGGATAGGTAGAGGAACTTGGTCGCGTCCCAGCCCCTCTATACCAGCCCCATTCTAGGAGTGACGACCTGTCCAAGCGTCCTGTCCCTCTACTTGTCCCTGTCTAGGAGTACCTCTCAAAGAGGCCCAGTCCCTTCTCCATATCCCTGTCTAGACGTACCTCTTTAAGCGGTTCAGTCCCTCTACCTGCCCCTGTTTAGGAGTACCTCTCTAAGGGTCCTGTCCCTCTACATGTCCCTGTCTAGGAGTACCTCTCTGAGCGTTCCAGTCCCTCTACCTGCCCCTGTTTAGGAGTACCTCTCTAAGCGGTTCAGTCCCTCTACCTGCCCCTGTCTAGGAGTACCTCTCTAAGCGTCCCAGCCCTTCTACCTCCCCCGGTCTAGGAGTACCTCTCTAAGCGGTTCAGTCCCTCTACCTGCCCCTGTTTAGGAGTACCTATCTAAGCGGTGCAGTCCCTCTACCTGCCCCTGTTTAGGAGTACCTCTCTAAGCGTCCCAGCCCTTCTATCTGTCCCTGTTTAGACGTACCTCTTTAAGCGGCCCAGTTCCTCTACCTGTCCATGTCTGGAAGTACCTCTCTAAGCTTCTCAGACCGTTCTCCCATGTCCCTGACAAGGCGTACCTCTTTAAGCGGTCCATTCAGTCCCTCTAACTGTCCCTGTCTAGGAAGACCTCTCTAAGCGTCCCAGTCCGTTCTCAATGTCCCTGTCTATGCGTACCTCTTCAAGCGGCCCATGCAGTCCCTCTATCTGTCCCTGTTGAGACGTACCTCTCCAAGCGGCCCAGTCCCTCTACTAGTCCATGTCTAGGAGTACCTCTCTAAGCGTCCCAGTCCCTTCTCCCATGTCCTAGGCGCACCTCCTTAAGCGGCCCAGTCCCTCTACCTGTCCACTCCACTGAGATAGACAACTCTTTTAGATCCTTGGGGCCAGCAATTCGATCGAATTTCACCTTTTCTCATTGTGTGCTTTCAAGATGTCGCCTCCTGTTGCAGTATCAGCTATTGTGGCCGAAGCACGATGATGAAAAAAAAGACCGAGAGCGTCGTGAGAACCACGCTTCCTCACTGGCCCTGTCCCCGCCGACGGGAGCAGCTCATGCCTTCTGCAATATTCACGAGTCCACCCCCGCCACATTCGTGCTCGAAGGATTATCAAAATAAAGATCACAAGCAACATGTTCCCCACACGACAAAGTACTTTCCTATCTGATAGGGAAAGAATTGTGTGCTTGGACGGTTCTTACCATCAATGGGCGTTTATGTCCTAAGTTCAGGTAAACGAAATGAGCGTCGTTTGAAATTATATTCCCTATCCAAAAATCTCTTCAATGGATACGGTCTTTTTGTATGTGAGACCTTGTGAGAGAGCCGAGACCCAGACAATCTTCACAAATGCAATTATATGAAAAGTCAAATACCAGTAATATGATAGCATACATGCATGGTAAAACCGTACGTATGTTCTTGGTAATATTAGATAGACCAACTCCCCAAATGTCCCTGTGTGTCTCCAATCACCAGTATGATATACAGGCAAGTGTTGTCTTGTTTGTTTGCATGTCTGTATAGCGCTCTGATGCAAATTGATAGGGCGCAATATGTGAAGAATTGTTTAAGAATTGACTGCAGGTAAAAAAAAAAAAACTTTAGTGAGCCGCTCCCCCATCCATTTATAATGTAAACACACTCTTTGATATAAAGGTAATAAAAGTAACAAAATCAGCAAGACTACACACTGCTTGATCCCGAAACTTCCTTAACAGATATATGTATCCCCATAGATGATGAACCGAGACATGGTACTATAAATAGTATCACAGGAATTGTACAAATTGATGATCATACACTTTTACACCCGTCAGCAATACAAAGCTTCGCATCTTCAACATGACAAACAGGCCGCTGATGGTACATATTGTTGTGTGATCATATAATGATAGATGCATATATGACTTGTCTTTCTGCAAGAGGAATACAATAAGCGAATCTTAACTACTTATTTGCTCAAACACCTTGGTGCACCCAAACGCGACTCACCAGTGAACTTTACTAGCATTAGTAGTTTTTCACAAAACAAACTAATCCTACCGCTGGGCATGTTTTTTTTTTTACCTTGTCTTTCGATAAATAAGTAAAAAAAAAATACATTTGAAAGTGACAGTTATCAGATATTTGATCATATTTAGTCAAGAACGAAGTCTCAGTTGGTGATCTTTGATGGCTAGAGATCGCCATTGTAAATTCTGGTGCCAAATCGATGCTTGCTAATTCATGGTTATGTTACCTTTATTTTTACATTATAAGCGAATAGAGAGCTGGCGCATTCCAGAATAGAGATTTTACCTGCAGTACGTCCACCCTTGAAACAAATAAAAATATTAGACCCCCCCCCCCCCCCAATCTTCTCGACAGCATTGGGTAACTATAAATCCTCAATATATGATCGTTCTTGGTTGCATTGTGTTCAAAAATTATTTAATTTCCTAGTTCGGTACAAACTAGGTTTCGTGCCGGTAGAATATTGAAGTTGTATCGAATGCTCGAAAGACCAGCAACTTGTATTAGAATAATGTGCTACCCAGTCAGGAGTGCTAACTCATAGTAAACTCTTTGCTCCTATTCCTAGATTCACAAAATTAAGTAGAGGGGTTATTTACTGGTTTTGCACACTGTACTCGCTCCAACCAGCGCCCTGGGTGGAATACCAGGAATCCTGATTCGTTAGAGCCAGACAGATCCACACGGACCTGTAGGCAGGCGCCCACCCACATGTCGTACGCCCGACCAACTATACAGTTCCTACTGACACCAAACGAGGGTCACCACAGATGACGGGGACAGTTTACTGCAGCTTTTTTTTTTGTTTAAACTACCTGGTCGATGATGACTAAACCGATCACGATGCAGCTACGCAGAACATTAGCGTACATTCAATCTATTATAGCGGTACAGGTACAGAGAAATGGCCGGAGCCCCCCATGGTCGTGCACCTTGGCGCCTCGTGCCACCATCTGGAGGTGCCCCTATGACTCTGTGAGGCCCATTCCAGCTACCATGAACACGTATTGACAAATCTATTGACTGTGTGTGACAGCTGTGGGTACGGGGATGTCTGACGGGGGTACGGGCGGCCCCGTTCTGGCCCTCCCCGGCCCGCCCGCTTGCCCGTGCGTCGGTAGAGAGAGAGAGCTCCATACCTCACCGTACGTGAGTCTCGCGACCAGCAACAAGTCCTCGGGGAGCAAAAACAGTCACGTATCTGCACATCTAAGCTCAGCACATACCACCATCGTCACATGTCATCAGCCACATGTGTGCTCCTCGTTTTTTTGTGTTTGTTGCAACCAGGATTTGTCATCGCTACTGCGCAAGCGAATATCTGTCGCCCCTGTGTTCTCAGTGCCCAGGGGTTTTATGTTTGTTTTGTTCCCGGAAGAACAGCAGCAGACCTATACGAGATAGGCAATAAACGAAATATGAATGAAATATGTAATGTACCAGACTAATAAAAATAATCAACGAATATATGTACCCCTTCTTGAGTATCTAGTTCGTATCACGGGTAGACGGAAACTCAAACCTCGACCAGTTATTATGACAGTAATACTCAACACCTAATACCAGCAAATTTCCATCACGAACAAAATGACATGTGTTTTTTGTTTATATGTGTGATATGACTGATATCACTCAGCAAGAATCCACTTTAAATCGAAATTTCCATGATTTATGGCAGCCAAGGTTATTTTTAGGTGAAGGTACAGGTGAGCATGGTACAGACAGCCCAGATAATAGGCCTAATAAAACATATAGCTTCTATGGAGGTTACAAAAACTTGTCCACCAAAATACGAATACACGGTGAATAGACCCGTATTCACCACCGAAACTTCACCTGTCATCATGGGCGAATTAGCCCAAACTCTGATCAGACTGTATTGGACCAAATAAATGGAATGACAATGCAGGAGCTATCAGAATATTCACTCGGAGTTAAAACTTTATGTTCTTTATAACACTGAACTTTGCAGTTCATTTAGCCTGGTCACATTGCAATCGCATGATCTCGCTACCATGAGGCCACATGTTTCCTCAATATCACATATTCCTTCGGCATGCCGATGAAATCGCTCCAATAAAGCCACCCGCCGACCCACGCAAGGTGTGCTGTCCCATCAAGGGGACGCTACAGGTGTCTGTGCCATACCTCTAGCTGTATGCTTGTACCCCGTCTCACCCGACATACCCACTCCCCGCCCCGCCCGCACGCGCCTGCTGTGTATTGAGTTGCACGTGTGCAGTGTCCTCGACCATTATCATTGCCTGGCGCCGTTCGCTCCCATTCCGGACGGATGGACAAGTCGACAGAGACAATATTCAACAAGTAAAAAGTGCATTGAGTTCCGCTCGGCAGTTTAGGGTTACGGAGCCCAGGACCTACCCACGCCAACATCATTGCAGACAAAGTGCCTGCCAGTACTGTCGAGGAGGGAGAGGTGGGGGGGGGTCGAGTCGCCGACACTCAGGTGGAACAAGCTGTGGTATGGGCGGCTCCCTTTTAAAGCTCCACGTTCTTACTTGGGTTGCTACACGTAGGCCTTATATCTATTCTATATAAATTTGAAGCCGCCGTTCCGATAAGCTGTCGGCACTTCGTACTCAAACTGCTGCATTATGGGTAATAATACACACAAACTAGCGGAACGAGCGAAACTGTCGGCACGCAGTCTTGCACTGTGAAGCTCGTTGCATAAAATTGCGATATGACAAAAATATTTGAGATCAAAAGGTTATAATTTAGAAGAAGTTGAAGAAGACTACCTTGGAGTCAGTGTGGTGATTCCTGGTGGAATGTCTGCTGCAGACCTTGGAGAGTGTTCTGCCAAGTTTTTGCCTGTATCTGGTCCCGCTGTTGCCAAAGAGGTGCCGCCTGTGAGCCGCTCCCAAAGTGCGCCAGTCCCTAGGTGTGTGCTCAGCCGGGGTGTGAGCTTACTGCCAACACTCATCCACGTTCCACTCTAGTGTGTTCTATTATCTCCCGCTACAACTACAATAGTATTCAATGTTACTCTCCTCTTCTATTGTCAAAACTCTCCTTTTCTATTGTCAAAAACTTGTCTATGAAAGATACCACACAGATTTTCCTCCGAAATCACTTCAAAAGCATAAAGTATCGGCTTGTGGAGTGCCGTTTGTACCTTCCGTCGGTCTGTTGGGGGAGTGTGTGGATAGACAGACGGCGGAACGTCCCAGATTAGGGGAGTGTCTACTGTGTAGTGGAGAGCGCCTCAGTGCTCCTGTTGCAATCAGACGGTGGAGCAGTTGGCGTGGCACATGTACCTCACTCGCTCGCTCGGTCTGCTGTATGCGGGTGGCTGTGCTGTACCTCTCCCTCCACGGTAAAAGTGCGGTAAGCTGACTCGAGAGGTTCGATCTGTTACCTCTGATCGCCGCATGGGTCGCCCGCTAGAGCTCTCTCTCTCTTTCTCGACCACCAGAACCACACCCCCCCCCCCCCCTTCCCGTCCAGACGGTGCCGTCCTGTAGACCATACCCCCGTGCTGCTCTCAGGACAACGGCAGCTGTAAAAAAAACTCAAGCTGACAGACCGATGTCAAGTATATATTTGGTCCCATCTACTCAAACGGCGTATCACCGCAGGAAGGTATATAGTCGCTTTACTCCTCAGTCGTTGAAACCGTTTTGTGACCTATGACTTGATGTAAGCATTGCAATAACGCGATACACAAAAATACTGCACCTCTCGAAATCTGAAACCAATTGGAAGCATGGGATATGAATTGAGGGCTTTAATTTTCGAGGTGGAACTATCGAAACTTTTCACTTGGAAAATGACAGTGTTCAGTATTGGCTGTGAGATTAATTGGGCGGGAGGAGAGGTGTGGCATTGTTCCAAGGGGAGTAGTCAACTAGGGACCACACAGGTGACGTCCGTATAGACTCCGGCGGTCCTCCACCAGACCCCCTCCCCCCCTCCGCTCCCTCCAACCGCCCTTAGCTAGTGGTCTCCGCGCTGACCCTGGCCTAATTCCCTTGTACGCCGTATCGTCGTCCACGTCCAGAAAAGCTGCAGCTCTAAAAGGTAATTATTGGACAGTTTCCCTCGCCATATTTCAGAGGTACTTTCAGGACGTACTGTCCGCCTAGGTGCTAGCATGGATGCCCATGATATAAAGTGCATTATTTGTGGACGGGGTAGGACAGAGTCGGTACTGGCACTGTTCAGTTGGATGAGACGGAGGGGTGCAAGGTGGTCAAAAGGGAAGAGGAGTGTCCCCCAAAATCCGGGAACGGCAGGCACTCCACGGCAGGGACGACGGACGGAAGGTTTAAAGTGATTCCCTGGTAACGAGGTTGGCCCCCGGACCGCCGTGTATCGATCGCAGTACGCCCGTCAGTGCTGCGGCCCGGATTTGTGGGGCTTCTACCCTCGACAGTCGATCCCCGCCTGACTCCAGCGCTTCCCGCACTCCACCGCCCACCGCCTTCTGTTCGTCCTCGTGTCCCCCAAAAACGTCGTTATCCAGGAGAGCAAACGAGGGACCAGAAGAGACAAGGGAACCGGGGATGCTGCCCACATTTATTTATTTCCACACAGCGAAACAGCCCAAGTTTTTTCCCCTTCCGCTCTCTCCCTCTCACTCACTCATCATGGAAGTCCTCGAAACAAGCTGGTACATGGAATCTGGAAGTAGGAGTAACGACAGCGACCGAAAACCCCATAATTTAAAACTTCATCTTCCCAGATTCCAGCCGACGACTGAGGGCAGGAGCGGGACACGGCAAGTCTTGGCGAGCTCGGCGGGGAACAGCTTTTATTTGATTTCTTTGCAAGTCGTGCAAGTTGCCGCTCGGAGTTTTTCACCCTATATCACTTTCCTGGCGTCGTTGCCACGCTGGCACCCCTTCATGTATAATGTAGAAGCTCTATATCAGCGCTCGGGACACGGACAGTAGCAAGCACTGGAGAGGGACACGCGAGAGTTTAGCGGCCGTTGTCTGAATAATTGACTGGCGAGCGGCCAGCAGTCGGGAGGGGACAGGACCCGGGCCGGGATCTCTGGGACTCGGGTGTCACTTGTTGCGGGGACTGGTATTCCCCTACTCCCCCCGCCCCCTCCAGGTCCGGCCGGCCGTCCACCCCGGCGTGGGCGCTCACGCGCTGCTCCCAGCCCACATGTAACCCGACACGGGCGTCGTGTGGCTTTCTCTCGCTCCTTCAGTCCTTGTCAAACTTATCATCAGACACATTCAAAACTTTCACTTCATAACTCCCCCTGTGAAAAAAACATCGGCTTGAAATGAAGTCGTGTTTATTCTCCTTTACGTTCACCTGTAATTTTTTTGGTCCGTCGGCTCCGTATTATAGCTTGAGGAAATGACAGGAACGAATGATTCGCTGAAAGGACTGCACCTTCTAATACTATTAAGTGTAGCAAGATTCATAAAATAGTGCTTGGTATACGCGATTACCCACATGTAAGCAAAAAGTATTTATTCCGGTTTTTTTTACAAGTGATTTAAAAGCCAGAGTAGTTCTACAAGACAGTTATGATCCATCCAAGTATTAGTGATTACATATCCCACAATTATCGCCAATTGTATTAAGGACACTATGGTTGAAACGGTATCGTACTTGTGAAGTCCAGCTGCAATAACGGAATTGGTGGAGAATCCGATGATCGCTGTTTGCTTAACCCACGAGAATTTGGTACAAGACACACCGAACATAGAGGACGTTATGATGCTCATACATGTCAGGATTACGAACACATGTAACGTTATACCTAGGCAAACCAGTGTAGTCTCTAGTATTGTTTTCGACAATGATGAAACGACCAGAATTGCTGGTATTATGATTGCTAGAAGGGTCTAGCTACTGTTTGCTTTGATATCCGGATATTCCACTAATTGATCAAATAGATATTTGAATCTGACAGTCATTCTTCAGGATTCAACAAACCGGTAACCGTTTTATCCAAGATCATTATGCAGGATAATTTTGTCGAGATTCTGTTGTTTTCTGCCAACAATACGTGAATCATTCCAGCAGCATTGTGATCCGATTCAACACTGGTATAGCATGTTCTATATTCCTGTTTGTATACCAAATGACTCAAATAATTAGATCTACATCAGAAGTGAGCCGTATTAAAACGCTCTAACCGAAGTTTTTTTTACCAAACCATTAACTTCGGCGCATTACACAGGAAAAATTAGCCCAAGGGGTAAGAAAGGTTACCGGACAATATATAATTTAGGTATTAGCCTGTTGTTCCGTGACCTTGAAATATGGTCAATTCAAGGTCACGAGAATGTTCAGCATATATCATTTCCAGTATGTCCACAATTGATTCCTAAGCTGTAAAGTCGATAATAAGTGAGATATTAGCCATTTTGTGATCTGATCTTGAAAATAAGGTCAAAGGTCAAGTTCAAAATCTTGACAACATCCAGCATATATCATTTCCTCCATGTTCACAATTATTTCCTAAGCTGTAAAGGCGAATAAGCAAGATATTAGCCATTTTGTGCTCTGACCTTGAAAATATGTTCAAGGTCAAATTCAAGGTCATCAAAATATTCAGTGTACATCGTTTTCTGTATGTTCACAATTGGTTCCCAAGCCATAAAGTCAATAGAGGAGCAAGATATCAGCCATTTTGTCCTTTGACCTTGAAAATGAAGACAAAGGTCGAATTCAAGGTCATGGCAATATTCAGCATATATCATTTCCTATATATCCACAATTGATTTCTAGTCTCTAATATCAATATTAAGGTAGTCCGCTCCAAACAGTGAGCGGAGGGGGTGAAAGAGTTTCTAAAAATAAATACTAGTAACTGTATCAACATATTCTAGAGCTTCAAAATGACATATTTTATAGAGTAACTGATCAGCATCCTAAAACTTAGAAGAAAATACTAGGGGGTTACCTTATCCGTTCGCATGGAAAACACGATGCAAGGTGTGAATTAATGGACAAAAAATGTGCAAAAATGCCATAATTTATGTCATTTTAGGTAAATGTGTGTGATTTTGATCGAAAATGTAGAAGAAACCAGCACGGTGACCCCTTTTGTGTGTGATTTTGATCGAAAATGTAGAAGAAACCAGCACGGTGACCCCTTATTTTTTTCAGTATTAGGATGCTGATCAGTTACTCTATAAACTAGGTCATTTTGAAGAGATAATATTCAAGAAAAAACTTTAAAATTTCGACTCTTCGTTACCGCACTGTTTGTAGCAGACTACGTTAAGTGAGATATTGAGCATAATGTGTCCCGTCACAGGGGACACATTATATATATTATACACGTCACAGGGGCATATATAAGGAGTGTTTAGTTATGCATCAATATGAAAAAAAAGTTACTGAACAGATTTTGAAAAAACGACAAAGTCCAAAATTGGCAATTTTTTCGTCAAAATAGCCGCCATTTTGAAAAAATTGCGAAAATAAAAAATATCTCCCTCTCAAAATATTTTTAGGTAGTTTTGTTAAAAATTTCAGAAATATTCGACAGTAAACTTTAAAGATAAAAAATGTAGACGGACGACGGATGCAACGCCATGCCAATAGGTTATCGCACCAAAGGTCTGGTAACCTAAAAAAGAATAGCCTCAAATTGTATAGTTTTTTGGGGAAAACGCTATCTCAGCTCTGCGTTCGCTGGGTGACAATATCGCTGCATTATGATACACTATTACATTATGACAACAATTTATTCGTAAAGCAATTTGCTTATCATAACGTGTCGGAGAACAACGGACAGGTTTACCTGTCATAATGCCTCTCTTTACACCACGTTTGCTCCATGAACAATGTTCCCAGCGTAGGTCTACTGAACCAGCATGATAGAGTAGCTGGCAGATCTATAATACGGGTTCATATTCGTGTTCAAGTATAGATCATATAAAAATAATAATTGCCATTTCCATTTGCCGGAGCTTGAAATCAAATTATGTACCGTTTTAAATTGTGTGGTCACAGCCCCGTAGTGCATCTCCGTTAGCTTGACATCGGACGTTCGCCAGAGGTGTCAGCTAAAAATTCTCATTTTCGAGAAAATGCTGAAGAGTAGATGGTCTTGATGAGTGACGGACTGACGGGCTTTATTTTTGGATTTGCTACTTTAGGTCTAGATCCCGGGGCCTAGACCTAGGCCTAAATAAAAATATAGGCATAGGCAATATTTATTTATGTTTGAATTCTTCGATCACAATAACTAATAGCCATGACCTTTCTATCACTGTAGGCCTATGCCTGCGAACAATTATGGGAATCGGTTGCGGCCTACGGAGCCCTCCAGCTAGACGGTTGACGGTTGAACTACAAAGTCTACGCTTCTAGTAAATCATGCCCTTTCAATACCAAACACACTACCAAAATGTAAATTTATGTACAAAGTCTACGCTTCTAGTAAATCATGCCCTTTCAATACCAAACACACTACCAAAATGTAAATTTATGTGGACTAACCTCGTCGTGTTGGTAGGCGATGCTGTGTCTGGCCGGCGTGCCCTGTTTGGTGCGCATGTGGTTGAGGTACGAGGTGGTGATCGGCAGTGTGAAGTCAATGATAGGCGGGGTCTCGGCTTCTACGTCCGGACCGTCCAGGTCCCCGGACTGGCTGTTGTTGTTGGTTTCCATGGTAAGGTGCATACGCTTCTGGCAGTCGCTGCATGACATCAGAAAGCGTGTCACGGCCTCGCGTGGCAGGAACGAGTACGTCTCGGCAATCTGTACACAAAATTAATAAACAAACGTATAACCTGATAACTGTGGACGTTCAGTTTTCAATCGGTAAGAACCTTCAGGAACGAGTTAAAAATGTGGCTAAAATTGCATGCAAAAATTTCAACATCTTGATAACTAATTATTATAACCAATTTTTGTAAAAAAAAAAAAAAAAAAAACACAAACTAAAACTACTTCACTGTGGCCATTAAATCAGCTATAGTATCCCCTGGATCTGCCAATCTATGATTGTTAACTATTGTCAAAGTAGGTCCATATCCAAGTAGTTAGTGGGGAAGGCCTAAATATATAACGATGTTCGACAAAGTTAGTATGATACAGTTTCCATTATTGTTCTAATATCCTAAATAATTATACGTGTGCACATACAAACATGACTATAGCTATGTGTGCAATTGTCTTAATTGCATCAAACTTTATTAAAACCACAAACCTAACTGAATACACTTCTCAAAATTTCAATAATTTGCTAAGATCAGAGAAAATAGAAACTTGAGCAATGGTATTTTCCTTGGGGAAGTAAATCGATTTAGCAAAAAATGTATTTAAGATTTTATAGCAAAAAAGTCAATCCTGAGCAAAATACCGAAATGCATCATTTTGCTACTTAGCATATTGTGAGAAGTATATGGGAGAGGTGAAAAACTCACCCTGGATTTTACACAGGGAAAAGTGATCTCAGCTCTGAGATCACAAGAAAGTAGGCTACTCTTATTTATCCTGACATATTTTAATCAAACAAATTGTTGTAAGATATTCATGCTGTTGAGTTTTTATTACACCGGAATATTGGTGTCCAATCATTCCTGTAGAAGAGGAATGTTTTGTAGCATAAATGTTTATTAGTATTGACGTATTTACTGACAGTATATGTTATGTGCAGACAGATTTCAGCAATCTTCAGGTCTAGGTGCAGTAATTGGTGGAGCCGCTTTAGTTGGAGACTGGGAGTTGGTCCCGAGCAGTGCCTCCACACACATACAGAGACAGTCCCGCCGCCAATTACCCCGGCCTCGCCGCCGGCTTTACCTGGCCATACCGGGCACACTCAGGTGAATCACCGTCTCTTCCCCCACCCGAGTCGTCATGGCAACTAAAAGCTGGGTTTTTATTTCTCCTCTGCTTCCATATTGTTTGTTGGTCCAAGTAACGTCTTTATGTTTTCATTCTTTCCTTTTTGGTTGTGCGATATTCAGTGTTGTGGGATCCAGACTGGTTCCTTTCAAGGGATCGGCGCCTAATTTGTCTTTCGAAGATCAAGTTGAGCTAATATGTGGGTCCCCCTTTCCGGGACTACCACCTCAGGGCGCCTGCTGACACATTCTGTTACCCCAATCCCGGCTACCGGGTCCGTTTCCATGGATACAAACTAGACGAGTCTATCCCACGCATCCCGAGGGACCATTCAGCTCGATACAACACATTTCCGGATGGTTGGCATGGTAACAGATTCTATGTGAAACACTATATGGAGCGGAAGTATAGTGGCAAAGATGTTTCACATGACAATTTGGCGTACAGATCTGTAGAAAATGATTCTGATGGAAGTAGAATGACGTTACACTTTTTTAGTTTATTTATTTTTTTTTTTTTGAAAAGTTATCTACAAATGGTTTAGATTACACCGGGCAAAGGTTCCAGGAACAATTAAGTTAGTAATCAGTATAAACAGCAAATTGTGCAATTTAAGCCAATTTCAATTATATTTCTATATGCAGGAATATAGTTTTATTTCACTATAAAATATTTAATTTTATAATAAAATAGCAATCATAATCAACATGATTGAAGAAACCTCAAGATCACAGCAGGTATTAACAGGAAGTTTGCGGAACCAGGTATAATAACCCTCCACTGGAGCGAGATCTCGCAATGTTTTTTTTGTGGATTGGCAATGTGGAGACAAGTTCTGACAACACAGATTATGGAACTGATTTTTGTGGTCTTCAGAAAAAGTGATAAAAAGTTCAACTCTTTGTCAATCAGTTTAATAATCTGCATGTTCTCCACATTCAAGGTCAATAAAAAAAACCTATTTTACATGTACGTGGGACCTCCAGTTCAAAGTTTTAAAAATGCCCTTGCGTCTGGCTGAGTACGCTGTGTTCAAACACACTTATAACACATGTAATATGATACAGTTTTCGGGCACAAAGCCATACTATTCCATACGGGATAGGACAAAAGTCACGGACAATGTCGGCCCACCTGAGACCACCTGAGAACAGTCTGTCCATAGACTGGCCTTGTGGACGAGTCTACTACAGCACATGGGGCCGGGTGGATAGCCGAGCAAATCTGCCATGAACTGGACACTGTCCGGGGAAGTTTTAGCAGTGCAGCCGAAGATTCCAATATCCTGGACCGTTGACGCAGTGGCCCCTTCACAATGCCCGCAACACTGAAGCGACTAGCTGCCAGAGAAATTGAATTTGGTTCCATTGTGGCGTATTATAGTTAACATCAAAGCCATTAGCGGGCACGTTAGCGCACCGAGTGAGGGCGGTGACAAATCCTGTCCACCCTCGACCTTTGCGTCAAGAGGCGCTCAGAGCCACGTCAGTCTGACACGGCCAGTTGTGTTCGGGTGGAGGCGAGAGGACCCCAGGGGGGAAGGGGGGGGGGGTGGGGGAGGCAATGAGGGAGGGGACAAGTGCCCGGGACATGTGTCCAGATCTCCGTGTATTGTACTGGAAGTAAACGACATCCCTCATGTTCCTTATTGATTCCAATAATGATTGTTTATCGCGTAAGTCCTGTTTATGGTGGACTGTGATTGACTCAACTAGGAGTGTAAGATTTCTGGGTGAAAATGTTCAGTGTGGTGGCCTTCTCAACAGAATGTTATCTACATGTGCAATATTATAATGATTTATTGGAGATTACTATCTAGGATCTGCAATTTGTAGAACATATTCAGTGCAAAATTTGTCGCCAATCAGAAAATGCAATCATTTTAGTAACGAAAATCAATTATAGGTATTGTGATCTTATGTCCATAGGTCTATACGTGTATTCAGAAACCCATAAGAGATCTCTTATGGGTTTCTGGTGTATTGTAAAAGAATGAAATAGATCTATATGGAAACGCCAAAATAAAGTACTATCTTATAATGGGGCTTAGGCTATTACTCGAGGATACATCCTACAGTACGGTATTAGGCATATCTTTCAATGCAATAACAGGTTCGTTGGGACAAAGGACGTTGTCACTGATGGGTGATTATGTCATCGATATAGACCGGTGCCTTGACTGTCGGTCGGCCGGGGGGCTTGATGCCATAAGCGTGCTGTGGGTGGCAAGGTGACGCTACGGTCAGCCTCTTCCCAACTAAACAACTAAACAAGATAACGACTCACAATGTCACTGCATGCACCTGGGGCCACACACCGGAGGTGTAATACCAGACCGTTATATCATCGTTGTCATAAGGACGACCATCCTGTATCGCACGGTATCGCGTGAAGGCCAATATCCCGCGGCCGGTCGATACCGGTCGTTATTTGACTGACATACAGGCCCAAGGAAGCTAGAGTGACATGGTGGAGTGGGTGTCGTATGTCAAACGCACGCTACATCCCCTGATACACCAATCGCTACCATTAATCCACTCCCCAAAACTGTTTTGCCGACAGGACCAATGAATATTGAGTAACCGTTCTATCAACCAACAGGCCCAGATAGGCCTACTAATCATGCATCGACCACAACCGTTTAAATCGAGTCCTAAACTTCCAGATAGAAGGTAAGTAACAACTCTAGATAGAATTTCTTTCTTTGTGTAAGATTTGTTATACCTTTGCACTGCTTGTGCATTCTTTGCCGACATAATTTGTGTCGACTTTTTTCTAGTTTGAAAGATGCGAGGTGACCTTGACGAGTTGCCGACTGACTCACGTGGTCTAGAATTTAGGTGTGTTCTCCTATCTAGTGTGTTATTCCCAGACCATCGATCTCAACAACATATACTAGATGTACGATTGGCCACTTACATATCATCAAGTCGCCGGGGATCCTGTTCCACACCTCCCTTCTCAAGTCTCCAGCTCAACTCCCCCACCCCCTCCCTCCTCGGCTACTTCTTGATGTCCCCACCACTCAGCTCTAGATCCCAGGCCGGACCGACCGACCGCTTCTCGAGTGCCCGTCCCGGATAATTATCGACGGCAAAATGGGTGTGGTTGAAAAATTTTCTCCCCGTCTTTTTGCCCAATTTACCTGCTCGGCGCTCCGCTTGTCGGTCCTTTCGCGAGGAAATCAACCGACGTGGGAACGATTTTCAATTTGGGAGCGAAGCACTACAACGTGAAATGAGGCGGGAGGGCCCCGGAGTATTGTCACGCAGAGGACATCGACGGCCGCGTGCTTGCTCGCTCTCTTCTGAGCAAGGGAGAGGGAAGACCGCGGGAGGGGGTGGGGGTAACTCTGGAGTCTTGTCTCCTTGTGTCTCCGGTCTGGACTCTGATTTAGTGCAGGGAAGCCAGAGGGGGGCTAGATAAGGTCACGATATGATCCCGAGGCCGGTCACAGCACTCGGCAAAAGCTGACACGGGGCGACTATCACCCATCCCGCCATGGAAGGGACATCATCGCACGGGGCTCGGGACGGAACAGACGCATACCACAGGGGCTTCTTTTGATTGATTGAAAGTTCCGTCTTTTTGCATAGTTGATATGGTTGTGTGGGGAATATCTTTCGCGTCCAACGTCCACAACAAACGCAAAATGATCATGTTGCGGAAAACTTGAGTGAATCTGCTACATAGCCTTATATTCGACCAATATGTTATCCTGAAATATAACGCGTTAAAGGGAGAATACACTCTAGATACGAAGTACCCGCATATACTGAGCTATGGTATAGGCTATGTGACACATCAATTATTAACTTTAATTCCACAGCCATGGCAAAAGTCGAACAAGTGTATATTTCGTAAATTCAAAATTGAAACAATTTCGAAAAATATTGTTTTGCCTCAATGAATGTGCCTTGAAAATGATCAGGGAATTTGGTGAAGCAATTTGTGTGGACGACATTGACAACTGTTATGAATCTGAAGCTTGAAATAGACATCCCACACAAAGTACCTGTGGGCATCGGTCTGTGTAGTCGGAGGCAAAAGTGGGTAAAAGAAGTGGGGCCACATCTGAAGGCCGTTCGTTAGCGTAATGATGAGAATGTTACTTTGTTCGCTGGCCGCATATTGACGTCGGGGCGGTCTGCGAGCTTTTATCGTGCGGCCAGCCAGGACCCGAGCCCGGACCGGCCCTAAGTGGGGGTATCCCGGGGCTGACACCCTACCCCCGAGGCTGGCTGGCAGGGGCACGGGCAGCTTGTTAGAGCGTCCGCACGGCACCGAGCGCGGCCCGGCTTCCGTAATCTCGAGCGCTGGTGTAGCGTTTCCTCGCGCTCCATGCCAGAGGGACTCTTTGTGAGACGGGATGCGGGCAAACTTTTAATGGGCTCGTCTCTGAAGCGTCTGGGATAAGCAACTGTATATTATACTGGACATGGCATCTTTGTCCAATGAAGCTACCTAAAATAATTGCCTGTGCCTATTTTCTTGCCCGATAATGGGAAAGTATTTTTCCTGCTCTTCCTTTCCCTCTGCTCTCCCGGTCTCTCCAGATGACACAGAGAATAGGCGCACGTTTTCTTCTTCAAGGTAGCAGTTTACCTGGAGACGAACTTCCAGAAATGAATGTGCCTTTGTGCCGAGGGGTTCTGTGTGGTATTGAATGAAGTCCATCTGATTGGGTTACGGGCGGTTGCTGGGAGAGCAGACTCTCATTATCGGGTGGATGGACGGGCCCGGTGCTGGGCACTCCACAGGTGCCCGTTACTGGCTCGGTAACACTGGGACAAAACTATACCCAACTTTCAATTCTACAACGTTTCGAAGAGTAATGAAAAAAAAACCTTAATAGTGGCACAAGTTATGCAGGTGACCAGACGTTAACTCATCGGTCCTGATCGGGAGATGACGCCGTTTGAAGGATGCTGATCTCTTCACATAGGATCATTGATCTCCCAAGCTCCAAAATCTGCAAGTCCGACCGGACATATGTTCAGGGCCAGCTCGCATCCCTATGCACAGACTTCCGAGGTCGGGGGACAGAGGGAAGCCCCACAAGGCCCTCCCGCAGGCTCCTCGCTCGCTCGCCCGCCCGCCCACCCGCGCGGCGGATGTCACTGACGGAGCGCCAGGTGTAAGGATTCCATCGCCAGATATACCACCACTGTCACCTGCTCACTACGAGACAGAGGAGTGAGGAGGGGCGAGACGGCGAACGTGGGCCGACTGCAGCTGGGGTGTGGTTGTGCAACAAGGACGGGCACGATAGATCGAAATTTTCAATCTCTTTTCAACCTCACCCTTCCAAAAATAAAATGTATCTTGGCCGAAGATATCGGACACGGTATGACAACTATATATAGAGATAACAAATCAGTGTTCAGGGTTCCCTTGAAAATCCCTAAAACATCCCGAAAGATAAGTGTTAAATTTTGAATAGGGCCTACATCACAGTTTATTTTCACACTTGGAATGATATCTGAATTCATTTTCAAGTTTGAAAATGATACTCTGTACGTCCCTTTATGACTCTGTTATACCGCTCCGTACGTCCATTTCTGGCCCTGTTATATACCGCTCCGTACGTCCATTTTTGGCCCTGTTATATACCGCTCCGTACGTCCATTTCTGGCCCTGTTATATACCGCTCTGTACGTCCGTTTCTATGAGCCCTGTTATATATACCGCTCTGTACGTCCGTTTCTATGAGCCCTGTTATATATACCACTCTGTAGTCCGTTTCTGGTCCTTTTACATATCGCTCTGTACGTGTATGTCTGCCCCTGTTTATACGACTCTGTACGTCCCTTTCTGGACTTGTTACATACCGCTCTGTACGTCCGTTTCTGGCCCTGCTACATACCGCTCTGTACGTCCCTTTCTGGCTTTGTTACATACTTCTCTGTACGTCCGTTTCTGGCCCTGTTACATACCGCTCTGTACGTCCGTTTCTGGCCCTGTTACATACCGCTCTGCATACGTCCGTTTCTGGCCCTGTTACATACCGCTCTGTACGTCCGTTTCGGGCCCTGCTACATACCGCTCTGTACGTCCGTTTCTGGCCCTGTTACATACCGCTCTGTACGTCCGTTTCTGGCCCTGTTACATACCACTCTGTACGTCTGTTTATGACCCTGTTACATACCGCTCTGTACGTCCGTTTCTGGCCCGCGTGTTTCCCGCCTCGGCCGTCCATCTCCACGTGGACACTGTATATTATGTTGAAAAAATCCTCGACAATCGCCACGCGCTTGTAACCTCTCTCGCCTTTCTCTTCTCCATTCTGAAATGTTGAGTGGTACAACTACACAATATAGGCAACACGATATAAGGCAAATTATATAGGTAAATCGATATAATTATGATCTTGTTGCATATCCGTACTGAAGAGTAGATGTACAATCACCAATGTCATTATGATAGTTTCATATCTTGTGTATTGTTAATGAATGGAGTTTCATATACATACAATAACATGTGAATGTTCATCAAAGAGCTCAGGTTTATATATAGTGTATTCCATTGCATAAAATGTTTAAAATAGGCATACATGTAGCATATATGTACTGTTGAAGGCTGATACACCGGAATTATCCGTAACGAATTTGTTTATAATAATCACAAGGCGTACTGGCGGAAATTAGCAGAAATGATTGTCAGTGGTGTATGGTCCATAGAGGGAAATGCTAATTATTCTGTATACCGTTGATGCTGATATAGGCCTACACGATTGCCAGAAACAGATACCTCACGTCAGCGAAATGAGGGGACCGTCTGCCTTTGTTCGTGCATGTGGGAAAGATTCTTTTACTCGTGTCAAGCAAAGTAAAACTTATTGAATTTGAGGTGACTCAATTGGGATCACTGTGTAAGACACCAAAAAAGTGTCCACGTCGCCGACCCGCTCCGAACCCTGACTCCATTACGGACAGGAAATGCCAGGTTCGGGTTATTAGGCGTGCTTCCCCGGGCCTCTTTTCTCTCCATCTCCGCGGAATGAACACGTGTTCCTTAAAAGCCGCAAGCCCGCGTCTTGTCGTCTTGTCGTCTTGTCCCTCGCTCGCTGCTTTTAGAGTGACTTGTCGGACGACCGGCTATTGGGGAGGGGATGGAGAACGGACCACCTCGCGTATCACTCTCGAGATCCGCCCGCCCGTCCATCCGTCCGCTAATACACCTACACCTAGTTATCCCGGCTCACTGTGCAGCAGGCCCCGTGCCCCGCGGCCATCCCGTGATCGCCGTATGTGGTCGTCACTGTCCACCCCCTCTCCATACCCCCTCTCCCGTCGTCTCCTCTTGAGTGTCACCTTTTCCCGTTTGTCGCGTGCTCCCTAACTGCCCAGTTCCCCTCCGGCCACTAAGCATGGCCCGGGAAGCGGGTCTTCTGCTGGGTCTTAGCTCTCTCAGACATAAGCCTAGAGATCCGGGAGCTATGCTGTCGGTTCTCGACAGCAACCTACATGTAGCCCTCCGTGTCCCGGACTCCATCCCCAGTACGAGGTCTACTCTGTAAGATGGGACGTATACGTGCGTGTTTTGAGTCTGACGTTGGTAGCGTAATTTATGTATTTCATGGAACTCAATACTACTAGTATACTCTGACATATCAAACTAGTCATGCTCGCAGAGCTGAAAGTTTTTTGGCACCGAAATTCGATATTATATTTATTGACCGAACCACAGTCCAAAAAGGGAAAAAAATACTGCTGACTCGAACTTTCAATCTCCTACAAATCATCGTGCGTTTAATTAATTAAAACTGGTCTGTTGGCACCATCCTGGGGACCTCGGCGACTGATGAAATGCGGACAAATCCGGGACGGGAGTTAGCCGACAAAGGCGAGAGCCTGGGACAATGATTACCTGTGCTCGAACAGGGCCGCTCGCTCGCCACTATCTGTCAAATCAGCGAGAAAGTGCGCTGGGGAAAATCTCTGATTACCTGTCATAGGGGACAGTAAAAGGTGTCATCGTCTAATTCCGCGAGCCGAGGACGGGCGGACGGTGGGGTGACCGGCAGGTGCCCGTGTTCACGGCTAGGGTGCCCCGCCGAGTTCCCAGACAATACTCCTGTAGCCCGTCGCGCACCTGTAGACTGTACAAGTGGTGCTCCCAGCAGCTGAAAATTCCCCCTCTTTGTTTGACATCTCAGCACCACAACATGGGAACACCTCCAGACACCGGCTCCGGCCTCTAATACCAAGTCTCTACGGGAGACTTTTCATTTAAAAATTAAGAAACCAGCAAGAGACTGCGCCCAATTCTTGAATAGACACCTTTTACTCAGACAACAGTTTTATGCTGGCCCATAACAAGAAATTCAGAACCTGATCCGGAGAAAGACTCTGGTCTCTGTCATGCAGATGTATGTTGCATCCGGTCAAAAATTGTACTTTGTTTAGGGAGAGAATCATGACTGCACGATTATGGTCAATTATATCTGTCCTAGTTTGGTCTTCCTAGTCTGTTTGTCACGGAATAAGGTTCATTAATGATCGGGAAGATTTTCAGCGGACTGCTCAAAGACTGTCCTTGTCGGATGAGCACAGACCGTCCTTTAAAGATTGCCCTTGCAGTTGTGGATTTGGTTACATAGTTATTTCGAAGACCGTTCTCTTTCCCTATTTCCCAACTAATGAAGGGGTTTAAGAAGGCAGTACATGAATTTCAGCATCTTCCTCGCACCGTCACCCCTCCACCCCTCCCCTCACTTTGTTCCAGACAAGGGTTGTATACTTAGATATCCCGGGCGCTATCTAGTCGTGGGGAGCAGTAAGCACGGGGGCAGCCATTAGTGAGGTGTCCGGGTAATTCACGACCATTTGATACCCTTAGCTACAGTTGCTGTCCGTGCTTGTGTCAGCGCCTGTCTTGTAACACAAGCTTATGTTTCACCGTGTTTAGGTGGAGAGACAGTTCAAGGGACACGTTGGCACAAAGATGCTAGTTCTAATGAACACAGTCGGGTGTCTAATTTGCCACACCTGAGCGATGGGCGAGAGGGGCCGACGGGGCCCAGTGGGGCCTCTCCTGGACAGGTAAGTCTCTGAGGACCGGCTATAGGCTGACTGAGTGGGGCGGCAAGCACACATACGGAGCTGTCGTCAGGGTATTATCCCCGCGTCCTCGTGTCCACGTCTCTGATCCCGCGTGTCTCCTCCTGGCCCTGTCCTCACCGCCTTGAAGACAGCACGCCTGCCCGGAGGTCCTCGCCCCAATGCTACTTTTGCCTCCAGAGGCTTCTTGACAAACTTGAAAACACCCACTAGTTGGACTCTTGCCCATGCAGACGACACACAAGATTACTTTCGAGACTGGTTCGCTCAGAAAACAGCCCGCCGGGCAGGAATGTGGCGCTGTTTTTGGTTCGTTGGAAAGCCAAGTCCCATCTCGCCAGTATTTTAGTGGAGGACTGTGCGGAAGGTAGTCCTCTAAGCTTGTCTGACGACACGGACCGACCCGGACTCCGCTTGTTAGCGGCCGGAGAACTATCTGTCAAGCGACCAGCTCACAAGCTGGGATAATATGATTTTTCTCTAAGCCGCCCGTGTGTGATGGGGGCCGGCTGTACAAATGTATCTGTTCCTGAGCCAAATCCCCCCACGGCTTTCCCCGGCCACCGTCTTAAGGTCTCGCTGTCCGGTCGCGACAATCCGTTTTTGCCTCCAACCCGACTCCCGCTTTCCCTCTGTGTCTAATGAATCGCGGAGCTGTGCGATTGAAATATAATTCGTCGACAGGACTTCGTTCGCGGGACATGAGGCCGTGTCTTTACAAATTTGCCTTTGATATAGCGGCCAGAAATCTTCTATCGATCGGCCCATCTCCCACTTTTTAATTTCCCTCATTCCGGGTCCGGTCTTCCGTCGGGTTTTGTCTTCGCCGTCCTAAATGGATGAGGGGGGAAATGATTCTGAAGCAGCCAGCCGAAAAATCAGTCTGTAGGGGCTTATTAATGGAATTAACGACATGGGCCAGCCATGTGTGAGTGCGAGTCCCTCGATCGGAGTCCTTAACTAAGACGGAGGACCGAGTGTAGGGCAAGCTGCACATGTAATGGGCGTGTCTCCGGAAAGTACACCTAATACACTACAGGCTCCAAACTCGCCACTTTGAAGTGCTCGACGACATGTAAATTGTAAATCTAAGAGAATAATGGATTGGGAAAAAGTAACAGCTCTAAGTTGATCTCGGTCTCGAAATGTACCTTTACACGAATCAAATGTGATTGTATGCGTGGCCATTTTATAGACAACGCGACAACGTCACTTGATTTATGCGGTCAAAGTTGTCAAGGATTCAAATTCAGTTGTCAACGGTGAACGAAAACTATAAATAACTATTCTATGTAAATTTTGCTAACAAAATGTGGATTGTAACCTCTCCATACAACTCGGCCCAAGTATCATACGCTGCACCTTAATACTACTCACCCATCCGTCTGTCACGTTTTTAATCCTTATTGAATATAGAGGGAGTGCAGAATATGATGCTTGCGCCAACAAGTCCATCGACTCCACAGAAAAATAGACTCCAATAAAAATACCACACATATATATAACCGTATATTCTTCAATCAACGAAATTGTATTTGTGATATTTGTGATAAATGTATTCATTCGTTATAGGGGTTCAAGCCCTGGGTCGGAACTAAGTAAGTGGGGTTTTTCATCCTTGTTAATTATGATTAAGGCCCCACAATACACGCGAGTGATGGTTGACAATACACGCGAGGCCCCACAATACACGCGAGTGATGGTTGCCCGTGTTGTAAAAAATAAATTGGAATTATTATTATTATTATTATTATTATTATTATTATTATTATTATTATTATTATATTTTTGTGATATGTTCTGTTTCATGTGTTCTCCTTCTCGTTGCTGTCGATGTTTTTGTTCGGAGTAGATTTTACTGGTGTGTTATCGCAGAGGTTGAAAAACAACAGCTTATAAGTATTGAGCTCCAGAACAAAAATTAACAAAGAAAACCCCGAGAAGACAGTTCTACAAATAGTTCTGATTATAGCAGCGGATTATATACCTACGTATGTTCATGCACACGCAATCTCGTCCACTGTGCCTGATGCTTTATATCACGGGATTCACCGCGTGCACAATGACACGGTACCACGCGCTTGTCTAGGTTGATTAGTGCTATACTAATACACCATAGATCAAGAGATTTACACCCGAATCCGTTATGTATTCCTCAAGATTTTAGCTGTCGCTTTGATAGGTGCTAAACTGCTGCTCCTATACATGCATACAAGTCACCTAGTCCCACCATATGATCACATATACAGGTAGTTCTTGTACGGCTGTATAGGCCCTATAAAGTATTAGCTATACATAATATAACATATAATATATATAGTGAGACGTGTATATCTAATAATTATCATGTACACCTGAATGTGGTTGCAACTGAATGAAAGAGATTAACAAGTAAAGCTTATAGGCTATGTGCAGGTATGTAATAGTGATCGATTATGTAAAAAAAAATATTGGTGTATTCTAATTGTATTATCTGTAGATGGATTTAATGACGTATTTCAATCGATTGGAAATATTGTTGTTTTTATTGTAGGCTAAGTATGAAAATGCCTAGCCCTAGTGTTTTAATGGCGTGATATAAATGTACAGGAGTATTATCAATATGTGGTAATATAAATGTCTGTTATTATTTCTTAATTTATTTCATATTTTGAAAGTGGTAACAAAATGAAATAACGAATGAAACTCGCTCCAGATCTAAACATAATAATCAATAATCAATGACATGTATTGACAAAATAATCATGTGTAGCATGTATAGTCTTTCCAGTGGTAAAACTGCACTGCTGTATGGGACAGTGTTTCACTCATCACGGAAGAATGTGTGGCAGTGTTATCGTTGTGTTCTTCATGTATTTTATTGTTGTGTACATAACAAGCGCTCAATCCATGTGTAGTCTTATGAACTGCAAAATATAATCTTTCTGAAAAAAAAAAATGTTGTGCCAGAAAAAGATAACATTTCGGTATAACCCCAGACCTAATACTAACACAACAGTATGTCAACGGTACATACTTGATACAATGACATATAAACCTGACTCATAGCTATGTCACACCTTATTTATTTATGTTTGGATATAACTATACACTTATCTGCTTATACTCCGTTGCATTGCACATACCTGTGTCTTGCTGGGAACGAAAAGAACTCGCATTTCACCAGACGGCTGAGTTGGTCCGAGTCTGAACGATTTCCCTTTCACCCAGAATCGAAACTTCGAGTTTTCCGTCGTGGCAGGCTCCTCCCCAGTGAGTATCCTGACAATGCGCGCGTATTTCCTACGGGTCACGGTTTTGGTCTTGCCACTGTCTCCGTAGTTGCGCAGTGCCCAGTTCTGGAACTTTTTGTACATTTCGTCCCTAGCCGTGTCCTGAGAAGTATTGGGCGAAGGTGGAAACAGCGGCATGAATCCCATCGCCATGTCCCGGGAGCCAAGGAGCGCCACGTTAGATCGAGTCAGCGCCATTCCACTCATTGTGGTGCAGGTAACAACTCCGAGCGGCGCTCAAATCAACTTCCCAAGTTTACAGACGCTCACCTTCCAAGATTCAAGAGTTGTCTCTTGTGGGGAAAAGTATGTCTTCAGTCTGGGAAAAACTACAAGAAATCCCAGTCGATGGTTTCCTCGATGTAACTGAGCTGGCCGACCGGTGACATATCGTTCATAAAAACCGAGACCAGTAATGCACTAGATCCTAATCAAAAGAAACAAAACGTGCCATTTGCAAAGGGCCCGTTGACAAATGGTGATCGTGCGATGACAAATAGCCGTCTGCGCGCTGTCCCCAGAGACGTGCTGGCCAGGAGGGAGTCAGCCAGTCGGTCGGTCTGTGTCGTCCCAAGCCCTCAGATCATCCTCCCACCGCCCGCCCCTCCTCAGCAGGCAACCTGAGGGCAGCCCGAGGTAGCCAGTCCTCGTATGGCCGGGCCCCCACTTCAGCAGACTCCACCGTCTTGGCAGAAGTCACCTTGTCCAGTTGACAGAAGCTTCTGCTCTCCAAGTGGTCCGTCTGTAAATGGACTTGTAATTAAGTGTTGGGTGTCCTCGGCGTCCCCCACGCGGCCCCGGCCCAGCCACCCATGGAGCGAGGCTGATTTTTGACTGCTGACGTCCTCGACTATCTGCAGTGATGGAACTGACATGAGCTTCTCTAACTGTTGACTATAGACTCCCGGGACCTTTCTGGCCTTGCCACTGCACTCCACGGAGACAGGGACCGTCAAGAAAAGTGACAAAGCCCACGATTTCCCCAAATGGCAGACGGGTCCGGACGTTGATACACGAGTCGAGCGTCCCGTGAGGGAAACTGGTCGATCATGGCCAATATTGGGTTTCGGTGTTTGAACCCCGTAAGACTGTCACATGCGATGGGAGATCGATAGACTGATTGCCCGCCGGCGGACTGGGAGGATACCTGGCAGCCTGACAACGGAACACACCCATGCAGCAACGGGACCAGCCCGGGTCTAGAACCTCCCTGCCGATCTACTAATGAGCAGAAATGAGCCAATCTTCTTAAGTAGCGCTACAGAAAGAGCTTGGCAGCAGGACATGGAGAAGTCCTAAAGACAGTCTGTTATTACTGCTTGTGACTAGGCCGAGAGCACAGAATGAACGTGCATATCTTCCTTGGTCAGGCACTGCCTCCGCAGTGAAGTATCCCAATTACACGAGGTCAGCCGATATTTTCTCCAGGCCGGTTCTATACTGTGACACCATATATTGTCCGGAGGTTATTACTAAGGTTTCCCTCGGAAGGGACAAGACTGAGTGGGACGTGTCGGCAAGTTCGGCCGAAGGGTGAGGAAGGGGGCACGGGGTGGGAGCCAGTCTCTTGTCCCCGCAAAATCCCTCCTTCAATAGTAAATAAGATGGGCCCGGGGCGATGATGGAGTTAGTGGACGATGTCCGCGGTTAAGCACGCATCTAAATCAATACTGAGGAAAGGGGCTTAACTGACATAAGGTGAATGGTCAGCTCCATTCGGCCGGTCACGTCATCACCGGTCAGATAGATGACAGGTAATGGAGAAGATGTACACATCAGGAACTTGACAAAAACCACCGCTGTATAACAGTACAATAGTGCACTAAACAAGAACGAGATGAAGGCAAATCTGTAAGCGCTTGCGTAGCGCCTTCACTTGAGGGACGTCGTTGACTACCTGTCTCTGGACGATCGACCTGCCTCCATTGTCTCTCGAGCTGTGAAGGTTTTGTGACCTCGGCAGTCCCGTGCTTTTGGTGCTCCACTGACAATGGTCTGTCACCTGCCGCCGTCCTCTCGTCCGTCCGCCACTCCCATCCTCCCGCCTCACCCGTCCCAGCCCGTCGCACAACAATTAACGCCTCATTTTTTTCACCAATTAACACCGGGAGAATCCTCGACGGCTGCTACCAATTACGAGCATATTAGCGACAATATTCGCGGCTTTTCCTTGGAGATGGACGGGACAGTGCGGACTCGGCCCGTGCCGACAAGGACGGCAGTGCGGGCGTCATCGTCAGGTCGGACCCAGTCCCGAGGGACGGTAATTAGAGCGAAAAATCACAGGCCAAATGAAGGCTCTTTGTGCTTGTCGACACGTGTAAATATCGTCGACACGAACAAAGGACTACACGCAGAGACAGACGATGAAAGGGCGGGGTGGTTTGTTGTGATATAACGTCCAGAGAAGTCCACCACATTGTTGGCCACCTTCGCAATGATAATTGCTATACTCACCTCATATATGCTATACTTAAATACGTCGGTCTACCAGGAAGCCAACTACTAGTAACCTAATGAAACAATAAAACGGAATCAGATGTAAAAGTGTATTCATGGAATGAATCTGTGGTATTCCTTCAAAGAAAATACAAAAAATAGCATGATTTCACAAGAAATTCCCGAAAACATCCCGGAAACAGAGTTGTGAGTCGATCTGATGTGCACACATCACTAACTCTATGCACCGCATGAGGAAATGCATAAACGGGGGCTATTCCGAGTGGAATTCATATCAAATCGTTAGGGGGTATCTACGAGAATTTCATATAATAACAACCTCGGAAATAATTTCAAAGTTGCCGCAACTTCTAAATGAGTTGACAAAGGCGCAAAAGTAATTTCTTCTGCTCCAAGCTATGTGACAGCAATCTCCCGAACCCAATCCACCTCCCAATATGCATCCCGTCGAGATATTGAGATATTGGAAAATTACCAGAAGATGCCATGTCTGAGGGATGGTAGGGGTGTCATACGGCGGTTCAGCTTCTATCCCACGCGTGTTAAAGTAGACACTCGCGGCCGCGGCTCGGCGCATGGGCAACAGGAGAGCGTGGATGATTACCCTCCTGTCGCGCCCCGCAAACTCAGCAAGTTGAGGGGACACGTCTTGGCAGAAAGCCGGACTAAAAGCTCTGGGGGTATTATCCACGGTGTGCACCCCACCCCATGGTTGGCTCTGCCTCCCCGCCCGCCCCGTGTGGACTCATGCAGACTAGGCCAGAGACACAGGTGTGCTGGGCCGCTAAGACTCGGCTCCGGCTTCTTCGGCTCCGGAAGTGGCTTTGTATGCCACCAGCAAGGTAATTCTACATATTTCCTGGCTGGCATTCCTGCCCGAAGCCAATAAGGAGATGGAGAAGTCGAAGACGCGGCTGTCCTTTCATCACATAATTAAGGTCCCGGGGCTGGGACCGGGGCCGCTGAGAGAGGCGTCGCCGTAGCTAGGCTATTGTCAGGCTTGGGCCCTGCTCCTGACGACCACTGGACCTCCCCCAGTGTCGTCCGGACCCCGCTGCCAGCTAACTCCTGTAATCAGACGGAAGGTCCCGCACTTGTTTACCGGCGAGATCCTAACACGGAGCGACACAAAGGAGCCCAAGACCTCGGCAATAAGGTCTAAACCCCCGGACTCAGCGTGCGGGCATTAGACTGATAGGAAAAGGCTTACAACAAAAGAATTTCATCTTCCAGTGCATCTCTCTAGAAAGGTGCGTTTATAATGGGCACAGGGGGCTTATTATTGTCATATCTGTCCAATGCCTTCCATTTGCCTCAGGAAATCATCTCGCTAGTGCTTGTTTTCTCGTCAGCCGAATGGCTTTTATTTAGAAAATGGGTAGCAATTAGTACAGAGAAAGATTTTAAATGCAAACGAATTAAACATATCTGTAAACATGCCACAGATTTAAAGATGTCAGACACTTTACCAAGATGTCAATCCTACCGTTTGTTGTCTATAACCCTATCTATACTGCGGCCGTGAACATATTATATATC
Organism: Terebella lapidaria; assembly: GCA_949152475.1. Lineage (NCBI taxonomy): Eukaryota > Metazoa > Annelida > Polychaeta > Terebellida > Terebellidae > Terebella > Terebella lapidaria. The sequence goes on along the minus strand of OX424557.1, from coordinate 27,235,974 downwards.
ACGCCGTGAACGTGTGACAGATAGGAATCTATCGTGGCACTAATGAAAAGGTACATGTATATGTAGCTATGTCGTCAAACTATAATGGCTCAAGATTATAACTTTTCTTCCATCACATCAATGATTTATAAAACACAAACATATTTTTGTTTTTTTATTAATCCTCATTGATATAGGGTTATACGCGTTGGTTGTCATGGCTATAGCTCTAGTCGAGAGCTGTGACTTAAGGGATATAAACATGCACGTATATTTTTTACCGCCTATTACCAACCACTCGCATTTAAAACATAACCCGACCATTCATTGTCCACAAACCAACAGCACAGAAATTAAACACAATGCTGACTGTGTGAATACCATGACAAGAAGGCTGATATTCCATGGAAGCGACGAACCTTCCACCATCTTGCTATAACTCTACATAACATATACGGTTCCGAGTGTTATAGTGTGAACCGGTCTTTAATCGGATTTCTGAAGCTGAAGAATACAACACAACTGAAATCAAAGACTATTTTTTGTGGCGTTTGATCGGCGTAGATTTTGACGTACACCTATACTCTATGCTTTTTCTAACTTGTTTACACCGGTTATTGATGATAATTTTGTGATGCTAAATCGTATCGTTCTAGAATTTGGCATACTTCAACTGGGAGTCAAACGACAATTTTGTACCAAATTTCAGACTCCTATCGCAAATATTGAAGAAGTTGGCTATCTACCCCAATGTTAAATTTAAACCCAAAACTGGATCTCGAGAGTCTGAGCATAATCGAGAATTTGGTCTGGTTTACACCCATCAGGATTCAGTGTATTATTTTGGACTGGAAGACACACTGGGATGTATTCTACACAAACATGTTGGTTTCGAAAGATTTCACCGCTATAAAACCAAGCAAATGCACAAAATTGTGTGCGGACTCAGAAATTAAATGAGAGGGCTAAATTCAACATTGGTAGATTGCCAACTTTTTTTTCAATTTTCGCGATAGAAGTCCGAAATTCGGTCCTAAGTTGCCGTTTGACTCCCATGTGAAGTATGCCAAGTTATAGAATTATACCATTTAGAATCGCAAAAATATCAGCAAAAAGCAGTGTAAACGAGTTAGAAAAATCAGTGTTATACACATAATTTTATGTCAAATCTTCTGCAGCATCATTCTGTACTTTGGTTTACTTTTTAGGTTACCGAACCTATGGTCCGATAACCTATTGCCATGGCGTTGCGTCCGTCGTCGTCCGTCCACATTTTTTATCTTTAAAGTGTATGGTCCAATCTTTCTGAAAATTTGGGGAAAGATACCTTATAATAATTCGAGAAGGATGTATTTTTTAGTTTTTTATTTTTTTTTTTCAAAATGGCGGCCGTTTTCGTCGAAAAACGGGCAATTTTGGACTTTGACGGACATTTTCTCAAAAGCTGTCTGATCAGATTTGAGATTTTTGTTTCAAAAGATTCCCCTTATGTACCTCTGTGATGCATTCAAGTTTGGTTGCCCTTGAATCGCCGGTCTCCGTGTGGCGGCCATTTTGAATTTTTTGACGAGTCAGCGGAAAAACATTTTCTCACCCCAGATCGCATTACTATCCATTTTGGGCCATTTCTAGGCAAAAAAAATTTTTCACCCTTTGAAAAAAATTTTGGACTTAGAAAATTTTTGCCACTTTTTTCCTTCATAATGGGAGCTGCCAGGACTGTACTCATAGGACGCTTGAAGATTGAGCTTAGAAATTGGCACTTTCAAATGGGAAGTCATATATGGCGATTTGTGAGGTGACCTTGAATTTGACCTTTGATGACCTTGAAAGGTCAAAACAGCCATTTTGGGGTCAAAAAATGCCCAAATTTGCCTCTACAGATGAAATGCTTGTAGATAGAGCTTAAGATTGCATTATAAGCATATAGGAATCATATATGGAACAAATGATGGATGGATGATCTTGAGTGCTAAATGTCCGATGTGAAATGTGTAAATTAACCACTGAGGCCTAAACACTTGCACATACAGGTTAACATTGTGTATAAGCTTACATGAAGTCATGTATTTATGGCACATCATTTGGTGACCTCAAATCTCACAATCGGGCCTGACCTGACATGTGTAAATTGACCTCTACAGACAAAATACTTGTGATAGAGCTTTTATGTTTGTATTATGAAGTCTTATGCAGCATACCTAATGATGACATTGCAGTTCACAAACATGACCTTGATTGGTAAATCTCAAGGTCATATGCCAGTAATATCACCTGCAATGCTTAAAACTAAAATTGTCCGGTAACCTATCTTAGCCCTTGGGCTAATTTTTAAATACCACGTATCTGCAAAATATTTAACCTGCAACTTCAGAAATTAAATTTAGATTACTTCCAGTGACGCACGTATGCATGTATGCACGTGTACAGGTTATATTCTTGGTCCTACGTATATCAATGATATCCATATTATGCTGGTCTCATCTCTTGTTGTTGATGGATACCCGTATGCTTCACACGCAATATGCAAAATTATCGTTAATAATCGGTGTTAACAAGTTAGAGTATAATCGTATTGTTGTTGTTTTTTTTCGGATTTCCCCCGATGATGTTCTAAAATCTCCGTTGCGCTCCGAAAGCTACTATACGTCTCAAAAACGCACTATATGTTGGTATCACTTGCTCGAACATCAGCTGTACAATTCTTATAATATTCGAACTTTTAGACAAAGTAATTTGTACATATGAAAAATATATGTACATCTTAGTAGGCTTCTGCGCTAATAACATTTTTTTTCAAAAAATCAGTTAAAATACGTGAATGATTTATATATAGTTGTGTACGCCTAGGAACTTATTGCCCAGTCTTTGTAGCAGGTTCATTCATTTAGATAAGTTTAAATACATTCGAATACTTAGTCCTAGTATACATACTTCCTGAGATATGTTGATAAGGTGTTCACAGTTCACGCCGTTGATAAATCCTAATAAATATTGTTCACACGAAATATACATAATCATGTCGATTTTTCCATCCTAAAATATACAAAGGCATATATAAATATCTCTGACGACTTCATTTCAGCACATCAAAATGGCAACAATTGATGTGTCAGTGGATGTTTGTACAGAAGTCGAAATGGGTTCGAAAGAAAAACAAAACCCCATTGCCTTCCATCGAAGTGTAAAATCAGACGCGTATTAGGGTCATATGGGTTTTTAAAATTCACTTTGTCGACGTATTATCTCGATAAATCGATATAGTATCTCGATAAATCGAGATATCATCTTGATAAAGCGACATAATGCATTTCATTGTTCATATTGATGCATCAGTGTTTAGCAATGAAGCCATATAAAATGTGGCTATCCTTGGCCAGTTTTGCCACGTTTGAACAATTAATTGAAATCATAATTTACTACCCCTTTCTAATTTGAAATACAAATTTTTCACCATTTTAGCTCCGCTGTGCCAAATGGCAGTGGAGCTCATACGATGCCGAGTTTTTTTTCCTCCGGATCTATTCGATAACTTCAAAAATTCAGGCCTCCTGTAAGATGTATCAGGATGGAAAGCGTTGAATCGCTTGAAAGGCCCAAAATGTAGGGCCAAAATTCCATTTTTTGTGTGTTCATTTTTCTTCAAATCAGTATTTCTCTCTAGTTTAACATAAGGATGACATGTTGTACTGTTCATTGTGTACAAAATGACCTGAAATGCACAATTGACATGGAGGTAAACACTTGTACATCCCAGCTAAGGCCACAGTTATTTGATTCGCTGGTTTACGGATTTTTAACAAAAAAATTGGGTCGGGGGGTCGGAATGTAAAAATAAATATAACTTGACAGTTTGGAAAATAAAGTAAATAAATATAAAAATAAATGTAATTTGACACTTTAACCAGTCGGTCGCCTCATAATAAATATTATTTATGATCATCTTTCAAGAATCTAGAAGCTTTTGATTATCCTATGGCTTGCCAGCGCTAGATAATTCTTATATTTTTAGAGTTGGAAAGTAAATAACTATGGCCTAACATGCCAAAAGTGGTCCAGTACTGGCCCAATACACGTTGGCAAACCGGCCCATCACATGGAATCATAATGGCTCCTACATGTATATGGGGCCAGCATCGTTTGCACACAAGCGCAATTTTGGGCCAGTATCGATGACCAATTTCGTGCTAAATAACAAAGGAAATTTACAAGTACATTGACAAAATGCCTTCAAGAGAACGACAACAATGGAAGCAAAAAGGATCTGATAGCCAGACCTCCTGTCGTTTACAAAGAGTCCCACAGGCATTTGTCTCAGGACAGGCGCGAAGGCGTGGGTTGGGGGGGAGGGCGTGACGCAACCCACGCCCTCGCGCCTGTCCTGAGACAAATGCCTGTGAAGAGTCCAAATCACCTTCATTAGGTAGTTCCAATTCATAATGACAACTGACAACCATAAGTTCAACATCGCCATTAATGTGGTTCAATAGCTCTTCATAAACGGCTTCATTCATACCGATTCCACAAACACAGTTTAATTCATTCTCAAACCAGCATAGGAAACATTGCGTTTGACTCTTCGAGGTCAGCTTGCGTCAGTCAAGTTCGAGAGCACAAAAGACGTGCAAATCTAAGGTCTGTCTTCGACAAATTTGTATCCACAGAACAACTGACACATTATGGCATATCAGCCTTAATTAACTGATTAAGTGGGTTGGAACATTACCGGGAATGTAGCATCATGACGTGATGTGCGCGAGTAGTGACACCACGGTGATGGTGCTGCAGTGTGGTTGATAAGACATTCGGTGACACTCAAGTAATGGGGTATATCTCTTTATCGTTGAGTCGCCGAACTTTATGCTATGGTCACATGTATTCCCGACACAGATACCATGGATACGGACTTTCAGAAACAGCCGGAGAAGCTCGGAGCATGCTTGAGTGTACTCCTTGAATCTCCGGCATGCTCAGGGTGTTTTTATCAATTTTGCCGACAGACCCCGGCAGAAGCCATCACGAGGCCGGAATTCCGCCCTTACTCCGTAAGGGGCCGGTCATTATTTACTGGGTGGGGGGGTTGGATGGTTTTTCCGAGAAATGAGTTTTCAAAGTTTGACCCCCCCACCGATATCGAAAACCAATCTATGACTCCCCCCCCCCCCCCCCCACCAAGATCCAAAATAAAAGTATGACCCCCCCAATCCCCATGTATGAATATAAGGCTATGCTTCACAATTGATGATAATTATAAAGCACCAGTTTCATAATATATATATGATACTTGAATGCTTTTTACGCTTTATTTACATTTCTATTGAAACAATTGTGACTTTTGTCGCAAATTTATGATACTATAAGGTCAGTGAATTTTATGATTTGTGCTCTTCGTGTATCCACCATTCCTTCGCTTCAAGTGTGAATGCCATTACAACAATTATTACTTGTATGCATACTATATATGGGCACTTAATTATGACAGGTGATTGAGGGCAAAACCAGACCCACTCAGGTTCCCTCAGTATATTGTACCCCAAAATTCTTCAAAATCACCTTAATAACAACAAAATTTTCTTAAAATCTCAGGAGTCTGGTTTTGCCCTCATTTGAAATATGCTTCTAGAAGCCAATTGGTTCCTAAAAATTGTTGAATAGGAGCGAAATAGGAGCCTTTGGCTCCTGGATGAAACTATAAATTTTGAGCCCTGATGCACACGGATTGCGGCATCTCTCGATGTTGGTGTTCCTGAATGGTACTCTGCGGGATCCGGTTTCAGTGAGATTATGGTTTTACTGAAAATGTTATGAAATTCCATCGCATACTCCAATCAGTCCATGTACTGATATTGAGTGGATTGTTTCCACCTAATTATTCAACTTTTTTACTACTCAGATTTTCTCAAAATAACTCAATTTCAAACTCCGACCCCCCCCCCCCCAGTCCCATCGAAAATAAAAGTATGACCCCCCCAATAATGTTGAAAATGAAAGTGTGACCCCCCCCCCCCCCCCAGTTTTTACCCCCCCCCCCCCCACCTGATAAATAATGACCGGCCCCTAAATGTGCCGGGGTATAACTCGGAGTATCCCCGGAGAAAGGCAGAGTAACCCTGGAGTGAATCATAATACTCCGGCTTGACTCCGGTTTGACTTGTGAACCAGCGAGTAGCCGAAGGGTTACCGTACATCATTATGTGTTGTGATCAGAGGATAAACTTTGAATTGTATGTCCGTTATGCCTAGGTCACATTTGCACCGATGCCTTCGCCGATGAGGATACGATGCCCGAAAAGGCTGAAACTTGGCCATTTCGGAGGATCATCCGTGACCATCTGGCAACAATCGGACATCGTAGACACGTCGGTAGAGGCATTGGAAGAAAATAACGCAGAGTTATGTTCTTGCTGCGACCGTTGGAAAAAATGACATCGGTGGTGAATCCTTTGCACGTCTGCCGGTGTAAAGCTTTCAAGCTACCCCCATTTTCAGGCTACCCCCCGGTAGCTTGAAATCGATTTCAAATTACCGCGGGAGTAGTTTGAAAACGTTTTCAAGCTACCCCCTCTGTTTTCAAATTCCTCCCCATGTTTCGCCTTTATAGCGGGGGTTTTCAAGCTATCCCCTTCTGTTTTCAAAGTACCCCTCCCGAATATATAAGAACAGAAGGGTATATGACAGAGAATCATATATATAGTGATACATGTTGTAGTTAATTCATCTAAAGTAACTCCGATGCAATAATATATTTTACCGCCGGAAAAAGCATCTGGGTCAAAGTATGCATCATCGCACCTTTAGTTCATTATTCCCAGATACCTAGTAATTTTTTTCGAAAAAATATCAGCACATCCACAAGAATACCAGATTTTGATATATGCCGTACGTGCCCTGCACCTCCCCCCCCCCCCCCCCTCCCCCTTTGCGAAAGATGTTCTCCCCTTGTTACCTATATGTATTTTGATTCAGTGATTTTCTCAAAAATTCGGTTTCAAGTTTCACCTTGTGAGAACGTGCAATGCATTTTCTGTTTTATTTAACTAAGGGAAAAAAACCGTTTTACATGACAACATTGTGACATTTTCTCGAAGTTAAAATACACGTAACATTGCTTATCTGATTAATACAGTGCATGGACAAACATAATGATAGACTCAATATTCATACATAATATAATAAATATATATTCAACAAATTGAAGATATATATTGTGGGTTAGTTTCTATATATGTTCAACATATACGGGTCTGTAACAAACCATGCACGCGAAGGATACCGCACTTGAGGGGGGTAATTTCAAAACAAGAGGGGTAGCTTGAAAACGTTTTCAGGCTACCCCCAGGGGTAGCTTGAAAACGATTTCATCCTACCCCCCAGTATGATGAAAACGTTTTCAGACTACCGGGGGGTAGGATCTGTAGGGGGTAATTTGAAATCGCTACACCGGTGAACGGCCAGAGCCCCTTCAGATGCCGAGGAAATAGACCAAATATTTCGGCCGACCAATGTGGGTAGCTCACCAGGCGATCACCACAGGGTATAATGCCGGGCGCCGGTGAATGTCCGGAATGTATCGTTCAGACAATCGGGCGATTTGTACATATCAGACGGTCACCGAGCAGGTACCAGTAGGGTATCATGTGGTCTCCGGTAGGGCATCGTTGGTTGGTCAGTCTTTCTTGAAATTCTTAAAATTTGGACGGATAGCGGTCATCGGCGGACAGTGCCTGGTGGTTTCATGACCACTCGGAAGATATGGGAAAAGATGCCTGACAAATTATCACCGGCGGCCAGAACATCGGTCAATACTACCGATGTCCCCACATCAGCCGGCGACCTGTGCAAATGTGACCCAGGCATTAATGTGCATCATAATGATTCAAGCCATTTCGTCTTTATCCATGACTCAGACAGTATGCCACATACTGCCATGAATATATGTGAAATTAAAGAGAAAGTTACTGAATAGGTTTCGAGCAAAGTGCCAAAAAGTGGGATTTTTTTGGCCTTTTAGGCCTGCATTATTGGCATTTCGAGTGATCAAGAAATACCCTCCTTATAAACGAGATATACAGTGTGTAATGTCGCAAACATATGAAATTATAAAGTAATTTATCGCATAAATATCGTGTAAAGTGCCTAATTGGATTTTGGGCCTTCTGGCCCTATATTTCGAACGATTCAAGGCATTTCATATTTATACACTATACATATGGCCTGAAGAATCACATGCCTGTGCGGAATTAGAAAATAAAATTACTGAACAGATTGTGAGGAAACAAGCATTTTATCTGTAGAGGCAAATTTGGGCACTTTTTGACCCCAAAATGGCTATCTGACCTTTCAGGGTCATCGAAGGTCAAATTCAAGGGCACCACACATATCGCCATATAGGAATTCCTTGTTGAAAGTGCTACTATCTATGTTCTATCTTCGGGCGTTCTAAGAGTACAATGGTAGCAGCTCCCATTATGAAGGAAAACATTTTCATTGAAGAGGGGAAAATTAATATGATACGATTCGGGGCAAATGATGAGATTTTTTTTTTACCAAATCATCATAAAATCAAAATGGCCACCACAGACCGACGATTCAAGGGCAACAAAACTTATACACATCATGAAGGTACGTAAGGGGAATCTTATGCATAAATTAGAAAAACAAAGTTATCAGACAGATATAAGAAAATGGCCATCAAATTGCAAAATTGGCCGTTTTACGTCATGAATGGCTACCATGTTGAAGAAAATGCGAAAATAAAAAACTTTAAAAACCTTCCTGGAAATATTTTCGGGTGTATCTCGGCAAAATTTTTGTGCAAAATATTCTGCAAAAAAAAACTAAAAAAAACTTTAAAAACCTTCCTGGAAATATTTTCGGGTGTATCTCGGCAAAATTTTTGTGCAAAATATTCTGCAAAAAATTCGACGGTAAACTATAAGGATAAAAAGATAGATGGACGGACGACGGACGCAACGCCATGCCAATATGTTATTGGACCAAAGGGTCTGTAACCTAAAAATTAGCCCCGAAGCTAAGGAAGATTATTTGAGCCAAAACTTTTTTTTTCATCAGACATGCCGCTTTGACCTTTCAAAGTCACTGAAGGCAAATTCAAGGTCATTATAGATGACTTCGCATCTGAATGTGTCAATATCTATCTTGAAATATTCCAGGAGTTTACTCCATACAGCTCTCATTATATGGAACAAGGTCACAAAAAGACTAGGGTCAGACATAAGACAGTGTTTCAACATTTAAAACATAGGCCCAAGGGACCTGTAGCTTTCCGGCTAGCCAATAGGTGATCGGACCGATCGTCCGGTAACTACAAGGTCACAAGTATATTCAGCATAATCATTTCCTATATGTCCACAATTGACTCTTAAGCTGTAAAGTTGACAACAAGTGAGATATGTGCCATTTTATGCTCTGACCTTGAAAATGAGATCAAAGGTCATAGCGAGATATTAGACATTTTGTGCTCTGATCTTGAAAATGAGGTCAAAAGTCAAATTCAAGGTCATCAGAATATTCGCCATTATCATTTCCTATATGTCCACAATTGATTCCTAAGCTGTAAAGTCGATAATAAGCGAGATATTACCCATTGTGATTTGACCTTAAAAATGAGGTTGAAGGTCATATTCAAGGTCACAAGAATATTCAGTATGTATCTTTTCTTATATGTCCACAATTGATTCCCAAACGGTAAAGTAAATAATAAGCGAGATATTAGCCATTTTGTGCTATGACCTTGAAAATGATATGAAAGGTCAAATTCAAGGTCATCAGAATATTCGGCAAATATCATTTGCTATATGTTCACATTTGATTTCTAAGCTGCAACGTTGTTAATAAGCGAGATATCAGCCATTTTGTCCTTTGACCTTGAAAATTATGTCAAAGGTCAAACTCAAGATCATCAGAATATTCGGCATATATCGTTTGCTATATGTCCACAATTGATTTCTAAGCTGTAAAGTCGATAATAAGCGAGATATTAGCCATTTTGTGCCTTGACCTTGAAAACGAGGTCAAATGTCATATTCAAAGTCACGAGAATATTCAGCATTTATCATTTCTTATATGTCCACAATTGATGCCCAAGCTATAAAGTAAATAATAAGCGAGGTATTAGGCATTTTGTGCTCTGACCTTGAAAATGAGGTGAAAGGTCAAATTCAAGGTCATCAGAATATTCGGCATATCATTTCCCATATGCCCACAATTGATTTCTAAGCTGGTAAGTCGATAATAAGCGAGATATTAGCCATTTTATACTTTGACCATGAAAATAAGGTCGAAGGTCAAATTCAAGGTCACGAAAATATTCAGCATATCATTTCCCATATGTCCACAAGTGATTCCAAGTCTCTAATCTCAATATTAAGTGAGATATCTGGAACATTATGACCCATTAGTCAAGTCAAGTCAAGTCAAATTTATTCGACAGTGTACACGCTATTTACATTGAACAATAACAATTTCGAATTTTACAGAAAATGTGTACCACTGTCAGGCCACCACATAGCCAATGGCTGTCTTCCTGTGGCGCCTAGCAGGAAAGAAAAATAGAAAACAAATTATAAGCCTGTCAAAATATTTACATGTACCAAGCGTGTAGTCCTCCCAAGAGCAGGTGAGTGTGGCGGGGCGAGGCGGTCGTGAGAAATCAGGTACTGGCATCGTGATGCTGTGAACGGGTGGGGAACCTATCAATTTCACAGTAATCAATCATCAATTTACGGGTTTAATTTCGACAATCTTTGCAGAAAGTGTTTGTACAAGTTACATGGTCTTTATAATTTGAGATAAAATGTTGCTTAAGACAATTTTTAAAATGTTTCCTGTTTTTTTCTTTGTAATATACCAAAACGTTAGAATATTTGTTCCAAATTCTGGGGAAGTTATGATTCGGTAACTTAGAAGTGAAGGAAGTTCTGGGCCGTGACGTGTGATATAAATGACTCTGTCTAGTAATTCGGGTATTTAAATTGGAGTTAAGTTCAGCCAAACGTGAGAAAGATTTGGGCAGTACCGAATGTTCAAAATCATACATGAATAGCAATACTTGTAGATAATACATATCTGATATTTTTAACAGTACATTTTTCTTAAACAGCGGATCTGTGTGTGATCTGTAGGACTTTTTGTTTATGATACGAATAGCTCGTTTTTGAAGTAAAAATATTCTGTTTATGTGGGGGGAATTGCCCCAAACGAGTAATCCATAGTTTATGTAGGATTCGAATAATGTATGGTAAATTATCAATAATATATCAGTAGGGAATATTCTTTTAACTTTATTCATGATATATAAGGACTTTGACAGAGTTTTACAGATGTGTTCGACATGCACTTTCCAAGTTAGTTCAGTATCTAAGTATATCCCTAAAAATTTGGGTGTGTTAGAGTCATCATCATGTCTGATTTGTTTTCCGTTAATGTGGATATCAATATCTAGATTTCTTACTTTCGAAAGTGGACCAAAGAACTTGAACGTTGTTTTATCACTATTTAACACTAGTTTATTGGCACAGAGCCAGTCAAATACGTTATCTAGTTCAGTATTTATAAAAGATGTCATGTCAGAAATGTTATTACCAGAGGTATACAATGTAGTGTCATCGGCGAAACATAGAACGTTTAGACTAGTGCTGGATTTTATATCATTAATATATAGAAGAAACAAAATTGGTCCTAATATGGAGCCCATTATAAAGCATAGGAAAATTTAACATGGGAAAGTCCCATTTGGGCCCCGTAGAAAACATCAAAATGGCCGCCACACGCAGACCGGCGATTCAAGAGCATCGCAACTTATACACATTATAATGATATATGAGGGAAACATTTTGAAACTAAAATCTCAAAACTGATCAGACAGTTTTTGAGAAAATCATTTTTGATTCAACAGATGATGCGCTGACGACGACGATGATGGACGACGGACGAAAAACAACGACAATAGCTTATCGGCCCATATGGGCCGGTAAGCCAAAATAAATATTTTCAAATTCAAACCATCGAATTACCAACCATCAAGAAGGAAACAACTCACCTGGGGCATGAAGTGTCTGAAGAAGTTGTGGCTGTCAACCATGTGAAAGTGAAAGCTGCACAGATGACCCCTTCAAGAAATATATAGGGGCCTTAAAGATTACTTGGATTCATAAGTGTTATGCAAAAATGTGTTTCATCAAACAGTATTCACAGCCATTGACAGACTTGCTCATGGTGCATGCTTCCACCAAGAAGAAGAAACAGGTGCAACTAACAACGTTTACATGTCTGCCGTGGGTCTGACCAGAAAACATTTGAGACCATCAAAAAGACGATGGCCACAAATCTAAAACTTCAGACTGCAAGAATGAGTTTGGCTTATAGACAGACACGAAAGGCACAGGGCTTGGAAAGTACTGTATCATGACAAATAGTGAGAGACACAAGGGTCATCAAAAAGCCAGTTAAAAATGTCATGTTCCATGCTTGTACCCAGTACACAAGTTTTGAAATGGGCCAGGACAGGAATGTTCCACGACTACCTGTATGGCTTCTCCTTCACAGTATGTACAGACAAATTACGTCTTGAGTCCAGAGAAGTCATGCTGTATGCCACAGACATATATACGTTTCTGCATCATCATGCTATGACATCTCAATTTCAAATCTTCCAGGGATAACACAATATCCCATGATTCCCATCAGACACTCACATGGCAGGCCAGCGCTTCCAGGCAGTTCTGGGGGCTCCTGGAACAGATGGCTTCGTCATCACCTTGAGTTATTAACATCTGGTAGCATGTAGGTAAGGTAACTCATCAGCATATTGGACAGCATCGATGTATTTGTGGAGCGATGACAGGATGCAGAATAGAGTGAATGATTGGCTGAGAATTGGATCTTAGTCTGAGAAAAAAAAATTGGGACACCAAGGACATCATAGCTGCTGTATCAGTGGGACACTTCGCAGATGAAGTCAAACATTTTCTGCCAAGCCATCCAGATGTCCAGGTAGAATATTATCTTCAAATATTATCTAAGCAGTCAGCAGGAGATGAACTCCTTCCATAATAAGGAAGTGGGACATCTTGGATGCGATAAGAAACACAATCTTGTGCAGTCTGATTTCTACTGGCCAGGCTTCACCAAAGACATGAATGAGAAGCTGGTCAACTCTCATGGATGCCGATGTCAGAAGACGCCGAGCCAGCAAGAACCATCGGTCCAAACGGAGATTGGACTCAGCTGCTGGAACTATAGTGCCTTGAGAGCCAAGTGATCAATGAGCGCTGTCAATTCCCCGGTTTTTCAGAAACTGTGTACAATACATACCATCCGATAGGAATGGTTTGTGTGAGCAGTTCAACAGGATTCTTCTTGGTATGCTGTGAACACTGGGCAGGCTCTCAGTGAATCAGCCATGCCTGCAACTGCACCAAGCCAAATTTAGCTCTATAAGTTCATGTTATTCCGTGAACCTGAACCACGCTAGACTTCAGTTCACACTGGATGGTGTCACTAGGCAGAATGATGTGAAAAGTTTGGTGGAGACAGCAGACTACTCCAACTGCGAAAGAAAGTTGAAGGAAATACATACCTTTCGATGCGATGCATTCTCCATGAACGCGGGCGCTAAAGCAGCAGGGCTTCCCCCAAAATGACGCAATCCGAAATCACTGGAGCGTAGCCGTCTGGCCGGGTTCCGTACGTTTTCAACGGAGACAAAGGGGAGTTAGCGTAGTTCGGAAACGCACGCAATATTTAGCATTTTGCATGGTGTTCTTATGGTAATTACCACCTGTAAATATATGGCATCTGTCTATATAATAATACATTCGAATGGCTGTTCTGTTGAATTTTTGCAGAACAATCAGATGCATGTAAATCTGGTGAAACCGATGCGCATGTCGAAAAGTTTTTTTTCTTCAAATTTGCTACGGTGTAACATTTGCGTGCCCGACCAAAGATTAGTGTGGTTGACAAAAGATGTGCTGAAATATACCCGTATGTTTGCTTGCATGAGTGGGAGGCGGGGGGGGGGGGGCAATATTTTGACCTATATATATTTATTAACTAGACAGATGTACGTGCTCTATAAGCAAGTTAATAATGTGTTATGATATATCAATTACAGTAATCTGACACCAAGTGTTCAGTAATCCGCCAAATGAATGATTATGTTTTCACTCACACACTGATCATCATTTCGTTTTTTATACCCAAGGTCACACAAAACTGCGATGTTGGTCTATGGAATTGTCTCCTAGGAAAATTGCTTCATTTTTCTATCTGAATGTCCGCTATAGGATTTTTTGGGAATTACACTTTGAAAAGAAATTACATGACCTCTGAGAATTTTTTTTCAAGCTATATTTTTTTTTTCAGAAATATAATTGTAGGAATTTTTCATACTATGATTAGTTTTTACTAAAAAAAAATCAATCATGACGAACATATACAAACTATGAAATACAATTCATATTTCTGGCTTCCATATACATGAAAAATACGCTTCCTTGCAACATTGTTTCCGCATGCAAGTGTGGCGATTTTGCCCTAAGCACGCGGCAGGTGATTGTAAACATAAAAGCCATTTATGTGGCCTTTCTGTACTTGGCCTTGTTTTGACATGCTCCGTTCGAGCGTGCGTTGCCACGGCGACGTATTGTAATTTACGCTCCAGTAAACTATAACAATGGATCGATTTAACCTCGCGTGCGCCCTGCAGTTTCTGGTGTATTATATATACACTGGAAGCGACTCGTTCGAGGAGATTGTCCAAGATCGAGACTAGGACGCACACGAGGCTCGCCATGAGCTTTGTGTTCCCTGGGTCTGAGTAGTGGGCTCCTAGAGCCCTGGGGACGATTTCCGTGGGGAGGCCCGGGCTGGGAGAGACGAGTTGCTGACTCGGGGGCCTTCGGCCCTGTGGATCGCCAGCTCTCTCCCTTCCCGGGACATGTGACAGAGGCTCTGGCCAGCATGTCGGACTGTACGGGGTTCCGTCCCCGAGGCAGACCGCGGCTCGCCAGGCCCCGCCAGTTAACACCGTGGTGATGAACCAGTTTCTGAACGGTGTCCGTAGGCCTGGGAGTGTCGGGTGGGCTGTTACCTGGTTACCGTTAATGATGAAGTAGTTACCGTGTCCGCCGCGACCTCCGGTGAGCGGCCCTGCCGCGAGGATCCGGAATAGCGGATGCGCGTCCGCAAGGACTCGGATGAGAGAGGACTATCCTCGAGGATCCCGAAGAGCGGACGGTAGTCAATAACTTTACATTGGTGCCGTGACCAGGATCAGTCCGACAGTGTTCCATCGCAGCCTACCGTCACAGTGTTGTCGCCTCCTTAGTCCCTGGGGATCGCCCGCTCCTCAAGGACGTCTCGAAAAAATGACGAGAGCGAAAGAGAAGGCCAAAGATAAGGCCGATGAATCCAAGGGGAGGGATAAGGGTGGAAGTGTCGCGGACCACACCCGGTCACGCGACAGCCCCCGTGAGACGTCTCCGGACGACTCCGGCGGCCGGAAGGAACGCGCGGAAACCTCCGTGGACAAGACCCCGTCCGCGGAGACGACTCCGGCGTCCCTGGCTCCGTCTTCGGACGTAGAGTCGGGCCCCGCGGGGCCGCAGCAGGAGTTGCCGTCAAGGCCGGACCTTGACGTGTTAGGCGCGGTGGGTGGAGCTGGCAACGGCTCTACGCCGCGCCCGCCCGCGCCCAGAACAGATCCGTGGCAATCGGCACCCTTCCATAAGACGCCTTCGAGCGTCCGGAATCGAGCGCCGATGCATGCGGGTCCTTCTGGACGAGCGGACCAGTCTTACCAGATGCCGCACCCGGCCGGGTGGGCTCCCTCGCGGGCCTCTGGCATGGGTTCTGGTCGGTCCGCACCGGGCAGTGTGGTGGATCAGCTCACCGACGCGCTTGGCGAGCTGGCTCCCCTCGGGCGCTATGACCGCGCCCGGTCGCCCCATCAGGGACGATCAGACCGGCGGAACCGCTCCCCTTCTCCGCTGTCACAAGGCAACTCGGGGCCTTTGACGGAGAGGGAGAGGTGGCTGATATCCGAGGCGCTTGTACTGTTCAAGCGGAATCAGCTGCATTCGAGCGTTGACCCGTCGGTCACCCTAAGTCCGGGGATGTCTGGGCCAGTAGCCCCTCCCCAAGTCCTGCCGAGTCCGCAGGCGCCAGTGGCCCCCGCAATGGGACCCGCGCCTGCCCCGCGGCTCGGAGGCACCACGTTGGCGACCGCGTCGACCGTTCCGACGGTTGGAGCGCAAGCCGCGTGGTCGACTTACCCTGGCACGTACAGTGTGTCGGACGGGCAGTGGCAACAGGCGGCTTCGGCCCCAAGCTTTGCCGCCCCTTCTGGAGCCTACCCAGTAGGTTCGATGGGAGCCCCGCCCGCACCTAGCCAGAGTGGGTTTTCAGCGGGAATGATCCCGGCGGCAAACGTGAGCTTCCCTGCTCCTATGTCCGCGGCGTCGATGTTTGCTCCGGCAGACTCCGCCGCAGGCGTGGGAAGCGCGCGGAACTTGCCGCAGTACACGGACGACCCCGGAGCCGGGACCGCACGTCGGGCGCGTAACAAACGCGATGACGGGCCCGACCACTCTTCGTGGCGGAAACGGTTCAACGGGGATAACGCCGACTTGGAGGACTACTTGCTCCAGGTATGGCGTACCGCCGTGTACGAAGGATGGTCCCAGCCTGAGGCTGGACACGTCCTCGCGGGGAGCCTGGAAGGGAAAGCTCTCCGCGTGATGCCGTGTCTGCCGGTAGGAACAGTGACGTTCGGCGAGGTTGCTCGTCAACTTCGCCTGCTGTTCCCGCCGACGACCAATCGGCGGCAGTCTGAACGAGAGTTCAAGGCGCGTATCCGCCAGCCGACTGAGTCCGTGACAGACTATGCGTACGGCTTACGCATACTCGGCCGGAAAGCCTTCCCGGACATGGACTCCAGACGGTTCGAGACGATGCTGATCGATCAGTTCATCGATGGCCAGCCTTACCACCTAGCGTACGGGCTGGCCACCCATGAAAAGCGATCGATGGAGGAGGCGATAGACTCCGCGCTTGCGCTTGAGATGGCTGTCCGTCCTAGACAGTTGCCTCCAGCCTCGGCTCCGGCCCCGGCTGTACCCGCGCAGGTGGCGACTCCTCCTCCGGTCAAGGCATCGCAGGTAACCCCGTGGCAGGACCCGGTCGTCCGGGAACCCGCCAGGGAACCTACCCAGCAGTGGGTTAGTGCGCCGGCACCCTCTACAGGGGCGCCCGCACCTGCGGCACCGGTCGCCGCGCCGCACTCGCCTTCGGACGAGTGCGACATAGAGGAATACGACCTCGGCGCCGCGCAGATGATTGCGCACTGCGCCGGGCTCGAAGCTCCGGGAGCCGCAGAATGTTGCGCGTTCACCTCCGGACCAGCTCAGAACCGTCCCTGCTACTTCTGCGGAAAGCAGGGACACTTTTGGCTGAAGTGTCCGGAGTTGTTGGAACGCCTGCGGTCGCGCGGATACCAGGGAGCTCTCCCTGGCCCGCAACGGAGGAATTCCTTCCGGTCTGGTCCTCCGGGACAGCAGAATCGGAACCCGCGGCAGGGAAACTAGATCCGGACGTGGTGGCGACCAACACTGCGTCCGGGGATAGTTGTTCGGTGGCAAACGATGCCGCCCCACCCGCTGATGAGCAGGACGGACCCCAAGTGGATATGACTTCTCCGGAAGTAGTCCTTGGAGACCAGTCTAGCTCCTCCGCGGCTGAGGCGGATGGCGAGGACTCCGTAGATGAGCCCAGCGCGTGCGAAAGGTATCGCCCGACCTGCGCGCTGGTGAGGGACCCCTGCTGGTACCTGCCCCTGTCCTTCGGACGGGAGCCGGTCCGGTTCCTCATAGACTCAGGCTCGGAGGTGACCCTCGTGGCCGCCGGAACGTTTAGGAAGGAGCCCGCACTCCGCAACCTTGAGTTGCGAGATCCCGGACCATACAAGCTCTACGGAGCGGGAGACAACCGCATCCGTATCCATGGCATCATCGATCTGCCTATTACCCTTGGGGACAAGGTGTATCTGACAGAGGCGATCGTGGCGGATATCGGAGCGGCCGGGATAATTGGGATGAATTTCCTACGGGTCCACCGGGTGATTGCCAACTTTAGCGCTGGCGAGTTCCGGATGGGAGAGGACACACACTTCCTCTTCCGCTCGGGCCCGATGCATTCATTCCAGATGCGGACATCGCGCACTGTAGTAGTGCCGCCGATGAGTGAGATGATCATCGAGACGAGGCCGCGGCGTCCCCGCATGCCCCTCGATGGTCGTCCGTGTATAGTGCAACCCGTGAGCAGTTTCGCCGCAGGAACTGGGCTCGTGCTGGGTGGGGCCCTGGTCATGTCCAACCCCCGCGCGATGCCCATCCTTGTGGTGAATCCTACGGATGCTCCGATTGTACTGAAGCGCGGATGCATAGCAGCTACTGCTATTCCCGCGGCTTCGAGTCGTGTCATCCCCGACGATCCGGTCTGCCGCGCTGCGTGCGCGGCGGCGGCCGCCGGAGATGATCCGTTCACCCTGCCGGACCATTTGGAATCTAGGGTTCCGAAGGACCGGCTGGATGAAGAGCAGCGCCAAGCGCTCCGCAGACTGCTGCGGCAGTATGCGGATGTGTTCATGGGTCCTGATGGTGCGGTTGGCAAGACTGACGTCGCCAAGCACCGCATCGACCTCGTGGACGAGCGTCCTCTCAAGCAGCGTCTTCGTCGGGCAGCAATAGTGCACCAAGAGGTCATAGACCAGGAGGTGCAAAAGATGCTCGACTTGGACATCATCGAACCCAGTGACAGCCCTTGGGCCAGTCCGGTGGTTATGGTGAAGAAGAAGGACGGCTCGTGGAGGTTCTGCGTGGACTATCGGAAACTCAACGATGCCACGCGGAAGGACTCATATCCTCTCCCGCACATTGAGGATACCTTCGATGCCCTGGCCGGGTCGCACTATTTCTGTGCTCTGGATCTGGCCTCCGGGTATTGGCAGGTGGAGATGGAGGAGAGTGATCGGGCGAAGACTGCCTTCGTTACCAAGAACGGGCTCTACCAATTCAAGGTAATGCCGTTCGGGCTCTGTAACGCACCAGCGACGTTCGAGCGCCTCATGGAGATGGTACTCAAAGGGTTCCTCTGGAAGCGATGTATGGTCTACATCGACGATGTCGTCGTGTATGGCCGGTCGTTCGAGGAAACCCTCACCAACCTCCAGATGGTGCTCCATCGCATCCGCGGAGCAGGGCTTAAATTGAAGCCAAGTAAGTGCGAGCTATTCGCGCAGGAAATCCTGTACTTGGGCTTCATGGTAACGGGCACCGGAGTGAGACCAGACCCCGCAAAGGTGGCGGCCGTGCAGAAATGGCCTCCGCCATGTAACGTGGCGGACGTGAGGTCCTTCTTGGGCTTCGCGAGCTACCACCGCAGGTTTATTCGCGGCTTTGCGGAGATCGCGCGTCCCCTTACTATCCTCACGGAAAAGGGCGCCGATTTTGTTTGGTCCGCCGAGCAGGCTAACGCCTTCTCGGGACTCCGGCAGGCCTTGGTAGTGGCCCCGGTGCTGCGGCACCCTCGTCCGGACTGCGAGTTCATCTTGGACACCGACGCGAGTAACTTCGCGCTCGGCGGTGTCCTCTCGCAGATCGTGGACGGGCAAGAGCGGGTAGTAGCTTATGCGAGTGTGGCCTTGAGCCGCTCTCAAATGAACTACTGTACCACTCATCGCGAGTTGCTCGCGGTGGTTACGATGACCAAGCGCTTCCGGCACTATTTGTTGGGACGCCATTTCCGTTTGCGGACTGATCATAGTTCGCTGAGATGGCTCCTCAACTATAGTGAGGCCGATGGCTTGGTGGCGCGGTGGCTCGTCAAACTCCAAGAGTATGACATGCAGATAGAGCACCGCGCTGGTAAGTTGCACGGCAACGCGGACGGCCTGTCCCGTTGTCATAAGTGCAAGAATCCGGGTTGTGCAGGGATGGCACCATTCCAGCAAGCCGCGGATTCGTCCTCAGACTCGGAATTGGACGTTCCGGGGAGACCGCAGGCCGCCGCCCCCTCTAACAACACGGCGGCCGGAGCGTCTAGGGCTCATCTCCGCGCGCGGACCCGCCGATATCGGCGAGGGCGTCCCGCATATGAAGCGGAGGTGCGGCTCAGCTCCAGCGAGTCTTCCTCGAGTCCAGCGGTGTACTCCTCGTGGGTACCCTCGTCCTCTGGAGAGTCTGAGTATGAGCGGTCCTTGCCCCCAGTGGTGATGGCCGCTGCGGCGCAGCCGGACGCGACGGATGAGGAGCCTAATTACTTGGGTGGCTACTCTCCGGCGCAGATAGCTGCGGCGCAGAGAGCTGACAGAGCTCTGGCACCGGTAATCACAGCCCTTGAGGCCGGCCAGAAGCCCTCGAAGGATGAGCGGAAGACCTACAGGGAGGAGACCTTGTCTCTAGTATCTCAGTGGGAACGACTCTCCTTGAGGGATGGCCTCTTATACCGGCGCTATGAGCCACCGACCCCACTGCCTCCAATATGGCAGTTGGTGCTTCCGGCGGAGCTGCGGAAAGAAGTACTCCACCAGTTGCACGACCTCCGGGTGACCGGTCACTTGGGAATCCGGAGGACCGTCCATAGGCTACAACAGCGCTTTCATTGGCCTGGTAGCGGCTTGGACGTGCACCGGTGGTGCGCAGCCTGCCCTCGGTGTCAAGCTCGCAAAGGAGTCCCGACTCCTGGCCGCCACCCCTTAACCACGGTTAAGGCGGGCGCGCCGTTTGATCGGATAGCTCTGGATATACTGGATACCCACCGGGTCACCCCGCGCGGTTTCCGGTACATCCTGGTGATATCCGACTATTTTACCAAGTATACCGACGCCTACCCACTGCGCCGCCAGACTGCGGACGAGGTAGCTCGGTTATTGGTGAATAGATGGGTGGTGTACCATGGGGTACCTAAACAGGTACATTCGGATCAGGGCACGCAATTTGAGAGCAACCTGTTCCGGAACCTAGCACAGATGCTAGGGAGTACCAAGGTGCGTACCACCCCCTATAGGCCCCAGTCTGATGGCCAGGTCGAACGTTTTAATCGATCGGTCCTCAACATGCTGGCGGCCTTTGTGAATGATCGTGCGAATGATTGGGATGACCACCTCCCGTATGTCTTAATGGCGTACAGGTCGTCGGTCCACTCTTCGACCGGAGTTACTCCGCACGCGATGTTGTACGGCCGGGAGTTAAATTTGCCCGTGGATATTATGTATCCAACTGCGGCAGAGACCGGCGCAGTACCCCAGTGCGGTCCGGAGTACGTGGAGTGGATTCGCCGCGCCCTGGCGAACGCCCATGATTTCGCGCGCGCGCGCCTGGACAAGTCTGCCCTCCGGCAGAAGCGAGGCTATGACGCCCATGCTAAGGGTAGGCCAGCTTTTGCGGAAGGCGACAAGGTGCGCTACTATTATCCGCCGCTTAAGCAAGGCAATAAATTTGCTAAGCCGTGGATAGGCCCGTTTACCGTACTGAAACAGGTGACAGATGTGGACTACCGGATCCGGAGGGATTCCGATCCGGACAGGGTTCTGGTTGTCCATATCGATAATCTGAAGAAGTACGAGGGCCCGCTTGTCATGGATCCGCTAATTCAAGATGCGGAACCGGATGATGCTCCCGTATGGGATCCGTCCGGTCAGCATCCGCGGACTCCGGACGAGCGTGTGCGCCGTATGGTGGGCCTCCCGGACCTCTCTGACCCGTCAGATGATGGGCTGGGTGGCTATCAGCCAGATGACGGCGATCCGCAGGTACCCCCACTCCCTCCAGTACCTGCGGATGACGGGCGGCCACGCCGGAAACCACGTGCGCCAGCCCGGTATGGGTGGGAATAACCTTCCGCCCATGCGGATGCGTCTGCGGTACCCGTCTATCATACTACGGACGGGTTTTAGGTCGTTCCGTGAGAGTCCGCACGACTTACCTCCGCGGGTGGCTACTTTGTGGCCATCTTCGGAGTTGAGGTCCGCGGAGACTTTCATGTCGTAACGCCGCCGCTCCGCATCCGCCCTCCTGTAGTTTCTAGCGCCAGGGACGTGCGGATGGCCGGTCCGCACCTTGTGGACGGCTGTCCGGCGTAATCCGTACAACGGTTACGCTGGCCGGACGAATTTACTGATTCGGCCGGACGCCCCTGGTCCCGGGACAACCTCTTATATGGCCAGACTGAGGTTGGGATTTACGTCCGCTACGGGAGAAGCGTCTTCCCACGGATTTGGGGAACTGGCTCTGGACGCGGGGATAGTGTCCGCCGATGAGGACTGATGTCCGCGGTTCGTCCGCGTGACTCGTCCGGCGTCCGCGGCGCTTTAAGATGACGCACTTCGGTGTAGTTATCCCCCGTGAGCCACTACTGTAATTGCGGTTATAGTAGATTAAGGTTTCTTACGGCAGGAAACCGACTATCCATTATGATAATGGAGCGGTTGTTAAGTCCGCGTGTGCGGACCAGCCGCGGCAGCGGGTGACGCTCGTTCTCGTCCGGATCGTACCTTATAATACGCGGTCCGGCCGGAATGACCGGAACCCCGGCCTCCTTCTAAGAAGGGGGTCGTATATTACATGCGCAACACTTGTGGTGGCTTCTAATTCCAATTTCATCTTCATTGGATAAGGGCAATACGCCGTACAATGGTAGACGTCCGGCCTGGACTCCGTCCGCGGGCAGCCCCGGACGTCCGCCGGCTATTGCTTTCACCATCTTTGGGCGCCTCTAGATTGGGCGCCGGTATGAAGGGTTCGCCCCCTAACCAGTGCGGTTATGGACCATGCCGGCTCCGCGTCTAAATCTATTGGCTCCGCGCTCCGGTAGTCGTTTGAGGAGGCTCTGGGCTGGACCGGGCACCGCTCCGCGGCCGGGCAGTACGTCGGGGATGCTAGTGGGCGCTTTGCAAACGCCCATAGGGCGCCCGATTGTCTGTCCGGACGTCATGGGTATGTCCGATCGCCCTGTAAGCGTGCCAGCGGCTATGGGGAGTGATTTTGTTTATTTTCCATCTCATTTATTATTTATGGGAGGATTATAAGCCACAAGTGTGTGCGTGTTTCCCGTGGAAATGCTATTCTTACTCATTTATCCCATATATGAGAAAGTTTAGTGATATATCTTTTCCCTGGTGCAATAGAGAGTAAGAAATCGGGAGATTTCTGCTTTCGCAAGAGGGGTGTAGGAGATTGTGTACATTGTATCGAAGGCTGTATGCCGTGATCTATGAAAAGCATGCAAGCGGTGGTGGATTTATTTTCATTGCTGCTTGAGCGGTGTTAAATTTTTATTTATCGCTGCTGATAGGGTGACATAATCGTAACACCCACAAGTAGTTTGGCTTTTTGATACATTGTATACAATCTTTAACCTGCGAGGGTGATTAACTTCACGTCATTGATCGCCAGTGCGAAAGCTATTGCTAATGACTGCTGTTAATTACTGTAGTATTTTAGCGGGTTCCCCCGGGATGGCTTGTGTACACAAGCCACCCGTATACATGGCATGAAAGGAGTCACCGGGGGGAGATGCGTGTATGGGAATGCGGGAATGTAAAACGTCCTTTTGTCTGTCGATCGGGTAGATGCAGTGAATAGACGTTTCCACGGGAACGCGTCATACGATGCGTGTGCAGTATAACTGCCAACACTTGATGCCTATAATCGATGTAACTCGACACCTTCTCGTCATTCAAGCGCTCGGCACTGGTGGAGACGGATCTGCGGATCTGACTCCCAGTGTTTAGAGCGATTAGAGCGCTTGAAATGTCGGAAAGTAGCGACGGCTGGGGAGGTGATGAAGGGAGGGAAGAGGGGTCTCTTGAGCGCGGTAATTCGTACTCGAGACCCCTGTCTAGGCCCGAGGAGGATGACCGCGAGGACATCCCTCGGGGAGCCTATGTGGGTTCTGAGGAATCCAGCTCCAGCTCCGGTTCTTACTCAGGAACCGAGTCTGAGAGCGAGGTCGCGGAGGACCGCCCCGCAGAGAGTGACTCGGCCACGGCAGGCGCTGAGTTACTCCTAGATCCGTCGTCTTTTTCTCGTATGGAAGAGATGATGGACTGCGGTGGTGCGGGACTTGCTAGTGTGGACATTGAGTTGCATCCGCACCCGGAGATGCTTGCGTCTTTGGGTCCGGATGAGAGTACTCGTGCGGAAACCCGTCCGGATGGCCGTAGCCGTCCGGACACCGGTTCCGCCGAGAACTCCTCGGTGTCCGCACCTGCGGAGTCTGGTCCGCACGACCAGAAGGCCCCTGGGACTTGGGCGGAGCAGGTTGACGCGGCTGAGGAAGCCGCATCCCAAGCGCCGCCTCAGGAACAGGAGTCTGGCTCGAAGGAGACCGAGAACCGAGATGACGGGTTTACATCGCCCGTCTCTAGGCGTACTCGCCGTCGAGCCCGGGAGATTGCTCAAAAGCAGTGGAGAGCCCAGCAAGAGCTGGAAGCCGCTGAACATGGGCAATCTGAGGCCGGATCCGACCCGGACCCGGCCTCCTCGCCTCCAAAGAAGAAAAAGAAGAAGCGGCCGCACCGGAAAAAGAAGTCCGGCGGCCCCTCGCCTCAAGCAGGATCGAAGTCCGGAGGACCTCAGCCACTGGCGCCTAAGCCGGGCGGCCAGAAAGGGTCCTCCGCCAAACCCGGAGTCGCCAAGACGCCTAATCCCTCGGGATCTGGTGCGGGCGGCGCCTCCGCGGGATCCGGCCCAGGCGCGGGAGGTTCCGGTAAGCGGGTGCCTATCAAGGCACCGAAAGGAACCTCCTCTTCTTCTTCCTCCGGTACCAAGAAACCTACCGGAGCTGCGGAGGTGGGGTCTAGTCCAGTGGACAGAGGGCGTCCCGTGCCGAAGGAGGGAGATCTTCGTTTAGAACTCCTCCGGAAGCGCGCGGAGCAAGACGGGGTCCACCTGTCTGACGCCGCACTGGAAGCGGGAGCGCGGGCCTTCGTTGCGCAGCAACGGAGGGCCGCGCCCCCACGCGGGAAGAGTGTGCCCCGACAAACCAGGTCGGAGAATCGTTCGGGGGCGGCCAAAAAGAAGAAACGGTCGTCCTCGGAGCAGCCCTCTATCCAGAGGCTGCGGGCCGAAATGGGCCCCGAACTCCCTGGAGTCCGTCAGGGACACATGTTCCTCCCGCGTTACGGCAGGGATCCGCAGGGACGCCGCACCGCGGCGGCCGGCGCGGCGGCCGACACGCCTTTCACACGGCCTCGTCCACTCACGGACGAGGAGCGTGTCGGATTGCCGCCCGAGCCAGAGGAGGGTGTAATATGCCAACTCTGTCCGAAATCCCTGGACGGGTATGAGGACCCGCACCGTGCGCTCAACCGGGATCGTAGGTACCCTACCTACGACCACTTGAGTCGACACATTGCGGGGTACCACTACCCCTGGATGCAAATGTTCGTTTGCAAGAGGTGCTACTCCGGCACCCCTCAGCAGCGATATTTCGCCAGTTTAGAGGCCCTAAACGATCACCGCTCGGGTGCACACCGCGGTGAGGGACTTCATCTCGTTGGAAATGAAGTGGGGCCTGTATTCAATTATGGATACATACCACCGAGGGTGGCGTCGTTCATGACTACGTCAGGGACGGCGAATCACCGGTTCTATCACTGGGGTCCATGGCGCTTTGCACAGCGCGTCATGGACGATGCCTGGAGGCAGTCTGGCGTTGTGTCCGCGGGCTCGAGCTACACCGCTCGCCTGACGGCTACGATGGGCCAGACCCCGGCGGAGTTCCAGGCGGCGGAAGCCGCCCGGACAGCAGCAGAGGCTGTCCGTGAACCGCCGGTGATCCAGGCCGGTGAAGAACGGCACCGGGTGACCATGATCGTGTCGGAGATGCCGCAGATCGCGGCCAAGACACGAGTGGCTACTCCTAAGCCGCGCCCCCAGCCAAAGACTCAGGGGAAGAGTTCGTCCGCCGGAAAGACTCCGGCCGGGACGACGCCCTTGCAGTCTCCGGGTGCGCTGACGCAGGAGGACTACCCGGGCTTGCTCGAGGTGACGGTACCCGCGGGTCCGTCTGAGGGACGGGTGGTGGCAGACACCTCCGCCTCCTCGAGTACCGCGTCGGCGGTCCCGCCAAGGACTCCACGCGTGACTCCCTCGGTAGCGAGCAGCAGCGGACGTGCGGTACCTCTCACGAGGTCGGCGTCCGCGTCCTCGTTGGTGGTTGAGGGGACGTCCGCAGGGTGGCAAAGCACTGCCTCCCTGGACTTGGACCCCCTCGACGCCACGGCGGACGTACGCCGGAGGCTCGGTCCCACGACCGCCAGCGTCTACGAGACTTTCCGCGAGTCTGTAGGCCAGGCGGTCGGCCATCGTCGCGATGGTATGGACCGGATCCCCGGTGATCCGGCGTTGGTGAACCTGCCGGTGCCTCGAGCCATTCGTGACTTGGGGTCCGCAGGTGTGGCCGCGTTGGTCCGCGCTCGGGAGGAGCACCCCTGGGATCACCCCCAGCGTGGTCGACTCACCCGAGCGGCGGAGTACCTTGTGGCGGAGATGGACAGCTCTCTGGATCGGTTCAGCCGGTGCCGCGCCGAGGCCTCCCGTGTCGCATGCGATCTCGCATACGACCAGGGCCTCATGGAAGGCACCCGGCGGAGCCTAGAGAGCCACCGGACTTTGTCGGCCGTCATTGAGCGGCGCGCGTTCGACCAGGGTCGGACCGCCGCTCTTGCCGAGCAGTCCGGGGCGTCCGCCCCCGCCCCAGAGGTGGCCGCACGGATGGAGCACCTGGAGGCTGAGAATGAGCAGCTACGGCGTCGTCTTGACGAAGCCGAGGCCGCTCGGACTCGCCTAATCCAGGGCGTCGATGACCCCGAGTCGTCCGCCCTGAACCAGGCGGCTCTCCGGCGCGCGGATGCCGCTTTGGAGCTGGCCATCTACCCATACCTAGTCCAGGTGTGGGGAGAGCGGACGGCCGGTCCACAGCGCACCCGCGATACGGTGGAGATGTTCCGCGCCATAGCAGATCTCGGCGCGACATCTCTACCGGCCTCCGTTGTGATGGCTCCGTCAGGACCCGGATTGCAGGGCTCACCACAAAAGCCCGTGCAAGCTCCACCGGGCCTGCCTCATCCGCCCGTGCAGCCGGCTTTCACTCTGCCGGCTCCGCTGCTTCCGCGGCGTAGGGACCCGTCACCGCCGCCAGACCCCAAGACAGGCGGCACGGATGAGGAGCCGATGACGACGGAGGAAGGCTAGGGTACTAGCCTCGTCGCTGCATGTGTGCGGCGGCGTGCCGGAGTCGCTCCCGCGGCTCCGCCCTGCCTCAGACCCGTTCTGCGGATCTGAGGAGCCGGCCGGCAGGGCGGTCGGCAACATTTTAGAGGTACTATCACTTTTGATCACTCGGTGTGTCGTTTTACAAAATTTCTAAATTTAAAGTCTAACCTTAAAGATATTCCAAAGACTCGACACACCGTCCTTTTATAATGGATGACCTTTCAAGGTCATCACACGGTTTTGGACCACCTCGGTCAAAATTTTAGCTTGTTTATGAGGATTTATTCAAAATTGCAAAGCGCGTTATAGTTTACTCCATAAGTCCGGGGGTAGTTCCCCATTCTTCCAAAAGGGACTCTTAAAGTCCTAGTGTTTGCGCCGTGACTTCCGGGCGTTGCCATCGTGCCTTCTTCCGGCCCCCGCCATGCGAAGCCTTCGTCGGGTTTCGAGCATTTTGGGCGCGGGCGGAACATGTTGGGGACCAACATTGTAAGAAGGGGGTAATGTGGCGATTTTGCCCTAAGCACGCGGCAGGTGATTGTAAACATAAAAGCCATTTATGTGGCCTTTCTGTACTTGGCCTTGTTTTGACATGCTCCGTTCGAGCGTGCGTTGCCACGGCGACGTATTGTAATTTACGCTCCAGTAAACTATAACAATGGATCGATTTAACCTCGCGTGCGCCCTGCAGTTTCTGGTGTATTATATATACACTGGAAGCGACTCGTTCGAGGAGATTGTCCAAGATCGAGACTAGGACGCACACGAGGCTCGCCATGAGCTTTGTGTTCCCTGGGTCTGAGTAGTGGGCTCCTAGAGCCCTGGGGACGATTTCCGTGGGGAGGCCCGGGCTGGGAGAGACGAGTTGCTGACTCGGGGGCCTTCGGCCCTGTGGATCGCCAGCTCTCTCCCTTCCCGGGACATGTGACAGAGGCTCTGGCCAGCATGTCGGACTGTACGGGGTTCCGTCCCCGAGGCAGACCGCGGCTCGCCAGGCCCCGCCAGTTAACACCGTGGTGATGAACCAGTTTCTGAACGGTGTCCGTAGGCCTGGGAGTGTCGGGTGGGCTGTTACCTGGTTACCGTTAATGATGAAGTAGTTACCGTGTCCGCCGCGACCTCCGGTGAGCGGCCCTGCCGCGAGGATCCGGAATAGCGGATGCGCGTCCGCAAGGACTCGGATGAGAGAGGACTATCCTCGAGGATCCCGAAGAGCGGACGGTAGTCAATAACTTTACAGTAACTTGGCATACTTCACCTGGCTCCTGGGATCCGAACGACAAATTAATACCAAATTTGAGATTTGTATCATGGAGAAATGCAAATGGTTTACAATCTACTTCAATATTAATTCTAGCCCTGTCGTGGCATTCCTGGGTCCATACACGATTTTGTGCAACCGCTTGATATTTGGGTTGATATTTGGATATTTTGGAAACCTGTTCTATCAATGCCAGACTGAAAAAATATCGTTTTATTGCTCATTTATTATAGGACATTTAAGGCAAGAGAATTGAGAATAATCACGACCAAAAAATTTCGTTAAGTATCGTTAAATGACCAAGATTTCCTCTGTGTGTTAGGGACAAATTTCTTGGAAAAGCTACCCGCACGCAGACGCTAAACAAAGTCTTAACACAACACGGCCTAACCATTACCGTGGGCAACACGGGCTACATTTTCAAAAGATACTGTTGTGTGGCCGATAACCAGATCGTGTTGAAACTGGCCGATCTGATATGACGGGTAGCCTATGTTTAAGACTGTGACCACTCTACCGTGACCTATTAACACATGCATATGCGTCGACAAAAACAACAGCACAACATATATACCATAATACCATAACGGACAACATGGGATCCACGAGAAATGTAGTTATGTATATAAAACTGTGCGCGGTGTCTTTACTGTGCTCGCTCTGGTATCTCCGGATCCAAGGGCACATAGGAAGGCCTCGGATCGTGACGCGCGCGGAAAAATACCACTGCGCAGCTTTACCGGAACAGAACAAGGTATCGTAAATCCAATAGTGCGTTCGATACTGACTGTAAGGGAAGCTTTGCCGAGTTAACCCCACTGACTCTAGACAGAGATAGCCTATAGTTTAGCTTATTGCGCATCTAGCGATCAACTAAAAGTTGATACCATTTGTCCAGGGTCCTACAGAAAAAAATTATCAGCTCTCAGTAAATATAGACCTGAAGATATCACTTTTTAAAAACTGAGTATGACATATC